>JAJLYT010000001.1:668989-1100504 GCA_030571755.1 Saccharomycopsis olivae (nom. inval.) | reverse complement strand
TTGTAGTTTCGTATTGGTCCTATGTATACACACAGATAGTTGATTGTTCGTTATCTTTAATCTGTGAAGTTATCATCTCTTTATATAGTTATCTTGTTTACATCGTCTAGCTTCTGGTAGATAGTTAGACGAGCCTTTAGGTTGCTCGTGGTGGTGTTTAAGCATCTCTGCATATCAAGCATAGAGTACTGTTCCAACACATACTCGCTTGGAAATAATAATTATTAGCTCGATGGTAAGGCTATATATATATGGCTATCCTTTATTATGCATGCAGGGCATTATGAAACACCGCCTTCACGTAGCACTAATATTTCGATATTCAGGGTTTCAGAGCCAAGAGAACAATATACCATCTGTCCTAGATTACATCTTTAATCTTAATTACACTTAGGAAAATAATTATTCAATGCCTGACAGCTTTCAAATGTTTCAATTTTTCCCTTGATGGTACTATTTCTGCACCGCGGAAGTGTCACCGATCGGTATCCTGGATACGTAAACTTGGAATAGACAGACCACTATCTGTAGACCATCAGATATACTCGTTTTACATTATTTTATTTTACTCAGTGATGCTTTTTGGTGATTAATGCATTTTGGTGACTAATATTTTTGGTGACTAATATTTTTGTGATCACTAATTGTAGTTAAATCTTGATCACATCATCATTTGATATATAAACATGTAGTTCTCTCGTAATATATTGTAAAGTATGAAGATTAGTTCTGCATTAAGACTACGTAAAGAGTACGCTGATCAGATAAGTAACCTCTCTGATAGGTTGGTAACGAACTGTGTGGTTCAAGAAGGTACTAAACCAGCTGAAGATATTGAAGAATTGTATGCCCAGTGGGTAAAATTATCTGATGTTTATACACGCCTAGTGTATGCCATAAATGCTACCAATGCTATAACTACGCTTGAATTTAATGGTAAACAATACACTTTGGTGCAGGCCCTTGAGAATCGAGCTACTTTGTTAAGAGATGCAAAACAGGTAGCTGCAATGGCTAGCCTGGGTACAATTAAACCATCCGCATTTTATAGGACCCAGATTCGTGAGACTTCTCATGTAAACGTTAGTGAGACAATAGAGTGGTCCACAAGACTTCGAAATGATATTATGGAATGGGATAATGCAATTGAATATGCTAATTGGACTACTGAATTAACTGAAAAAGAAATTTTATTATAGAATTGAAAGAAGTTGCCACTGTCAAAGTGGATAATTACTTTTTGTTTTAGTTTTTGTAACATTCCTTTGGAGCAGTAGATGGTAAGTGGAAAGCGTTACAGTTCTTTCTGCCACCACAGTTTGTGGAGTAGAAGATTTCACCTTCCTTTTCATAAGTAACAGAGAACTCAATTGGTTTCTTAGTGAACTCAACCCAAGTGCTAGCACTCCAGTCAAAGTGGAAACCTAAGTGCCATTTACCAACATCGAGAATATCTTTCCATTGGTGTTCGTGGTGGAATTTAACCTTGACAATGTTGAACTTAACATTTCTGTCATAGGCAAATAACCATTTCAATTTCAAGTGTCCGTGGTTGTCTCTATAGTAGTAGAAACCCATGGCTGAGTGTGGGCCTTCTCTAAAGTTGGCAACTTCCTTAATACAATCAATACTGTCAACAGTGTAGTCTCTCTTAACCATACCGGTTTCCTCATCGTATAAAGTGTCTAAAGATTCTGGATCAGAGGTTACAACGCCGCTTTCGATCTTGGATACAAAGGCATCATCTATTGGAGAAATATCAGACTCGGCAACATCGCGAGCAACGATTTCTGGAGTTTCAAGAACTGGGCTGGCAGCGGCGATGCTGGCAAGAACGGTAGCAGCGGTAAAGATAGAAGAGAATTGCATTATTAAAAGATGAAGATAATAATAATCAATAAAGTTGAAGTAGTCTCTAGTATTTATACCATTAATTGAAATATATAAATAGTAGTTAGCAATCTATTAAGGGTCCATGAATGCCGCTCACACTAGCGAGGGGGTCGGCATTCCATGGCAGTATGAACTGACATGCATAAACGCCTTGTGCATGCCCTCCCCATATAAAAGTCACAATGTGTCAAAATTATGACTTAGAAATATATCCATTTAAGCTTAACATCAACTTAAAAGTCACCCACTAGTCTCCTGGTCGATCACATAAATGCCTTAGCCAAGAAAAGTTATAAGATATTTTGCTAATTATAATACTGGCATGATTGTCTATTCCTGCATTTACGGCAACATCAATCAATCTCTTGTGAGTGGTTCATGCCATTTGTTCAGATCTTATTTAGGAGAATGTCTATAATTTGCCAGATCTTTGTTAGACATATTATCATCCTTTCGGATGTTATAGATTCTCATCAGAACAACAAGTCATACCCTCAATGAAATCATACTCCCGCCACTTGGCTTTTTTTTTTGTAATTCTGTCGCTGCTTGGCTTTTTATTAATACATCTCAATTATAAATTTCTTTCTATTTATCTGTTTACCATTGGATCGCTTGCAAGCATCCCTATTGGGTACCCCCGTTTGCAGCCCCGCCCGCCGATGAGTATAAAATTGTTGGGCGAGGGGAGTAGATTTGCCACAAGGATGGTTTCTGCTGAATTTACTGCCAAAGTAAGTATTTAAATCATAGTATATAAGATTATATATTAACAATTATAGGCCGATGCTGTCAAGCAATTAACTAAAAAACCTACTGACGATGAATTGTTAGAGTTATACGGGTTGTTTAAGCAAGCAACTGTTGGAGACAACACCACTACCAAACCAGGAGTATTTGATTTCAAAGGTAAATACAAATGGGAAGCTTGGGATAAATTAAAGGGAACTTCTCAAGAAGATGCTGAAAAGAAATACATTACTTTTGCTGATGAATTGATTACTAAATATACTTGAATTATTTATCCTTTTTAGTTTCAATTTGTGCTTGAGCAGTAGCTAATAAACTAGATGTTCTAAATGAGAAATCAATAAACATTACTAGTGGAATTATAAAAGTAGGGAAATAAACCCATAAAAGTTTAAATCTATCAGCTTCAGTGATTGTAAATCCAACAATATCACTAGCACTATTATCATAAATAAAAACATCGTAAATACAAAATAATGTGGTTAAAGCAGCATTAAAACCATAAGTTATTAATAATGGATAAAATTTTTTAAGATCATACCATAAAGCATAAATTCCAATAAAAAATACTGGGAATTGAAATAATAATTCAATTGCTCCAGCAATTTTAAGCCATGATGGTAATAAAACTACCATGAAATCTTTATTCTCAGTGATGTGAAATTGTAACATTTTGGTTTGAATTGGAAATCTATATTCCTCTGGAAGGACTAAACAACTATCAATTAATACCGTGATAGGTATATGCATCACAAAATAAAGAAAGTAGAACGTATCAGCCTTTGTACTTGTTGTAAATACCATTTTTTTGCTTTTAAGGTACGTGGATCATACTAGCTTCTATATATGAACCCTCTAGATTGGGGATCATGCCCCCGTGCTGGTGGTGTCCGGGTAGCAGTGGCAATTCTAAACGGCCCCCCACGGCATAGGAGGGACAGAGGGAGGAAAAAAAAGACACAAGTTATAAGAATATTCGGCCCCACCTCATCTCACACACACGAGTTATTGATTAACTTGTATTATTTGAGATCTGCTAACAATACAAAACAAAAATGTCTGGTGCTAGAACCCCATCTAGATCATATGATATGATCATGAAACTCTTATTAGTTGGAGATTCTGGAGTTGGTAAATCATGTTTATTGCTTAGATTTGTGGAAGATAAATTTAATCCAAGTTTTATTACAACTATTGGAATCGATTTTAAGATTAGAACTATTGAAGTGAATGGTAAAAGAATTAAATTACAAGTATGGGATACTGCTGGACAAGAACGTTTCAGAACTATTACTACTGCTTATTATCGTGGTGCAATGGGTATTGTTTTAGTTTATGATGTTACTGATGAAAGAACTTTTGAAAATGTTCGTACTTGGTTTTCAACTGTTAATCAGCATGCAAATGATGATGCTCAATTAATGTTAGTTGGTAATAAATGTGATGAAACTGATAATCGTGCTATTACTAAACAACAAGGTGAAAGTCTTGCTAATGAGTTGAATATTCCATTCATAGAAGCTAGTGCTAAAACCAATGATAATGTTGATGAGATTTTTTTCCAATTAGCTACTTTAATTCAAGATAAAGTTTCTCAAGATCAATTAAATTCCGACAAAGGTGGTCTTAATGTTAATAAAAGTGCTGGTGCAAAGGCAGGTTGTTGTTAAATTTGGTTTCTAAATTGAATATTTAATTTATTTTATTTTATTTATTTTATAATTTTTTTTTTGTTTCAATAATAATCGTTTTATAACTTGTAAATTCTTATCGGATATTGGCGGTGGAGAGATGCGACGATAACCAAGTTCGGAATGACTGATAAAGCAAAAAATGCGGTCGAGGAACTTTACCTATAAAAGCCTAGTCATTTTCCTATAGTTTTCTGAAATTTTTTCTTTTCATCTTATAATTACTTAAACTTTTTTCATAATTATGTCACAAAGAGTCACTTGGCAATCTATTGATACTCCAAAGGGAACTCCGTTCTTATCACCAGCGCACTATATTAATAGTCATGTATTTACCAGTGGTACAGTTGGTGCAACCAAAGAACGAGTTCTTGCTGAAAGTATTGAAGATCAAGTAGAGTTAGCCTTTCAAAATTTATCTAATGTTGTCAGTAAAGCTGGATCATCATTATCTCAAGTTTTTAAAGTAATTATGTTTATTTCTCATCCAAGTTATATTACTACAGTTAATGAAATTTACACCAAGTACTTCCCGCAGAGGCCCGCCAGAACATGCGTGGTAGTTAGATTTATGCTGCCAAAATTGAAGTTTGAAGTAGAAGCGATGGCAGCTATTCCAGGTAAGATCTCTACTGCTAAATTTATCTCATGGAAAGATATTGGGGCAACCGAAGTTTCCAAAGTTTTGCAACCAGCTGCTGTGCACAACGGTGTTGTATACACTTCAGGAACTGTAGGTTCAGACAATTCTACAGGAGAATTTCCAACATGTCCAGCTAAACAAGCTCATTTGGCTATTGGTAACATGATTAGTGCATTAAAGGCTGGAGGTTCATCTGCTGAAAAAGTTGCAAAAATCACCTTGTTCATTTCTCATCCGGCCCATGCTAGTGCCATTAATGAAGTTTACAAGACTTACTTCCCATCTAAACCTGCTAGAATTTGTGTGGTTGCAAGATTCCCAAATGATAAGATTCTTTTAGAAATTGAAGCTATTGGATCTACTTGTATCAAATCTTTACGTAAAGTAGATTTCCAAGCTCTTGGTGTACCAAAAGTTCATCCAATGTTATCTGCTTCATCAGTTATTAGAGAGGATAAAGTATTCTGCAGCGGTACTGTCGGAAAGGACTACATCACTAATGAATTCCCTACAGATATTGAAACTCAAGTACGTAACACTCTTGAAAATATTGGTCGTCTTTTAAAGACTTCAGGTTCAAGTCTTGATAATGTTCTTAAAGTAATGGTTTATATTTCTCATGAAGATTATTCTAAAGTATTAAATAAGATTTATCCCGACTATTTCAAAAATAAACCTGCAAGGGCATGTGTGGTTGTTCAATTCCCAAGTCCTTTAGTTAAAATTGAGATTGATTGTATTGCATATGTTGGCAATCCAAAGAGTGTATTATAATGAATTCGTCTACGCCACAATTTAAATATAGAATTAATTATATTGCCTTTTTTTTTACACCTCCTCGAATAAGATGTAAGCTCGCCTAATTCCCCCTTTTTCCGCCCTTTTTTGTTGCTTTTTCATGTAGTCGGTGTTTACCTGTTACGGTACACGAACTTAGAACGCTTCTATTTTCAGAACAACTCCTGTGGCAGGAACACTATTTAAATCTGGGCATTTGGCATTTTTTCCAAATTGTTTATTCAATTAATTCATTGATACACAGATCATTAATTAAACAAATACACACAAATAAAATAAAAAATGGCTAGCACTACTTCTGTCTCCCTTGTTCAAACCCAAAACGTTGCTGGTAACTCTTCTAACTCTACCTCATCTTCTAAAGCTGCTGGTGCCGCTTTAAGAGCTGGTTCTGGTGACAACTGGAAATTAGTTGCTTTATTCGCCGGTTTCCTCGGTATTACAACTGTCTTATCTGCTTTGTAAGATAATTATCCTTTTATATAGCATCTAATATAACCTGCATTTTCATAGTTTCTTATACAATCTGTAAAAAAATCTCATATTTTCCAATTTTGTCAGGTATACTGTATTCTGATTTACCCGAAGCCAAGTGCTGTCATCTTTCTCTAAAAGTTCCCACGCACCAACCTCATTAGGTTTCCCACATAATATAGTATCTACAAGAAATTGAATTGGGAAAACTTTAGAACCAACTTTAATATGAGAAAATGACCCCGCTGACTCTAAGATCAATAATAGACACCCTTTACGACACTTGTTTAACATTTGCAACCATCTGATTGCACCCAGCTTATTTTCTTGGAAAAGTTCATTAGTAGTAAACATTAGAGTAATTAACTGTTGGTTCCCCAACTTGAGCTCATCCGCAGTCATCGCCATTACATCTTTTTTAGTAAATTCAAGATTTATACTAGTAGGACAGTGCGAAAACCAGTAATCTTGGAAATACAGGTCCATGGCATCTAAACCTTTAGTCCAGTCTGATATATCGACAATATCAATATTCAATTTATGGTTAACATTGGCGCTAGATTCCATAGTACGTCCAAATATTGCCGCCAACCCCGCGACCTCTCCTCCGGCACCTCCTCCAACGCAAAGACACTGGATGTTTTCCTCATTATTCAATAACTCATAAACATCTTCAAGGAATCCAAATATTGCAGAATAAGCAAGTGATCTACTAACTGACCATCTAGAAATATAATACATGTTACGCTCAGCGTTATCAAAAGCTGCTATATAATCCCGATCAAAGAGCTTTTGCTTTATAGCTTGAACCTGTTCTTGAAAATCATCAGATTTTAATTGAGAAGAATATGCCACTTCAAATAAATCAACAACTTCCTGTTCACTCTTAGACCTCTGTTCATTTACCCCAATCACTTGGGATTTCTGTGTATCTTTGGCCATGCTCTTCGTTGAAGCAAAGAAAAAAAAAAAATATTAGCACCTACCCGGGGGGACATGGCTGATGAGGAAGAGTATCGTGCGTTGACCTCAGTGTTGTAAGTACAATGTATTTTACTATTAAATAAAAAAATATTAACATTTAATAGAACTTCTTTCAATGAGTATGGTGAATGGGCGGTAAAGGATTTGGTTACGCCTAGAACAGAGGCATATGAAAAGTTGACAGAATCCGAGCAACAGTTGCTTGACTGGTTCCCTAAAGATTTGACAGATTTACAATCAGCAGTGAAAGTGAACGCTGATTTCTTTAAAGTTTTGGCCCAGTCAGTTACTGGTGACTGGGGGCTCCAAATGATCCAGCTTATTGGTCACCTTGTAAATACTCTGATTTAGATAAAGTGAAGGCACTACTTAGTCAAATCGTGCGAGAATGGACCATTCAAGGTAAGCAAGAGCGTGACATTTGTTTTGGTCGAATTATAACAGCATTAAATAAAGTTTTCCAAGATTTACCAATTTCTGATCGTCATCAGAAAAAAATATTGGTTCCTGGAGCTGGGCTTGGACGGTTAGTTTTAGAAATCGTTTTAGAAGGTTATCAATGTCAGGGAAATGAATTTACATATCATATGATTCTTGCCTCTAACTTTTTCTTAAATAAAACAAGACTGAGTTTCCCAATTTATCCATTTATTCATAGATTTTCTCATAAAAAGACTCATTTCCCAGAAAAATATGAAACTCCAGACATTAGTCCCATTGCCGAGCTTATCGAACTACAAAAAAAACATCCAGCGATCCCAGTATCAGAATTAATGAGTGTATCGACAGGCTCATTTATCGATATTTATGGTCCTAATCACTCAATACAATACTCTGATTTTTACTCAAGGTCTGGCGCTTCAGTGAGGCTGTCCAATAAAGAAGTACATGATGTTGTGGTTACCAGTTTCTTTTTGGATACCGCTCCCAATATTATTGAATACATTTTAACAATATACCATACTCTCAAACCTGGAGGAACATGGATAAATTTTGGACCTTTACTTTGGCATTTTGAGGATGAATCATTGAAAGGCTTGGAGATACCTCTTGATAGGCTACTCGCGCTCATTGAATCGCTGGGATTCAAGTTTATTCAACAAGAATCAGGAATCTCTACAGGTTACGGTAATGACCCTAACGCTTTAGGGCATTGGCAGTACCAATGCGAATTCTGGGTAGCGATCAAAGTCTCTACATGAAAAATCATGAAATGTTGTCTTTTTTTTTTTTATGTTTGGTGCTTTGTATTTTGCAATGGTCTTAAAAATCCTCTTAAATTTTCTTTCCAAAATAAGTCCACTGGTCCTCAAGTGGTTTCTCTTCCAACTCTTCCCACACTTTCCATTCGGCCAATTTGTTGGCCAATTCTAACTCTTCATTGGCTTGCACAACTAACTCCTCAATTAAACCACATCCAATTTTCTCCTCAACATCTTCAACAACTTCGTTAGATTCCACAATAGCTAATCTTTCTTTGGTGAATCCTTCAGTCGCCTGTCTGTAAACTGAGTGTTGTGGGAACTTGGTGTTCAAAGTATCCAAAGTAGCAGTGTAAAGAGAAATTAATGCTGGTCTTGGATTTGGATGCTGATATAATCCAGTAATACCAGTTGGATTACCCTTACCGGCTCTAACTAACACAGTTTGTGCATTTCTTAAAAATGGCAAGTATCTCATATTTGATTGCCTGCCCTTTGTAGCTTACTTATTTTTTTTACGAAAGATTATTTCAATAATAAATTATTGGTCGGTGCGCGGCGCTTACCCTACAATAAAACTATTTTGTATGATTGCATTAAAAAATCGTTAAAAACATCATCACAATAATTTTGCGTGTCTGATATCGTTTCTTAATCTGTAGATAAATGTTCCTAATACACAAACCAAGATGAGAAGCAAGTAAATAAATGTTTTAATACTGTTAAAAAGTTGAGCAGTGTGGTCTCTATCGGTTTCCGCTTTCTCTATTGATGCGCGTCTAAAAGTTTCCTTTTCGCTCTTTTTATCTTGCTCACTCAATACGAGAGAATGTAATTTTCTATCAACTTCTTTTAAATATTTTTCCAAGATATTATTTTGACTTGATAATTGCTCAATTTGTCTTTGTAAATTACTATTATCTAATTTTTGCTTCTCCATTGTCTCAGACAATTTTTTAGATAGCTGGTCGTCAAATGCACTGAGTTTGTTAATAATTTGATTGATTGACTCATTAGAAGTATCAACTGATTTAGTAGATTCTGGTTTTGATGGTGGTGGTGGTTGTGGCATACCAGTAGTTCTGCCAGTAATTTTACCATCAGCATCTTTAGTAATAACAACTGGCTGAGCTGCTAATTCAACAGATTCATATTCATGTTCAGTTGGAATGACAGATTTATAAACTTTAAGTTTAAAAATTTCAAAAGCTTCATGTTGTTGTTGTTTACCACTAGCAGCACTAGCTCCAATAATAAAATTATTTTCACTAGGATTAACTTTAAATTGATTAGTTTCAAAACAAATTTTATTATCAATAGATGCTTTAAGTTGATTTCTTGATTCATCATAACTAATTCTAATTGTTGCTGGAACTTGAGAATCTTGATAGCCAATAATACATTTACCAAAATCTTGTTTATAAAATTCTGAATCTTCACTATTAAAAGTTTTAGAATTATCATTTGCATAACCTCTCATTGTTGATCCTAATGGTCCATTACTATCAATAATAAATGCAAGTCCATCAAATTTTGATGGTCCACCAAATAATGAAGTATCAGTACGAACTAATTTATCAACATTACCTTGTGAATCATTTAAAATCCAAAATGCTAAACCATTACCAGTTTTACCCTTTGCACCAATAGCACGGAATGTAAAATCAACAGAATATGAATTTTGTGATAAACGATAATTTTTATTCCATAATGAACCTTCCATTCTACCATTAGAATTCTCAGGAGTTAATAAAAATCTACCATTATTAATTTGAGCACTTCCACGAACATCCCAATCTATTTGAGTTAGTATGATTTAATCCCTATAAAGAAAATTATTCAATTCCTTAACTTACTAGTAAGCTCTTTAGTGCTAGTTAAATCAACTAATTTTGGAAGTGATAACCCTTCATCTTGAGGAACTTCTTCAGCCTCATGCGCGTGGGTAAATATCACTAAAAAAATAGTTAATATAACTCTACTAATCATTTGTGCTGTAGGGTACCTCGATAACGGTGATCTGTCCAGAAATTTCAACTAACTGCCCGGTTGGGAGGCCCTGACGCAGTCATGTGAGTAAGAAGATAGCGGGGCGCTCTAACCGGCACGGCGTCCAAAAAAAAAGTTGGGATCTTAATCGGGAAATTCAAAAAGCTAATTCAGGCGATGGAACGACGCACAGAGATAATACGTCAGGAAAAGCGCCGAGAAATAGTAAGGAAAATCATCTAGCAAATTTGGCCAAGAAGTCAGTATAAACAAAGCCTAGAATCTATTGTTAATCATATTAACTAATATACTAATATTATTGTAGCATATTGTATATATCCTTTTATCTAATCGAATTGCTAATTCTATCGCGCTGCAGATCAATGTCTTACTGTAGGCATTTCCTGCCATGCATATAAATACATCCTGATAACAAAGAAACGCCCAATATTTCATATAAATAATCGTGGTATTGCTCTTATCGTGTGCCTTATCAAAAAAAAACAAAAGATTATGAAGTTTTTTATTCCATATATCTTGGCAGTCTCAGCTACAGCACAAGAGATTCTCGCTCCTGTCAAGAGAGACTTTCACTTTGCCAATGTGACCAATGTGACAGAATACTCTACACTGTATGAGTGCACAACAAGTTCCACTACAACAACCCTTTACTCAACTGTGTACCCTGAGGTCGTAGCCCCTGACTCTGCTGCTCCTGTCGCTGCTCCTGCCGCTGCTCCTGCTCCTGCTCCTGTCGCGGCCTCTGCTCCTGCTCCTGCTCCTGCTCCTGCTCCTGCTCCTGCCGCGGCCTCTGCTGCTTCTGCTCCTGCCTCTGCCGCTGCTCCTGCCTCTTCTACTTCTGAATGCGCTAGTACTGCCTCTGCTGCCTCTAGTGCCATCAAACCAAAGGCGTTCATCATCTCTCTTTTCAATTATGAAGCCGACATTTGGTACAAGAACTTGGACTTTGCCCATAACATTACCGTTCCAGGCCTTTCACCGCTTTTCCCATGGGTGCACTGTGTCACCAATTACAGTATCTGTCAATTCATCACAGGTGAATCAGAAATCAATGCCGCATCCTCTGTCACTGCGTTGCTCTTGTCACCATTATTTGATTTTTCAGAAACATACTTCTTGGTAGCTGGTATCGCTGGTGGGGAGCCCACCCAAGTCTCATTGGGATCAGCGACATTTGCCCAGTTCGCCGTTCAAGTGGGTCTTGAATATGAAATTGACTCTAAGGAAGTTTTACCAAAGTATAACTGGTCTACTGGTTACTTCCCTTATGATACTACTTCTCCTTTGGCGTACCCTGAAGAATGGTACGGTACAGAAGTATTCAAACTCAACACTAAGTTAAGAGACCATGCATTTGACTTGGCCTCCAAAGTTGACTTGGAAGTTGGTACTGATAAAAATATTGCCTTTAGAGAATTATATGATTATGCTCCTGCAAATTTACCACCAGCAGTGTACAAATGTGATGTTCTCACTTCTGATACATACTGGACTGGTGACGTCTTATCATTTTATTTTGGTAACTTGACCAAGGTTATGACTAATGGTTCTGCTACTTACTGTACTACTGCACAAGAGGATAATGCCATTATGGAAGCAGTAATGAGACTTCATTTATTTGGACTCGTGGATTATTCAAGATTTGTCATTATGAGAACAATCTCAGATATGGCAAGAGCTCCACCAAAATATGATAATGATACAGTTCATTTCTTTAATGATGTTTCTCAAGGTGGTTCTTACGTTTCTATTGAAAATATTTATCTTGCTGGTTTCCCATTTATTAAAGATATTCTTGAAAACTGGGATACTACTTATAGTAAGCGTGCATACCACACCGATGAATACTTGGGTGACGTCTTTGGAACTTTGGGAGGTGTACCATCATTTGGCCCAGGTGGATTTAAAGAACCACTTGATTAGATTTTTATTATTCACTTTTACTATTACCCTTTTGACCTTCTAAATACCTCTTATTTCTACATGCCCGTGGCGCGCGACGCCTGCGCGCGCACTCTATTAAAGAAAAAATAAAGCAAAAAAAAAAAAAAACTTGTAACAATAGCGCACACGAATATAGGGCCATGCTTCGTACTCTACGATCGTTGGCAAGATACCACACCAAAGGGTACGATCGTGTAGGCATTATCAATGGGGAGACTCAATTAAGTGAAAAAGATGTCAATACAGATTTCCCAGATATTCCTAACTACATAGAACCGCTAGAAGCTGCGCTTAAGCAAGTAGATAAAGCCAAACTGAAATCAAAAACAAAGAAAGAGTACGATGAATTAAAGTCATGGATCAATTGGAGTTATCTTAGAAAGACTACATTTATTTCAATTGATTTGGAAGTATTTGAGCTTAAGCCAAGTATTCCTCTTGAGATTGGAATATCCATTCTTGATTTTACCAAGCAGAGGCATTCTCTTTTCCCTAATTTCTTAAATCTCCATTTCATTCCTGAAGAGTATAAGCATATATCTAATGGTAAAAGAGTGCCTAATAATAAATCAAGATATCTTCATGGTAACTCATATGTGATGAAAAAGGATGAATTACCCATTATTCTTCAACTGATTATTGATCATTATAGCAAGGAAACTCATGATGATGTCCCTCCAGTAGCTATTGTAGGTCATAATTTTGCTGCTGATATACTGTTCTTATCCAAATCATTTAATTACCAAATAGATCCAAAAATTCCCATTATAGATACAAGACGTATTTGGAAATTAACCTTTGATAAGGATAAAGTACCAACTTCAAGTTTACCATATGTATTAAGGAAATTAAATATTCCTGGTACTTTCCTTCATAATGGTGCTAATGATGCATATTTTACATTAATTGCCATGTTGAAAATGTTGGACCCTGAGCAAAGATTAAACTTATACTGTAGAGACTATAAAGATCTGTATCCATTAAATATCTACGATAATGCTTTAGATGAACACTACAAGAACCGAAAAGCTAGTACTTATCCAACGAGAAACGATTTTTTTGGTCCGGTCAAGACGTCTGCTAATCAACTTGGGAAAGTACTTGAGAATTACTGGAAGTTACAATAATTATATCATTCTTTTTTTTTTTTTTTTTGTTCTTATGCATGGTTTATGTAGTGGCCATAGGATCATAATCATCATCATCGTCATCATCCAAATGGCTTATAGTATTTTTGGATTGCATTGTTTCAACGTATGCGTCACCAATGGCATCCAATTTGGCAACAAGTTTATCAGTAGAAGTTCTTGATAAACTAGTTAATATTATTCTGCTCAAAATATGATTAGGTAAAAGTGACATATCAAACCTCTGTGAATCTGTTGGGTTTACACTTTCAAATAACCCTCCTAAGGTTTCAATCATATCAGTATCAGGTTTAAACACATAATCATCTGAATCAGTAGGCCTGCTCATTATATGTCCAAAGTTATCATGAGCTAAATCTGTTAAAAGATTCTTATTATGTCTCTCATTACTTTGTATTTGAAGAATATAGTTTATACGGTCCAAATATGATATTGAAATTCTTTCATGATCATTCATATGTTCACGATTTTTTTCTCTTTGAATGTAAGCATTAACAATATCATTTCTAAATAAGAAATCAATTAAGATCTTCATTGAGCGATGCTTAAATCTCTTATCTAATTTAAATTTTAACCTTAAAATATTATCTTGTGCTTCACCAGAATCTTGCCGGAAAATTTCTGTTGATATTGGGATAGTTTCATCAATGTTTATCATTATAAGTTTACCAATGGCAAATTTTGAATATTGAGGTCTCCTTTTTAGTAATTTAATTGTTAAAAAACAAACTGCTGTAAAAATTTGACAATTAAGAGTCCTTTTATGTACTAATAAGCTCAACACAAAATGGAAAAGATTCTTTGACTCTTGAGTCATCTCAAACATCTCTTGTTCAGTGAAATTAGTAATTAATAAAGTTGAAAGTTTCTCCAAATCAGAAGCCTGATTAATAATAATTTTTTGTCTACGCTTACGAGGATCTTTAGGCATATCAGATTGTAAATCAATCACTTTAAAAATCAATTTCAATAGACTTAATTTAACATTAATGTTTTTAACAATTTCATCATCATTTTCGTCAATAGATTCTAAAGCATTCAATGGATAACCTCCATCCCAACATCTTAATAACTCTTGTTTAACTACACAAACATCTTGCCATATTTCTTTGTTATCAATAATAATAGCAAATGATAATTGGTATAAATCAACAAATAAAGTTATCATAATGGTTATTATTTCAGAATTGTTTGTTAACTTGATACTATCTTGTTCAAAAATTTGTCTAAAAGTTTTCAAGATTGGTATTGCTACTTCTTTTCGTTTATCAATACTTAAAGGGCTGCTAAAACTTATCAACCTACTCAAGAATTTTAGACATAGTGTCACTACTGTCGGTTCACGATTCTTTAATATAATAACAAGAATCATATCCAAAATCTGAGGTAACATGTCAAGATTACTTAAGGCAAGCTGTGTAGCCTCTTGCAACCCTTTGAGCTCCAGATCCCCCATCATCCCTCCTAGTCTACTACGTTGGTCTCCCTGTTGGCGCGCTGTCTCTTCCCACTCAGCTTTTTTTTTTTGCCCTTCTGCTATCCCTATGCCAGGGCTCACGACCATAACCGCGAAAAATATATTTTCCAAGTACTTGGTTAACAAGAAGTCGCCCAATATGTCCTCCACCATCTTTTATAGATTTCGGTCGCAGAATAAGAACTCGCGAGTCGGATTTGACGGTACGGGTCTTACCGTATTTGATCTTAAGAAGGAGATCATCAATGATAATAAGATGGCACCGGCCACGGACTTTAATTTGAGTTTATATAATGCTGACACCAACGATGAGTACGCCGACGACAATGAAGTTATTCCACGTTCATCGTTTGTCATTGCCAGAAGATTCCCATCTTCGAGGTTTGGTAAGGACAATGCTTCCAGATACATTGCTGGTAAGCCTAGAATGTCCAAGACTGGTAAAGGTAATCTTGGATGGGATACTACTACACCAGTGGCGAAACCTGATATGCCAATGACCAATGCCGCAGGGAATATGATAACTTTAGGAGACGATCAAAACGTTTCTGAAGAAGATAAGATTAAAGCAATGTTTCAAAATCAAAATATGGCATGGCAAGAAACCCAAGAATTAATGGAGAACGCTACTCCAGTTTATGTTAAACGTGAAGCGTTTGGTGCCAAAAGTGAACCCCCTCCACCAGGTTATATTTGTTATAGATGTGGTAGTAAAGATCATTTTATTAAGAATTGTCCAACTATTGGTGATGGTACTTTTGAAGGTAAACGTATCAAGAGAACATCAGGTATTCCAAAGTCATCATTAAAGGTTATTGATAAACCACCAGATGAAGATGCTGGTGGTTATATGTTGACTGAAGATGGTAAATATGTGGTTGCATTGGCAGATAAAAAGGCTTGGGAAACTTTCCAGAAAAAGCAGAATTTTAATAATATCAATACTGATACAGTTGAGGATAAAACTTTGATTGATCCATCTACAAATAAACTTTTCCAAAAGCCGGTTAAAACTCCATGTTGTCATAAAACATATTCTTTAGACTCTATAGAAGGCTTATTAATTGAAAGTGACTTTGTGTGTCCAAATTGTGGAACCAATGAAATCTTTTTAGATCAGCTAGTCAAGGATGAAGAAATGTCAGACAAAATTAGCAAATACCTTGAAAAAGTGGCCGAAAAAAGTGGGATAAAGCCTGTGGATGAACCAGAAAAGAAAAAATTAAAAACTAATGATGGTGTCCCAGCGTTGCCCTCTAAACCGGTACCGAACTTTCTTCAATAACGAAATTTTACGAATTAGATTCCTAATGTAGTGTATATGAGAACAAAAAAAAAAAACTATTTGAATTGAAATAAAATTAACCTACAAGAAAAGCTCAGCATTAATCTCCACACTTGAAGCAGCATATGGCAACTCAAAGTTGGTGCAAACAGTTGGATGCAATACTCCAATTTCTCCAATTTTCACTGGTTTCTCACCATCCTTGGCTCTAAAGAAAATGTCTGCACCTCTTCCTGGGAAGAAAGTCTTCAATTCACTATTAGCCAGGATCCAGAATCCACGTTTAGTGTTTTTAGATTCCGCTCCATCTTGAATCCATGGAGTTCTAAAAGTTTGCATAATCTTGGCTAATAATCCTTGAATGTATTCAAATCCATCAGTCTTACCAGCGTAAATAGCAGCCCAGTGTCTCTTATTAAATGCCTTTCTTTCAAGTTTTAAATCTTTCAAGACAATATCACCAGCTTCAAAAACCTTAATTGGTAAAGAATGCTTTTGGTTCTCTCTAATTGTCTTTAATAACCCTGGTAATAAAGAAGTTCTAACCACTTGATATTCTGCAGTCTTTGGATTCTCTAACTTCACCACAGTAGAGTTATCATCCTCCTTGTTTAAGAACTTGAAGTTCTCGTCATGAGAACACAAGGTCAATGGCATAACCTCTAACCATCCAGACTGTGAAGTGGCTAAACGTAATATATCGGAAACCTTGTTGATTGGTAATGGCTTAGCGACAAGAGCAGATGATCTAACTTTAGTCTTGGCTAAGTTATTGTAACCATAACCAATAGCAGCATCTTCCATTACATCACAAGCGTGCAACACATCAGATCTGGTTGGTGGTACAGAAATTTCCAACTTACCAGCTTCCTCACCGGTAACATGTAAGGACATCTTACTCAAAAGATCACCAATTTCTTTGGCACTTAAATCTAATCCAAGCACAGAGTTGATATATTTCTTTTCCACTGATAATTTCTTATTATCTAAAACAGGAGTAATTCTTGATTCTCCATTATGTTCAGAGATAACTCTAACTGGTTCAACTTCAAATGGCTTGTCACAATATCTTGAAAACATACACACTAAAGTATTAACAACAACTTCAACTTTAGTTTTATCAGTACCAGTAATATCAATAAAAACATTTTTAGTATCCAAAGTAATTTTAGATAAATCAGAGTTAATAATTGGTGGCATAGATCCAACTTGATCCTTAGAATCTAAAATTAATGGATAAACTGGTGAATCCTTAATAATATGTAAATATTTACCTAAATTCTTATCATGTTCATAAAATTCCATTTGTTCAGCACCAGTCATTCTCTTTGATTGATTTAATGGTATAAAAGAGAAAGAGCTTGGATCTCTGGCATCATAAATAAATGGAGGAGTTAACTTATCTAAATCATGAGTACCCATAGCAACTAATGTTCTGTGTCTACATAAGTTACTATGAAGTTTATCTTGTAAAGCAATAAATGATTTATAACTTCTTGGAGTAAAACTAATATTTCTTAAAACTGCACCAGCAGCATAAGGTCTAATCTTACTAGTACTTTCATTAATAGTTAAAGTATACTTTGGTTCTAATGTCTTGTAAACTGGAGTCTTAGCATTTCCTAAAAATTCATTCAATGATTGAGCAATTCCCTCAATACATAACATATCATATCTATTAGCACCAATCTCAATCTTCAACTCTGGACGTTCGCCAGGTTGACAGTCCTCAGTGGTGTCCTCATCTAACTCAATACCAAACTCAAAACAAAGCTCATCAAACTCTTCAGTAGTGTAACTACGACCCAAGAGCTCAAACAAATCTTGTTTATCTACCGCAATAGTAGGCATTATATATCCTTAATATTAGTCAACGTTTAACTAGTTTCCCACCACTTTGAAAAAAAATATAAAAAATCTACACGTTACCCGGGATATGCCGGGACCCCATATACTACACCTTCAGTATATATATTCAATGCATATTCAAAAAAAAAAAAAAAAGAGTATATATAAAGAGAAAAAGGCATTTATTCGTCCTTCCAGCCTAAAACTGCTAAATCCCCTCTGACTTTTTCTTCGGTCTTGATTTTCAATACTTGAGTGTCTTCTAAACTGTCACCAGCGGCTTGCTTCATTTTCAAAGCTTCAATAGCTCTCAACTTCTTCAATAAACCTCTAATCTTCTTCTCCTCAAGACTAACGACTCCCCCAACTACTCCACCAGCAGTAGTAGCGGCAGCGGTGGCGGCCGCTGGGGCTGGAGCTGGAGTTGGTTCTGGAGTTTCGTCTTCCTTAGCGGCACGTTTGGCCTCTTTCTTCTTACGGTTCTTTGCGGCAGTCTTGCTTTCTTGTGGTTCAACAGGCGCAGCTCCAGGAATAGTTCTTTGTCTTGCTACTGGTGGTTTATAAGTACCCAATATTTTAGCACTCAATTCTTGTTCATAAAGAGTTTTTGCAGGTCCATTGTTGGCATTATTTCTTGCATGCGGAGGTCTATAAGCACCTTTAGATTTAACAACAGTTGAACCAGCACTCTCAGAACTCTTTTTGGCTAAATACTCTTGAGCACTCTTATGAACAGTACAGTTATTTTCAAGATTTTTTAAAGCAGGGAAAGAACTGACTGATTGAGGTCTCCAATTAACTGCAAATAACTCTTTGAATTCTGTCAAGTAAACCAATTTACCAGTAGCGTACCAAATCTTGATACCATTATCAACTCTTAATCTTGGAGAAGTTGTAGCAGTTAAAATATATCTTCCATCAGGGGACCAATGACACACAGAAGTATTAGAAGCTTCAAATGACGCAACTTTATTAAATTTGTTGGTTCTATCATAAATATCCACGGTACCTTGTAAATTACCAAATCCAGCTACCAAAACAAACTTGGCGTGAGGTGAAAATAATAATGTATTTCTTGGAGATGGTGGTAAAGAGTAAATCAAATTACCTCTAGCATCAAAGAAAGATGTCTTAGAAGGCATATAACCATAAATGACACCAAATTCTCTAGAAGATGGTGACCAGTTAAAGTCATGGATTGGTCCACCATCTTTATCTAAAGAGATTCTTGAATTATAAGTACCAGCAATTCCTAAAAGATATAAAGCAGTTTCACCATAATAAGATTTGTTGGAAGAATCAACATCAGTAGAAGCTAAAGCTAAAATGGCAGTTCCTAAACTATTCCATTTTAAAATACATCTCTCTGCTTTAAAGAAAGATTTAGCACAAAGTGGTTGTTTAAATCCATTAACAGAAATGTTGAAAACTTTTACATAAGCTGGATTACCCTTTTTCTCAGCTACAAAAACTGCAATAGCTGGATTTTTCCCCGGAGACAATGAATAAGTGGATATATCATCAATTTTCAAAATATATGATGGTTTATCAAAATTTATAGAAACATTTGGTCCAAGTTCATAAAAACGTACTTGATTTGGATATAATTTAGCTAAAATTTGTTCATTAGCGGTAAATTGTGGTTTCCAGCCACTTTGAACTTTAGCAGTAAACTGAGCAATTAAAGTATTATTTTTAACACTAAATATTTTAACGTTTTTTGGCCAAATTACATTACCATCATCAGCAACAGATCTTACTGGTTTTTCCCAAATAGCTAGATAAGAACCATTTGGAGAAAAATGTAAATCGAAAACGTCTTTAATATCTAATTTAAGGACAATAGATCCATCTTCTGGTTTAACAACACTTACATAATCTGGTTGTGTAAAAGCAAATAATGAACCATCATCACTATAAAGAGCTGCCTTGACATTTTCAGTTGGCGGCACAAACAGATTAATCTGTTCATAGCTTGGATTACCGGAGACAAGACCAACGGTCTTTGGTACCCTATCTAAAGAAAAAATATGTTAGTAATTAAATAACAAGTAATAATTTTTTTATTTCTTTTTTTTTTATTACTTACAATAAAACTGGGTGAGAAATGAAGACATATAGTCAGAGTTTATCTTTATAGATTTGACTGTAAAACTCTCCCAGATTGCGAGCTGGAAAGTCAATGTCGAAAATTCACCAATCTGCGGGTTATGTGGCCCTGTTGAGGATGAGAAGAGGAAGGAGGGGGAGGGAAAAAAAAATTTTAGAGGAGCGAGGGCGGCTAAGCGATGGCCAGTTTAGACGATTTATTTGATCAGCTACAGGAGGCCCAGTCGGGTGATTTGGAGTTGGATGATGGGCGGTTTTTAAAGGATGCAGAGTTTTACAAGTCGCTAAAGGGTACGATTAACAAGTATTCGAATAAGGGACAACCGGTAGACGATGAGGCAGTGGCGGCGGGGGTAAAGCCAATCGGTATGACGAGCCTTGTTGATCCTAAGAAGAAATTATCCAAGAAACAGGCGAAATTACAGAGAGAGAACACTGCTGGAGACCAGTGGTTTAATATGCCAAAGGGGAACGCTCAGGAGATGAAGAAAGATTTAATGATTATCCAGCAGCGTGCGGTATTAGATCCAAAGAGACATTATAAGAAGGACAAATGGAGAGTTCCTGAATATTTTCAAATGGGTACAGTTATCGAAGATAAGTCAGAATTTTTCAGTGCCAGATTAAAGAGAAAGGAGAGACAACAGACGATGATCCAGGAAGTGCTTCACGACTCTGGCAGTACCAAATACTTTAAGAAGAAGTACAATGCCATTCAGGAACAAAAGGCCAAAGTTGTCAAATACAAGTCAAAAAAGAAATTCAGAAACTGAGGAAATGGTACGAGGAAATTGCATATATTATAATTATAATCATTCATGTAGTCTGTGTGTGTATATCCGCGTGATGTACGGATAAGAGAAGAAAAAAAAAAGCGTAGGCTGGAGTGTGTGTGTGTGTCTGGACCATAATGTCAAATTCGCGAATATACAATGACGACGCCATTGATGAGAATATATTAGATAATCAGGAGGATGATGAGGAGGAAGAGGACGACGACAATAATATTCCGACCAGTCAGCCTGACGACGACGGGGGCGACGATGAGGACGACGACGACGAAGGCATGGAAGACGACGACGACGACGATGAGGAAGACGACGACGACGAGGATGAGGACGAGGATGAGGAGGACGATGCAGAGCCGGAGGCCAAGCCCAAGGATGACGCGAAGGAGAAGGAGGCCAAGAATGAGAATTTGGAGAAAATGAAGGAATATTTAAAAGAAGATTTAGAGGACAATGAGCAAAATGGTAAACGGAAGAATGATGAAGAAGAGGAGGAGGAGAAGGCGAAAAAGGTAAAAACATATAAGGAAACTACTTCTGATACTACTGATTCACCATTAACTCAAGAAGAGATTTATGAAAAGATTGTTGACAAAGCTCTTGGAGCTGCTAATTTCGATATTGTACCAAATGTTGCTATTCCTTACGCGTGTCAAATCCATTCGGTAGCCCTTTCTGGTGGTTGTAGATGGTTATTTACTGGTGGTGAGGATGGATTTATTCGGAAATTTGATTTTATTGCATCATTTGAAGGACAGACGCCATTAACTGTGGCACAGAAACACTCTCTTGTTGATTCTGTAGTGAATGCTGGGGTAATTTTATCATATTGGGAGAATGAACAACCAGTTAAAAGATCCAGTTTAAAATTAAAGAAATCACTGGCCAATTCTACTGCCGCGGCCATCAATAGTGAAACTTATGAACCTAAATTATCGCCAGTGTATTCATTAGCGGTTCAGTCGCAGTCCTTGTGGTTACTTTCTGGGCTCAATTCTGGTGGGATAACTTTACAGTCAGTTAGACATCAAGAGGGGGCCATTCAGGCATATTTGAAAAGGCACACTGACACTATCAGCTCGTTGAGGTTAAACAATGATGAAGACAAATTATTGAGTGGGGGATGGGACAAGAGAATATTTGAATGGGATCTAAATACTGGTGATGTAATTAATGATTATAGAGGAGTACTGGGTCAACTTTCTAATGTGGAATATCGTCCTGAAAGTTCACTTGATATTGATGTATCTAAATTTTCTGAAGATGATCCAATAAAGGATGATGATTATGATTCATTATTTGGTTCTGATGATGAGGAAGAGCAAAAAGATAAACCTGATAAGCCTGAGCCTGAGAAACCTGAGCCATCAGAGGTAAAGATCACTCCAATTTCTCATCCTAAAAAAGTTGCAAATATTAGTGCTCCACCTAAAATGGATAATAATATTTTTATGTCTTCTACTATTAATGGTTTAATTAATATTTGGGATAAAAGAACTAATAAAAGTGTTATTGATATTAAAGTTCCTCGTCATACCCCTCCATGGTGTATGTCTACAAGTTGGTCACAAGATGGTAATAGAGTATACGCTGGTAGAAGAAATAATTGTGTTGAAGAATTTGATATGAAGATGCCATATAATAATTTTAATGATAAAGAACCACGAGTATCTAAACTGCTTAAATTCCCTAATTTATCAGGACCGGTATACACCGTTAAGGCATTGCCTAATAACCGGCATGTTCTATGTGGTTCCAATGATAATATTAGATTATACGACTTAAACCTCTATGTTAAGGAGCATGAAAAGGGTAAGCATAATTCTATTCCTTTCCAGATTATTCCAGGACATCATGGTGGAGTCCTTAGTACAATGTATGTGGATCCGACTTGCAGATTCATGTTGAGCGCTAGTGGTGATAGAGGATGGCAGGGCCAGAGCACTGAACTTATCCTCATGTACGAGATAAAGACTTTAAAATAAAACAAGGTGTATTTTTAGCTTTAAAAAAAAAATGTAGTAATACGATGTTAGCAATAATAATAATAATAATAATACAATACTCTAAGATGCATTGGCATCAAGCGACAGGAAATCGAGATTCTTGGACATCACCGACCTTATACCAACAACTGAGTGTCTAGCGAAACCGTATATGTTATCAGTAAAGATTATAAAAGTAGGACCATTTTGTGAAATGTATAAACCTGCAGCGATAGAAAATAATCCAATTATAAAACTGATTTTTATAAATCTGTTATGACCAAAGAAACGTACCAGTGAAGAATTGGCGGTATTTAAAGGATATAAAATAACTGTCAAACAATTCTTTAAATTGAATTTCTTCTTATTCTTCTTTTCCCGCTTCTTTTGCCGTTTCTTCATCATTAATTCAAATTGTCGCAACTGTTCTTCCTTTTCACGTTTTTGTTCTTCCAACACCTGCTCAACTTGGAGGCTTAAAATCTCATCAACAGGTTGTAAATTTCCGGGTTCATTGTACATGGAGGTATTTTTCAATACCGAGTACTCACTTAAACTGATTTTAAGCAGGTATTTCCCCTGCTTATCAAACAATTTTTCTCCGTCAATGGACTTTATCTCTTCAAAAATAGGATTTTTATCCATCAACTCATTGGTTCGGTTAAATGTATCGAATAATAAAGTTTGCTTAGAACCAGTATCTAAAGTGAAATCACTTATTAAACTAGAAAGAATGTTGTGTAAATAATCAAAGTTGATCAAGTCAATATCGGCATCATCGTACCCGAAAAACTCACTATTAGACAATGATGAAGTCTTGCGATACTGACTCTCCGACATTGAGGACTCGCCAAACTCATGGCTAGTATCCTCCGACGCTTCACTAATACTTTCACGACTAGACATGCTGTCCGCCAATGTATCGTTCTCACTTATATATGAATTGGAGATACTTACTGTGCAATCGGTGTTGATTTTCGCATAAATGTTTTCAAAAATCATATTCAAAATCTGGGATTTCCGATCTAAAAGAATCTGTGAATAAAGATAGATCGTACTATACACCATACTGTTATTATTGGCACAGCTAGAAATTAAATAATCAAACACATAGCAAATATCAGAATACCCACTAATATCGTGAGTAAACAATGTAATTATTGACGATAGCGAATAGTAAGGTTTCAAATTATTCAAAATTTTAAAGAAATTATAATCCTTGTTATAAATCACCAATAAAATCAAGCTCAAATGACTAACTGATGAATTAATAGTAGGCATCAAATAATCTCTTAAATGGTAAAGTGTTAACTTCTCTAAAAAAATAAATGACTTATCAATATCATTGCCAAATACAAGTAGTATTAATTGAGCAATATCATGATAACCTTGATAATATGAAAGTTTTGGATACTTGCGAAGTATTTTAATAATGAGTGTTTTTAAATTAAGTCTTAATACTCCAAGATTAGCATTTTTCGGATAATTAGTAAAAGATCTATTAATATCTAACATTACTTGACTTTCATCCTTATGAGGTGGAACATTTTTATGATTAAATGAATACAGTTTTGCCTCTTCAATATTAGATATACCTAATAATATTGGCCATACCAGTGATCTAAGTTCATTATTAATTAAACCTTCACGAGACATTGATAATGCAGTTAATAAACTCTTATCATTTAAAGATAATGCAGTTCTAATACTTGATACTTTTAAATCTTTTCTATCTTTAGATAATGGATAATCTAAAAATACAGATTTACCAATATCAGTTAATTCCATATTAACCCATTCAGGATTATTAGAATTTATATCACTTTTATTCTTTGATGTTAATATACTACTAGGTGATAAAGTAGTTAAAGATTCCAGTTCAGAATTTGCATCTTTATCAGGACTATTCTTTGCCTCTAATAACTCAGTAGTTTCTGTATCTTTTATATCTTCATTATATCCATCAATATTAGAATCAAGCAAAATATTAAATCTATTCGATGAACTCGTAAAAGAGCTACTCATAATATTATGCTGTTATAAGTATTCACTTTAACTTGCTCTCAATTATCCACACCACCCGCACATTTCACTTTTTTTGTCCCTCTCTATCCCCCCGATCCCTGTTCTAGGGCTACTAACCGGCTCATCTCATCGCTGCCCTTACAAAGAAAATTTTAAGCCTTATATTTGCAGCACTTCTTCCACTTCCATTTTACTATCAGCAACAGTAGCATCGTTTTTCTTTGATTTTAAATGTGATTTACCCTTCTCCATCAGTATCGCAGGAGCAATAACATTGTTAACTTTATCATTCATAATTGTCTTTTCATTTATAAATTTTTGTAAATTGGTTCCGGCCGCAGCATCAGCCTCCAGCTGGGTATATGGACCTTCTTTAATCTGTTTAAGTCTTCTCTTGTGAACTTTAGATTTTCTATGACCATTAAGCGCAACATCATTTTGAAAATATCTAGCACATTCTACGCAATAATGCTGGCCTAATCCAGGCTTATCCTCTTGTAATGGCTGGTTCTGTAACTTCTGTACAGATTCTGGCGTCGAAAGATCTCCATAAATTTGATCTATATTCTTGACCCGACGCTTGGTCTTAAATTTCATAACAGTAAGCTTCCCCATAGTTGATGTTCCCCCAATAGGTCTTCTCTGCTTTGCAAATTTTGTAAATATAATATGTGCGCCCTGTGTCACATGAGTGTCCCGTGAATCGTAGGGCTAAATCCAAGGTCACATTCTCCCGTGATCGGCATTGCGAGCCCTGTTCGGGTAAACTGTGTGGCGCTGAGCCAGTGGGCGGAAAAAAATTGAATCTTTCAATTAGTAATACCAACGTCTATTATAATATAATCATTTAAAAATGGCTAGAAGAGTATGTATCACTGAGAATAATGAACTTATAATGAATGAGATGAATGAGATGAACACTGAAAGAATATCAAGACGTGATAATATGAAGTAAATGTTTTAAAAAAGGGTAGTATTAAAGTGTAGTGGCAATGATGACAAATCTTAAAAGTGGTGATGTTGATATTCAATCTAATATTCAATCTAATAACATTCATTTATAATTATGAATAATAACTAACAATATTTTATAGCCAGCTAGATGTTACAGATACTGTAAGAACAAGCCTTACCCAAAGTCCAGATACAACAGAGGTGTCCCAGATGCTAAGATCAGAATTTATGATTTAGGTAAAAAGAAGGCTACTGTTGATGAATTCCCATTATGTATTCATTTAGTTTCTAACGAGCTTGAACAATTATCTTCTGAAGCTTTAGAAGCTGCTCGTATTTGTGCTAACAGATACTTCACCAAGATTACTGGTAGAGATTCTTTCCATTTAAGAGTTAGAGTTCACCCATTCCACGTTTTGAGAATTAACAAGATGTTGTCTTGTGCCGGTGCCGATAGATTGCAACAAGGTATGAGAGGTGCTTGGGGTAAACCACATGGTTTAGCTGCCAGAGTTGACATTGGTCAAATTATTATGTCTGTTAGATGTAAGGACGTCAACAAGGGTGTTGCTATTGAAGCTTTAAGAAGAGCTAGATACAAGTTCCCAGGTCAACAAAAGATTATTATCTCTAAGAAGTGGGGTTTCACCAGTTTAAACAGAGAAGAATACTTGACCAAGAGAAATGCTAACGAAGTTAAGGATGATGGTGCTTTCGTCAAGTTCTTGTCAAAGAAGGGTTCTTTAGACAAGAACTTTGAAGAATTCCCAGACTACTTTTTGTCTGCTTAAGTATTTTTAATACAGGATGACTTCTTAAAGTCTATTTGTAGAACTACAAAGTAAATATAATTCATTATTTCACATTACTAAACGAACGTAAGCTAAAATTAAAGCAAAAGTACCGGTACAAACACCAATTAACCATTGCATAACTTGAGTCTTTACACTATCAATTTGCATCTTCATATTACTAATTTCTTGATCAATTCTTGTATCAGTTTCCTTAATATGTAAATGATGCATAGAACTTTCTTCCTTAAGTCTACCCTTTTCTAAACTTAAATCAAGACGTACTCCAGCTTGAGTCTTGCTAATCTCTTCCCTAATCTTTTGACGAAGCTTTTCAAGTTCCAGTCTAACTCGTTCATATTCATTACTCATTTTAGTAAACTCACTGCGATCAAGCGATTGTAATTCACCTTTCAATTTAACAAAATCAACTTTCTGCTTATATGATAAAGTAGATAATGCCTCTTTTGATATGAAATCACTAGCCATAGTTTTAAATCCTTTATTCATGCTTGATGATATAATTCTGATAATCGTCTCGCTCTGCTGCTCACTAAAATCATTGGCCCGTAACTCATCGTTGAACTTCTTGGTATCAAAGGCAACTTTCGCTGATTGATATATCGCTCTAGATGTACTCAAATGTCTAGAGAACCTGAGCAAACCTGTTGTTCTATGGTGTAGCATGCTGCTCTGCGGACTGTTTGCCTCTCAGGCCCTTTCCTTATGAATGTTGTATGGCCGGGTAAACCCTTTTTAACCCGCGAAAATCTCAACCTAGTGCCACCTTAAAAACAGCAACGCCAGCACCCCACCAACAAACGGCAAAATTCCAAAAGGGAAATTGATTGTTTGGAACGACCAAGCTTTCTGCTGCTAGTGGGATAAGTTTGTGGTGTAATTTTCCCCCTTTAGGTTTTATCAATGAAGGCAAATCGTGAAAATCAATCGGGGTCGCTTAATGGGTCCAAGCGCCCAAATGCCCGGGCCAGTTCTCGAAATGGCCAGTCTCGACCAACATCTAGCGGGAAATCTGATCAAAAGAATTCTGGCAATGTTGCTTCTTTATTTAATGTAAATGATCAACAAGCTAATCAGCACATGAATGATCGGTTTACCTTTTTGTTAGTCAAGGCTATTGGTAGTAAAGGTATTGCCACAGTAGGCTCAGGCGCCAGATATAAAGGAACCATCAAGGCAGTAAACCATCAAGATTTTTCTGTTTCCTTAGGTAACCCTGAGCTATTTGAGTCGGTGTTGGGAGTTGACTCTGTGGCGGAAGATCTCCCTGAAACCTTAATTATTGAATCAAAAGATCTTATGGATTTACAGATTTTAAGTGTGGATTTAGGACAATCCCCAGTTCCTACTAAAGATGTTGCAAAGGGTGCTGAACTGTCCAAACAAGGATTCCGTACAGATGTTGATATTTCAGGAAACATGCAAATCAAGGAGCGTAATTTGCAAAAATGGGCCCCTGACGCTGACGACAAGTCTGATCCCCTTTTAGGCGGTAGCTTAGAAGATGGTAATAGTGGTAAATGGGATCAGTTTGCTGCTAATGAAAAGAAATTTGGAGTAAAATCATCTTGGGATGAAAATTTGTATACAACCAAATTGAACAGAGATGCTCCTGATTTTGAGGAAAAAATGCGTGAGGCTGAGAAAATTGCTAAAGAGATTGAAAGTTCTAGTCATGGAGGTAATGTCCATTTGGCAGAAGAAAGAGGAATCATTATTGACGATAGTGGTATGGATGAAGAAGATAAATATTCTGGAGTCGACAGACGGGGTGACGAACTCATGGCTGCGTTGAGAAGTGGGGTCTCTAGTGGTAGTTCTACTATTGATGACCTGCAATCACTTGCTAATGCGTCAAAGGGTAAATATGTCCCACCAAAGCAAAGAAAAGAAGTGCATAACTTGGACCCAGCGATTATCGCCAGTATGAAGCAACCAGTCAAGGTTAATGTTGGCCATCATCAACCTATCCATCATCAAAGTCACCTCCATCAGTCTCATAACGAGAATAAAGTGTCAAAGGCCAAATCCCGCAGTGAAGAAAGCCGTTTGACACAACAGGAAATCAACTCGTTAAAAGAATTTTCACAAAATTTCAAGATTCGTCAAAAAATTCCAGAGGATTTATTGCCTATTTTATCAAAGGACAAACACAAGCAAGAAGAAATCGTCAAGAAGGCCAACGCCGGGGCCGCTGAATCAAGTAAACCTGCACAGGTTACCCCAGTTAAGCCAGCGGCTTCCAAAGTTGATTTACCAGCCAGACCATCGGTTGGCAGTAATCACTCTTCCAACATTGGTTCTCCTAAATTGACTACTTCTAGTGTTCCGCCACCAAAGAAGAAAATGGATCCAAGGGCACAATCCTTTAAGCTTAATCCGGCGTCTCGTTCTTTTACCCCCAGCGCTGCTAGTCCAATGAAACCATTTGGTAAAATGGATGATGCTCCATCAAGTCCACGTCCAAAGAGGGCTGCTCATGTACCACCTTCATTTAGTATTAAAATTAGTAAAGGTAAATCTCTTGGTAACAAGCAGTTTAATTTCATTTTACAATCAGGGGATTCATTAGACAAACCCTTTTATGCACCACCAACTTGGGGGGCCACTATTAATGATTCACATACTACGCTTTATGCTTATGAATTGAACCAGTTAGGACCTATGCCAATGGTACCAAATATGGGAGTAAATATGGGAGTAAATATGGGAATGCCTCGGGGCTATGGACAATTTTACAATGGTATGGGAGGTGGACAATTTGTCAATCCAATGGCGAGTGCGCCATTTAGTCCACAAGGAATGAATGGTGGATTTATTCCACCAATTAACAATCCAATGATGGCTGGAGGTGACCCAGCATTTTTTGGTCAAATGAATCCAATGATGGGTGGTTATCCATATGGTGGTTATCCACCTCAAATGATGGGTCAGCAAGGTAGACCAATGGGTATGATGCCAATGGATCCAATGAATATGAATGGATATAATCCAAGATTCCAAGGTGACCATGAATATAATAATGGTAATTCTGGAAGAAGAGGTTCATCAAATAGTAGGGGAAATAAATTATCTCCTCAAGTTAGCTATGGTAATGCTCAATAAAACTTGGTCACTTGTAAAAATACATGTTAAATTTTGTATGTAATGTAGGGTAAGCGGCATATTCAAATAATCCTTAAAACCAATATTTGATGATGCCATGCCCATCAGGTAGCAATGGGGGAACCAATAGTATGGATTGACTGTGAAGTAAGTTGTGATGCAATAATGATTTTATTTAGCGAGTTACTAATTATGAAAAGATGACTGGACTTGATGTTTTCAATGACACAATTATTGAGATTTGTTGCATTATTACCGATGCTAAGTTGAAAGTATTGGATCCAGTTGGGTTTGAGTCAGTAATTTATAAACCAAAGAAAATTTTAGATGGAATGAACGACTGGTGTATAGATCACCATGGTAAATCAGGTCTCACTAAGCGAGTACTTGAATCATCACCAGAAGAGGATAGTCTTAGTAATGTTCAAGACAAGTTGTTAGCTTACATCAAGAAATATGTACCATTTGCTAGAACTGCAGTACTTGGAGGTAATTCAGTTCATATGGATAAATTTTTTTTAACAAGAGAATTTCCTAAAGTTAACGAATATTTACATTATAGAATTATAGATGTTTCAACAATTTCTGAGATATGCTGGAGATTGAATCCAAAACTTGCAAAGAAACAGCCGCGTAAAGTTCAAACACATACCGCTAAATCTGATATTTTAGAAAGTATTGGTCAACTTAAATGGTTTAGTGCATATTACTTAAAATCTGAACAAGAAACTGGTTTCAAAAAAATTGATCAAATAACGTTTAATTTGAAAAACTTAGCGTTGGGGGATTAAGACACTCATGAAAATATCCATTTACTACTCAGACAAAAAAAAAAAAAAACATGCTAAAGTAATAATTAAAATTAATACTAAAAATGATTTGCTATTAAATGTAGAATTATTAATGGATGACACCTCCCAAGCTAAATAGCTGGTGCTAACCAATTACTGGAAAGAGGGTCCGTCAATCAGTACTGTAATGACATATTGCATGCATCTAGTTACCTCAAATAAGTGGCATACCCAATGCCAGTGAAGAATCCGCTTTATGAAATGTGCAATACTGCTGATTAAAACTACAATAAGAATGAGAAACAAAACTGTCTATTTTTATTCTATAATACAAGATGAATGTGCCGATACCCAATGATGATGATGATGATGATGTAGAGAATGATGAGGAGATTTGCAGTTAGTATACTACTACTAATGATGCAATTATTGACACTGCTAGTATAGCTGACATCTTGACGCGAACATTATTAGCACCGGATGAGCTGGAATCTAGAGAACCAGCACCTGAACCTGCTGTGGAAATACTGTGTACTGAAGAGACTGAAGCCAGAGCCAGTGTAGCCATTGGAATTCCTTGACCGTCATCAGAAGTGACCAGTCCAGAAGCTGAAGCAATATCTGTTGCATTTGAAGAAGTAGTCGCAATAGATGTCGCAAATGTTGAGTCACCTCCTGTTGAAGTATATGGGTTAATTGAACCATCAAACTGATGTAACCCGCTGTAATAATGTGGAACCAAACTCATTATTAATTATTATGTGTTTATGTATAGAACTAGTGTATAAGCTAAACTATGTATAAGTTAAGCTTTTTTTATTAAGTTTATTGAATTATTAAAAGAAAGAAAAAAAAAATGGTAAAAACTGGCTATATATATACATATAAATAAATAACTGAGTGAATATTGGTACCTTGCTTCAGAAAGCAGTCAGGTACAACTGATACCCTAGGAACTAGCCTACCCTACATGGCCCAACCTTAAATTTCAGGCACCGCATCCGAGTTGGGCAATAACATCCAGTAAAAACGGAAATTTGTTTTCAGTTACAGGGGTGTCACCCCCACATATACAATGTATAGGCGCAAGGTACCAACACGATTAATTCTCAAACAAAACACACATAGTTCACAATACTTATTGTCTTTTATTATGACGGAATTTTTAAAACTTCCCCTTAAATATATTATTATTTAGTATATTTTAATGATCAATAATCACTAATTAATGAATTATTTTAACTCCCGAATAAATTAATATTTAGAATAAATTACTACTTAATTACCATTAAAACCCCTTCCCAACTAACTTTTGGTATTCTATTTACCTTTCAAATTTTAATGTGAGTACCACGTACGAGGATATATTATTTCCCCCAATAAAAGACAAAATTACAATCCTCGCAATGCGTGTCTAATATGTCACACACGCTAACAATCAGTTATTGTTTCTAATACCAATCTTCAAATAAGGTAATTTGAGATCCGTAGTTGTTGGTTTGTTGGTTTCCATTCGCTAACTGCGCAAGCCTAATTATAGTTACTGTTTAATATTTGTATTATTTTTTTTTCCCCTTCTCCGCCAATACTATATAAATTACTACATCCATTAATGCAAGGTTTACTCTGTACATCTTGACATAAAGATCATCTCCTATGCTTGTTCACAAACTTTTTTTTTTCTCGCTGATACATAAAACCTACACATTTAGAAATAAATGTTGGTCCCTCAGAACAGAAACAATATTAGCACCGGCCACAGCACCCGCTACGTCATTTACTGCACTAGGTCTCGGGTACGGGGCTCGTGGCCTTGCACCGCCGGCTCACAAGTCGCCGTTGCGCCCCGCTTTGCGCACGTGTGCATTTGCGCCCTTGTGGGGCTCGCTGGCTGGAGAGGTGGAAAAAAAAAATAAAAAAATTTCACGGTTCAACATCTACTAAACTTAACTAGTACAAAAATGGGTGCCTACAAATACCTCGAAGAGCTTCAAAGAAAGAAACAATCTGATGTCTTGAGATTCTTAAACAGAGTCAGATGTTGGGAATACAGACAAAAGAGTGTTATTCACAGAGCCTCTGCTCCATCTAGACCAGACAAGGCTAGAAGATTAGGTTACAAAGCTAAGCAAGGTTTTGTTATTTACAGAATCAGAGTTAGAAGAGGTGGTAGAAAGAGACCTGTTCCAAAGGGTGCTACTTACGGTAAGCCAACTAACCAGGGTGTTAATCAATTAAAATACCAAAAGGCTCTTAGACAAACTGCTGAAGAGAGAGTTGCTAGAAAGGCTGCTAACTTGAGAGTTCTTAACTCTTACTGGGTTAACCAAGATTCTACTTACAAATACTTTGAAGTTATTTTAGTTGATCCACAACACAAGGGTATCAGAAGAGATGCTCGTTATAACTGGATTGCTCAACCTGTTCACAAGCACAGAGAAGCCAGAGGTCTTACTTCTGTTGGAAAGAAATCCAGAGGTATCAACAAGGGTCACTTATACAACAACACCAAGGCTGGTCGTCGTCACACCTGGAAGAAGCACAACACTTTATCCTTGTGGAGATACAGAAAGTAAACAATTTGATATTTGGATTTCTTTTCTTAATATCATTATGATACTAATTTGATTGAAATTGAGTATGAACTGATTTTTTAAAATTTCTAAAAATAAGTGTGAGCTAATTTTTAAAGTTTTTTGAAATTGAGTATGAGCTGATTTCTAAAGTGTTTTGAAATATTACAAATTTTGTGTCCGTATTGTAGAATCTTTTTTTCTTTATATGTTTTAACCTGATCCAGATTAGCGGGTATCCTCGCTTGATATTAGGGTCTGGGCCCAGCGCTTACGTCTTTATGAATCTTTCTTAGTAGGGATGTATCCACTTCTTCAAACATGTATAGTTTATCTAATCAATAGCTTATTATGTTATAATAAACTATTATTGTAATACTTTGTTACAATAAACCACTGCTAATGTCAATGGAAAGATTTGCACCAGAGTCATGTATATTATAAGCCCGGGTATAGTCCCCCCGAAATTTTTTTTTTTTTCCTCCTCCAAGTTAGTCATTGCTTTCGAGGCTGCTTCTCATCTTTGAGGTTTATAGCAGAAATTGGAGATAACTATATCTCACTTTATAAATTAAAATGTCCGAAAGAAAAACTGCCATTGTATCAGTTTATGATAAGACTGGTCTTCTAGACTTGGTTAAGGGGCTTGCTAAAAACAATGTTAGAATTTTAGCATCTGGGGGTACCGCACGTTTGATTAGAGAATCTGGATTTACTGTTGAAGATGTCAGTTCTGTTACACATGCTCCAGAGATCTTAGGTGGAAGAGTTAAAACTTTACATCCAGCAGTTCACGGTGGTATCTTATCAAGAGATATTGAAAGTGATGAAGCTGATCTTGCAGCTCAAGGTATTGAAAAAATTGACTTTGTCGTTTGTAATTTATATCCATTTAAAGAAACTGTTAAGAAAGTATTAGTTACAATTGGTGAAGCTGTTGAAGAAATTGATATTGGAGGTGTCACTTTATTACGTGCCGCAGCTAAGAATCATGCCCGTGTTACAATCTTGAGTGATCCAAACGACTATGCAGGATTCTTGAAAGAACTTGACTCTGGTGAGATTTCTGAAGGATCTAGAAATCGTTATGCTTTAAAAGCATTTGAACACACTGCTGACTATGATCTGGCTATTAGTGATTTCTTTAGAAAGAAGTATAGCGAAGGTGTTAGCCAATTAACTTTACGTTATGGTGCAAACCCTCATCAAAAACCAGCCCAATGTTATTTATCAGGTGGTGAATTACCATTTCAAGTTCTTAATGGATCACCAGGTTATATTAATCTTTTGGATGCTTTAAACTCTTGGCCATTGGTTAAAGAATTGAGTGCATCTTTAAATCTCCCAGCTGCTGCCTCTTTCAAACATGTCTCACCAGCTGGTGCCGCTGTTGGTATCCCATTAACTGATGTTGAGAAAAAGATTTACTTTGTTGAGGGAATTGAAAACTTATCCCCATTGGCCAATGCTTATGCCCGGGCTCGTGGTGCTGATCGTATGTCGTCATTTGGTGACTTTATTGCATTATCCAACATTGTTGATCTCCCAACTGCTAAAATCATTTCTCGTGAAGTAAGTGATGGTGTTGTCGCTCCAGGATTTGAACCTGAAGCTTTAGAATTATTGAAAAAGAAGAAAAATGGTAAATACTGTTTATTAAAGATTGATCCAAACTACAAACCAGAAGCTGTTGAAAAACGTCAAGTTTATGGTATCACTTTAGAACAAAAACGTAATGATGCAATCATTAACTCATCATCTTTTAAAGAACTCGTTTCTGCTAACAAGGGTCTTACTAAACAAGCTCTTATTGATTTAACTGTTGCTACTATTGCTCTTAAATACACTCAATCTAACTCTGTTACTTACGCTAAGAATGGTATGATTATTGGTATGGGTGCTGGTCAACAATCTCGTATTCACTGTACTCGTTTAGCTGGTGATAAAGCTGATTGTTGGTGGTTACGTCAACATCCAAAGGTTTTAGGATTTAAATGGAAGAAAGGTACTAAACGTCCTGATAAAGCTAATGCTATTGATTTATTCGTTTCTGGTCAAATTCCAAAAACTGAACCTGAAAAATCTGAATGGGAAGGTAAATTTGAAGAAATTCCAATTGCTTTTACTGAACAAGAACGTTCTGAATGGCTTTCAAAATTAGATAATGTTTCTTTATCATCAGATGCTTTCTTCCCATTCCCTGATAATGTTCATCGTGCTTCTAGATCTGGTGTTCGTTATATCGCTGCTCCTACTGGTTCAGTTATGGATCAAGCAGTAATTGATACTGCTGATTCCTATAATATGGTTTATGCTGAAAATCCAATCCGTTTATTCCATCATTAATAGTAATTAATTTTAATTAATCAATGAATAAAAAAAAAAAAAAATTATATGTTAAACATCCTCTTGTATGGACTTATCCTCAAAATGATTAAAGGGCATTAAACATGCACTTACTTTTAGTACATCTCTCTTAGTCTTTTTCTTTTACCATCTACACTACTAACTGAAACTATTTTTAAACTTGGAAATTTTTACTGTTTATTTTGATTCTAGAATTTACTGTTTATTGCTACCTCCTGTTCCTGTTTAAAAAAAAAATTGTATTGTCTTATTTTTTTGGTGTCTTGCCTGTTTGTCGCGGTGCGGCCAAGTGGAATACACAGTTTATCATTGACTGCATCCATGGTTCTATTATCAGACGCCTCCAAATCCGTAATCCGTTATTGTACTAAATGCAAATAAGTCCAGGCCGGGTTATAACTACCTCCCCCTGGGCCAAGGCAATATGCAATCAGATGTACTTTTCCGCATTCCTGCTCGTGGCGCGCCGCGGGCTTAACATTCCAAAGGTACCTCAGATCAGTAGATATAAAGTCTTTGGGCCTTGCCATTTTCCAAATTTTTGTTAACCTTTTTTTTCTTATAGATAATTTTTTTAAAACTGAACAGCCATTCCTTCCTTTAAAACCTGCTGTACTAAAATTCAAATTCTCTCTATCTTTCACTCTTTATTTATATTATTTTGAACTAACCAAATTTGATCTACTTTGACTGACACATTATGAAATTTTCTGCTATTGCTCTTGTTGCCCTTATTCCAGGGTTAGCTACTGCTGTCCTTGACAAAAGACATAATCATGTTAAGAGAGATGCTTCCGCAGACCTCCAAACTGTTTATCAAACTCAGTATAATATTCACACCGTCAATGAAGTTGTAACTGTTTACGATGATGGTGATGATGCTGCTACCACTGAGGCTCCAACTACCCAGGCTCCAACTACCCAGGCTCCAACTACTACTCTTGGTCTTGTTAACAAGGCTGTAGCTGAAACCACCGCTACTCCTTCTGGGGCCCCAGCTTCTAGTGCTGCCCCAGCCTCCAGTGCTGCCCCAGCTTCTAGTGCTGCTCCAGCTTCTAGTGCTTCTGCTTCCGCCTCTGCCTCTCCTTCTGGCTCTGGCTCTAGCTCTGGTTCTGCTCCTTCTGGTGCTGGTAGTGCCGGTGCTTTAGGTATTACTTACTCACCATACACTAACAATGGTGGCTGTAAATCTGCTAGTGCTGTCAAGTCTGACATGTCCAAGTTAACTGGTTACGATATCATTCGTATTTACTCTGTTGACTGTAGTGGTGTTCAAAACGTTCTTTCTGGTATGGCTAGTAACCAAAAATTATTTGCTGGTCTCTACACTTTATCTAGTATTGAAAGTGATGTCAGTTCAATGTGGCAACAAATTCAAGGTGCTGGTAAGGACTGGTCTGTCGTTGACACTGTCAGTGTTGGTAATGAATTAGTTAACTCAGGTGAAGCTACTCCAGCTCAAATTCAACAAGCTATTTCTTCTGCTAAGAGTGCCTTATCTAGTAAAGGTTACTCTGGACCTGTTGTCTCTGTTGATACTTTTACCGCTGTTAAGGCCAACACTGAATTATGTAAATACTCTGATTATATTGCTGTCAACTGTCATCCATTCTTTGACTCAAACACTTCTGCTGATCAAGCTGGTCAATTCGTTCTTGACCAAATTCAACAAGTTTACGCTGCTTGTGGCTCTAACAAGAATGTTGTTATTACTGAAACTGGATGGCCTCACTCTGGTGACGCTAACAATAAAGCCGTCCCAAGTACCGCTAACCAGGAAGCTGCTCTTCAATCTATTAAGCAAAAGACCGGTTCTTCAGTATTTTTATTCACAGTGTTTAATGACCAGTGGAAGGCTCCAGGTGCTTACAATGTTGAGCAAAACTGGGGTATCTACGGTAACTCTGCTGAGTAAATAATAACAACATAAACTATATTTTTAGAGCTCTGTCGAGCACCAAGGCATTCTTTTTTTTAAAAAGAAACAATTAAAAATGAAAAAATCTCTATATAACGGGGGCCCTTGTATTAGTCCGTATCATTCAATACTATTTGCTTTTTTACACCACTGTAAGCTGTGTCTCATGCATGAAAAACGCATTCGGACTTGAAGTTACCATGGATTCAAACTATAACCGGGCCTCATGATTCTCGGCTTTGGGAACTCGTATTTTATCTCTACATGTGGTATTGACGTCTATCAGTGGAGTTTATGCAAAAATCTAAGACTATTAAAAAAGGGCAAAGCAAACAAAACAAAAAATTAAAGAGCTAAAATGTAAAAAGTGTCAAAACACTGGCGAGAACTGAAAGGTTAAGTACGAGTGATGGTGCATAAGTTAATGATGCACCATTTTTCTTTGAGTTGGTATCAGTTGTAGTTTCTGTTGCGGCAGTAGAAGTTCCAGTAGAAGTTCTAGTAGAAGTAGCAGACGCTGTTTGAGACTTGCTATCAGACAGTGAGTTTGTCGCAGTAGTGCTCCCTGAGGTTTTTGAGGCTGAAATGTCTGTTACATTATCATTTGTTCCAATAGATAAAACATTCTCTGAGGTAGAGTCCAATTTAGCCTGGGCCATGTGAACTTCATAGTATTCCAAGTCATAAACAATATAAAACCATCTCATGATAGGTTCCCCGGCACTTATAATATTTGAGTCTCTAGCAAATAATCTTAATGCACAAAAATTATCTGGCAGAGAGCCAAAACTATCAGCTCCAGATGATTCTAATTCAGAAATAGGAACAGACATTGTTGAGAGAGGAATATTATAAGTAACATCACCAAATGTCATATCAAATGTATAAGTCTTTAAAACATTACAATCAGCAATATATTGTCCAGAATATGAATCTAATTGAAGATCAGGAATGGAACTACCTATCTTGTTAAAAAGATCTTGAGGTATATGAGAATATGTTGATCCGCAATCGAGTAACACTGGGTATTCAGCATTTACTAAAGTATTGGAAGTATTCCCATTATTTTTAGCAGTATAACCAATCAGATTGCAAGATATATAGAAATACATTGGATTTGAAAGATCATCAGACATTGTAATAATTGGTGCTGTTGTTAAACTTCCAATAAACTTCTCGGTATCTATAGCCCCAAATAATACACTACCAGCTGTTGCACTAGCATCATTTAGATATAAAGAATATAATGCACGATTTATGTAGCCAGAATCAACCAATCTAAATGGTAAATTATCATAAGTTCCATAATGTTCAAGTCCTGGTAATCCAATACCAAATACAATTTCTGATGAATTAGATGCCTCAGCAAGTCCAAATGGATAATTTTCCAATACATATTCACCAAAACCTAAAGTATCTAATGAAAGAAATCCTTGAGCAAATGTACTATCACTATATTTAATTAAAAATGGATTTTCAAGTTTTGTAAATGATGTAGATTTATCACTATCAAAATATCCAACTTCATTACAATCAATATTTCCTTGAATTGTTTCAGTATTAATTTGTAGTGTACTTACTACTGGAATAGATTCTGGAGTAATTATAGTTTGTCTTTGAGTATTTGTTGGTCTAGGAACTGTTTCTATATTAAATCCTACAGCTGTACTAGCCTCTTTTGATAATCCATTTTTAGGAATAACATCTTTCATAATGTCCCTCTTTTGATTACTGCCACTAGAACAATATGGATTATTAGCTCCATATACCCAGAAATCTGAAGACCCAGTATCAATTAAAGCTGAAAAGTTTTGCATAGGTGTTCCAATTGATATATTAGCATAGTAACTAACAGTACGATTGTTATAAATTGGTACCAGAGAAAATAAGCTGTCATCTCTCTTTGTTAAAGCATTTCTTTTCACCAAAGCATCAATAGTTTGCTTATGAATATAGGCTTCCAGATATTCTGAACGTTTCCATTTAATACTGTTATCTGTTGGATGCTTTACTGTGACGTCAAAGTCCATCTTGAGATATCCAGCAGAAGAGACGGGTTCCGCACTTACCGCGACACTGGCGATCAACGCCAGTACCCATAAACACAGTGATACTCCTCTCATAGTTTATCTCTGTGTGTCAAATATATCGATGATTACAACGAAATATATCAACAACTCAAGGATGATAAAAGGATAAAGTAAGCCTTGTTTTTTTTTTTTTTTTAAGCTTTTTTTTTTTTAACTAAATAGAAAAAGGCACGTATGTATTAGGGGCCGCCCATCATTATGCAGCATGCAAAACAAACGCCTCATCAGTGTTTGCCGATACATGCTAACGGCAGGGTTTAACAACATGGAAGGGGATTCACATCAGTTGATGGATAAATCACACCTATCCAGTGCCTTCCAATATCCATATTAACTCTTTAGTAGAATTCTCTCTTGTTATTATTGTTATTTTGATTTAAAGAAAGACGTGTACAAAATAACACTCAAAGTCTGGGCTGTAACAGTCTAAATATAGAAACCGTAAACATACATATTTAATATACAATAACATACGAACGTCACTCATGAAGAAGAAAAAAAATTTAACTATATAGTACCTATTTTACAAAATCAATCAAACTATGAAACAACCCAATATAATACCCATAATAGTAGTTAATATTAACCATTTTGCACTGAATACATGAACAGCCGAGTTATGTTTTGGTTTTTCCCCGGAGCCCGTCGTGGTACTAGTAGTGGAAGCGGTCGATGATGATGCGGATGATGCAGATGTTGTTGTTGAGGATGATGAGGTAGTTTGCAGTCCAATATTTGTAACGACATCATTCAGACTAACTTCATGTATATCTTCATTAGTAGAATTTAAATTTGCCTTCGCCAAAGATAATTCTTCCCTTTCATAGTCAAATACTACATAAAACCAACGCAATAAATAATCACCACCAACAATAACATCCTCACTGATATTATGAATTCCAAGGCCTCTAAAACATGACAGGCCTTCACTATCATGTCCATCAACTGGTAATGAAAAGAATGAAAATGGTATATCATATGAAACTCCCAGAAAGGTGAACTGTAAAGAATAATCATCTAATACATCACATATTCCATATAATAATCCAATAGAATCATCATAATCCATTCCCGGTAATTTAGAAATACTTGTTAATACTGAACTTGGAATACTTAAATATCCACTTCCAGAATCGGGTATAAAACTATAATTTTGGCTAGTCAATAATGATGTTTTACCATTTTCATCTGTAACCCCAATCAGATCACAGTCAATATAAATTTGTCCACTATACCAATCATCATTTTTGTCCCCTATAGCGAATGTGCTTAAATTCCCAGAAAACTTATCCAAGTCAATAGCACCAAATAGAATTGATCCAGTAGAAGACTCAATGCTATTCAAATAAAGAGAATATAATACTCGTTCAATATAACCAGAGTCCTTTAGTCTCCAAAGTAAATTGTCATACAGTCCAAAATTGCTATTCTCCCCAGATATTTTGCCAATTCCAAAAACCAATTCAGAAGAATTGGCAACTTCCGCAAGACCAAAAGTATACTGCGGAATTTGAAAATCATTAAATGTTAGAACATCTTGCACCACTTTACCTGCAGCATATGTAGTATCTAAATAATTCAATCTAAAATTATAATCTAATTCCTGAAATGAAGAAGACTTGTTTGATTCAAAATATCCAACCTGATTGCATGGAATCACCGCTAATGACGTTGGTACATCAAGATCTATTTCAATAGAAGTAGTTGATGCTCTAACTGGAGTCAATAAGGGGGTATGTGAGTTAGTTTGATCGTCTCTTTTTTTCACATCAGGCATCTCGCAATATGGATTATCCTTTGCGTAGACCCATAGATCTGATGATCCAGTATCGATCTGAACCGAGAAATTTTGAGGTGGTGTTCCTAGCGAAATATTCCCATAATATATAATAGTTTGATTATTATAAATAGGAACTCCACTATCTATGAACTCTCTCTTCTGATTACCTTTAATTTTTAAATACTTGCTATTGAACTCCGCGAGGCTATGGCGGATCTCTGGATCAAACGGATCCTTCACAGCCACCTCAAAATCTACCTTAGGCGAACCTTTAAGACCTGCAGCAATGACCAATTGAAGATATAAGGTTAACAACCATATCACAAAAGTCATTAGGCCACTTTTTACATTTATTGCAATTATACTCTATTTATATTATCTCCACACAATTATCCCTTTTTTCAGAAAAATAGACCCACTTAGCATCACTATGCATGCAACCACTATTAGTGTGAAGTGCCGTCTCATTATGCAGATGTTTAATAGGGGCAGAGACACTAAATTCATTTATGTTTTATGGTAGAAAACATGCAGTGCATCTATTAAGGAACACATTTGCTTAGTAAACATGTTGACTTGCTGGGGTAAAATTGTACTCCTGTTGTCAGTTGCCATCAAAAGTAATTGATTTAAGTGCCGAGATATGTGCCGAGCCGGTCAGGAAAGCAATTTCAAAGTTGAGCAAGTAATCAAAAGAAAATTATAGCTCATTTTATCATAAATATATGAATATGTGTATAAGTACAAAAGATCTGGGAAACAGCCTCAATTGAGTCATTTTTGGATAGATGCTCTGCACGTTCCTCAGCAGCCTTTCAACATTAACACCAGAGAGTAACTCCCCCAATATAACTAGTAAGGTAACTAGTAAGGTACTGGTGAGCTAAAGCAATCATCAAAGATTATATTTATATGAGTAATTGTCTATATTGTAGTTCTGTACTTTCCATTGCTCAATGAATTTTGATCCCTTGTGTCGATTTTCCCGTTAATATTAACAATTTTATAATATAATTGATAATATATAAGAATATTTATGGAAATATTAATTATTTTTGTTTAATTAAATATACTAATTGTTCAATTATTGAAATTATTCAAGCATTACATAAAAATTCTACAAATAACGTAATTATCGGAAAACACTACTATACTATTAAAAAAATAAAGGAAAAGCTAGGAAATATTATTCATTTTACTTTATAAATTACTATTAATATATTTTTAATTCTAAAAAAATGATATTTCAGTGATTTAAAGCCATTTTATTACTGTACATCATCACCACCATGCACAATATTATACTAAACGCACTCGAAAATATCGTAATTCGCAAAACAAACGGTAACCGAAAAATTTGCGAGAGCGCCCCTGTGGCGAAATCGGTATCGCTTCCGAGTCCGGGTAATTTTTAAAGAAGCGATTCTTTACAAACCAGATTTATCGGAGGATTGTGGGTTCGAGTCCCATCAGGAGCTTTCTCTTTTTTTGGGCTGTTTTTTTTTTTCCCTTCTTCCCTCAGTCATGAAAAGAGCTACAATAAATAGGCATGCAAATGTATATATTAGGCATTTTGTTCTTCTAATGCTTTAAGGAACTCATCATCATCCATGGCATCTAATTCATCATCCACTTTAATTACTTCATCAGATTTGCCAGCAGTAGCTTTGGCATCTGCAGAATATCCTATTGATTTTTGGTATTCAAGAAGCTGGGGTAAAGTCCAAACAGAGTTTTCTTGATCTTTTGGATTGATTGGCTGTGCCATTGTACGTAAAAATTGTTTGGCAGTGGCGATGGCAATATCAGTGGACAAATTTGTATCCGATTTGGCAACATTTTGACCTATCCATCTTGGTAATTGCTCAATTTTAAATTGGAAACGACGGTCTGATAATACCATAATACCATAATCTTCTTTACCTCTTAATACTCGTCCCAAACATTGAGCAGCATGTCTCATCGCATCAAAAGAAAGGAAATCTTTCTCTCTGATAAGAAAGTTATCACGTAGAAACTCAAGACGAGCTTTAAGGATACGTGATTCAGTATATTGATAAGGAATACCAATCATTAGAACAGTTCTTCCGTAATGATGATCAAAATCTATACCTTCAGATACTTTACCACGAGCCACTGAAAAAAGTACTGCTCCTCTACCATTTGAGCAAGCTGTACGATAAGTCTCTAATGCTAATGCAGTTTCTTGAGCATCAGGAGTCTCCACCAAGATAAGTTTATATCTCCAAATCTCATCTAATACTCCCATAGTTTGCCACATAGATATAATACCTTCCATATATAAATAAGATGGGAAGAACACTACCAATCCATCTGGTGATATCTTGGAGAATTCTAGCACTAAAGAACCATAATTACGCACCACTGAAGGATCATTACGAATCTCAAATTTAGAAGAGATCGCTACCTGATCACTACCCTTAGTGACAATCATTGGGAGGAAAGAACGACGTGGTAATGTCATTGAGTATGATTTTTCAATAACTGTATCAAAACTTAACATTTTAGGGTACATATCCAAGGGCGAAATGGTACCTGAGGTAACAATAACCGAGGAGAATTTATCAAAAATTGGTTTCATAGCTATAGAGGCATCAAGACAACTAAAATGAAGAATAGGATTTGGCACTTGTGAGTTTTCTGTCTCAAAAGGCTCTAATATAAGTTGGAAGCCTTCCTCATATGTAGAAATAAGCGATGCAAACATGGCAACTTCTTTTAAAGCATTAAAATCTTCAATTTCCACTAGTTCAAGAGTTCTCACTAAGATCGCTAATCTTTCAGATACAAATCGAAGGGGCTTTCTATCAATAAAAGTAAGATCTTTAAGATGCTGCAAAAATGATGTAGGAGTTTCAGAGATGACATAAAGAGCCTTCATTCGGGTCTTGAGATATTCAATGAATCGTTTTAAAAATGAAATAAAGTGCTCAGCACGTCTAATATTTCCAGGGATTGCTTCTTTTAATAAATCTTCGCTAAGAACTGGATTTTCAACAAACATCTCTTCAGGTTCCTTAGAGTATTGGTTAACAATATCAGATTCTCGAAGACCATTAACAAGAGCTTCATATTCATCTTGAAGCTTTTTAGCATCTTTTTGTTTCATTTCTTTGATGGCCTTTGATAAATTGGTGGCACCTTTACCGGCTTTCTTAAGCACGTCAGTAGTCAAGTCGATAGAAAGAGATTCGATACAAACGTTATCGATATTATGCGCTTCATCAAAGATAACAATAGCTTCTTTGGACAATTCTTTTGATACCCGTTCAGAAATTTTTGGATCCAATAAATAATGATAAGAGTAAATGATAATGTTGCAATGAGGAATCATCCGACGGACTGCAAAATATGGACATATCTGACGTTCTGTACAATATTGAATTAAATCATCAAAACTCCAAACTCCTGGATCAATATAATTCACTGGATCATAATTATATAAATTTTCATGAAATGCACAAAGCTCAACATCAACTTCTCCATTTTCAATTCTTTGCTTATTTTGACCATTGGTAAGTCTTCGACATTTTTCATCAACCACACTACCAGTTCTTTCCTTTGAGATAGTTGGATGTAGACATAAATTTTTTCTAGAAGAAAGTCCAAGACCTCTAAAATCTTCAACATAACCCAATTCCTCTGCTCTAAATTTCATTAAATTTTGAAGCTCTACTAATGCTTTTTCAATTTCTGACATTGTACGAGAACAATAAACAATTTTACGATGTTCTGGATAAAACATTTGATATGAAACTGTTAATGAAAGTAATGATACAGTTTTACCTGTACCTGATGGCATTTCTAAAATACTATTCCCACCAACATCAAGAGTTTTCTTAATATCACACATATACTCATATTGTTCTGGATAAATCTTTGGATAAGGAAATAATACAGGAAGATCATCAATAAAGAACCTTGATAAAAAAGTTAGAATTTTTTTTTTTTTAATAAACTTGTTTAATTTAATAAATTGTATATACTTACTTCATGATGCCCTAAGGTACCTCTCTCACAGTTGAAATATCTATCTTTCTGTATTACAAAATAGAGCGATGCACTCACCCGGACTATGCCATAATATTCTAATACATTAATAATTAACTATTTAACAGTATAAATACGATCTTGAGCTTCTGATACTACCCAATCAATTACTTTATTTAAATTTTCACCAGTAACTCCACTTACCGGTATAATATTCCATTTATGATTAATTATTTTATCAATTGATAATGCTTTACGTACTTCATTAACCACTTGTTCAATACCATTATTTTCTGATTTTATTAAATCAATTTTATTAACTAATATAACTAAACTAGCTCCTAATAATCTATCTTCACTTAAAACTTTTCTAAATTCCTGAAAACTTTCATCTAATCTTTCCATCAGCGTAGAATCAACAACCCATAATATTGAATCTGCTTTATCATAATAATTATACCAAAATGGTCTTAAAGTTGTTTGACCACCAACATCCCAAATATTAAGAGTAAAATTATTATAATGTAATGTATTTATATCAAATCCCATTGTTGGAGCAACTTTTGTAACATCTTTATTTAATAATTTTTGAACAACAGTGGTTTTACCAGCACTATCTAATCCTAATAATAAAACGCGTAATTCTTTATCTTTAATCTTTTGCTTCTTGATAATCAGTAATAACCCCATACCCTACAGTAATGTTGTTCCGACCGTTTGGTGCCCAAATAAATATTACATATATATATATAAATCAAACTGTGCCACGCATGGGTGGCGCAGTGGTGGCACAGTACGTTTTTCCTGTCAACGGAATTAGGCTATTATGTAAGGCATTGTCGGTTCGGAAAATGGCTACTAATCAATTATTCACCTTAAATATTAAATGTTCGGCTACCGGTCAAATCAACTTAATAACGACTTAGACATCATTATTGACCCCTCAATTATCAATAGTATCATTGTCGGACTCCACTTACAAATCATATAATAATAATTACCCGGCTACACACCCTCAAATTTATTAATATTGGTCACCCTGACCATCCGGTCGGATGCTTCACAGAAAAGTAGGGGGTGCTTTGATTCAACATATAAACCTAGGTACTTCTCCGCCGTTTTTGAAATCTAGTCGATTTTTATTTTTGACGCTTAGGACACAATTGCTTGTTTGCCCTTTGTTTATTAATATATTATAATGTCTGATATTGATACTCTTGCCATTGACACCATTCGTTGTTTGTCAGTAAGTATGATTTTATTTTGCTTTAAGCTAATACCCTTTTTTTTTTTTTATTTATTTCTTTTCTTACTTGTTTAAATTGTGTTTGTTAATTGATTGCTTTTTGATGATAATATCTTAATATTTTACTTAAACTTTTTACCTTTTAGCTGATAGTTATGTGATTACTATTCAATGGATTTTGATTTATATTCCGAATTGCTCGATTGGAATGGACCAGTTAGTCATTTGGTACTTTCGGAGTTGGTTGCTACGGAGTTTTTTTGATCAATTTCCCGTTATACATTGGAATATATTTTCATATACTATTAACTTTGAGGTTAATTAATTTAGTATTATTTATTACCTCCACCCATAGAAAGTGAAGTTATGCTTGTTTAGTCTTGGATTGCTCCACCAGGAATTTTTTTCCCTCCACTGTCCCCGAATTGTGGAGTTGCATAGAACCACTGCGGGTATCTTAATCGGGTCTTACAAACACATGTTTTTGGGCTTTTTAGAGGTATTGGCAATAATTTTCCAATTACTAACAATTTTTTTTTAGGTCGACCAAGTCGCTGCTGCCAACTCTGGTCATCCTGGTGCCCCATTGGGTCTTGCCCAAGTGGCCCACATTATCTTCAAGACAATGAACCAAAATCCAAAGAATCCTGACTGGCTTAACAAGGATAGATTTGTATTATCTAATGGTCACTCTGTTGCCCTTTTGTACTCCCTTTTACATTTGGCTGGTTACCCATTGTCCCTTGATGACCTTAAGAAGTTCAGATCTATTGGATCAAAAACTCCAGGTCATCCAGAAGCTGACACTCCAGGTATTGAAGTTACCACTGGTCCATTAGGTCAAGGTATCTGTAATGCTGTTGGTTTGGCTATTGCCCAAGCTCACATTGCTGCCAGATTTAACAAGCCAGGTTTCACCATCTCTGACAATTACACTTACTGTATTCTCGGTGATGGTTGTATGATGGAGGGTGTTTCTTCTGAAGCTTGTTCCCTTGCTGGTCACTTGCAACTTAAGAACTTAATTGCCTTCTACGATGACAACCATATTTCTATTGATGGTGACACTAACGTTGCCTTCACTGAAGACGTTAACAAGAGATACGAAGCATACGGCTGGAACGTTGAATGGGTCAAGGATGGTATGCACGACTTTAAGGGTATTACTGAAGCTATTGAAAAGGCCAAGAAGTCTGACAAGCCAACTTTGATTAGAGTCACTACCATTATTGGTTTCGGTTCTAAGATGCAAGGTACCCACTCTGTTCACGGTGCCCCATTGAAACCAGATGACATTGCCCAACTTAAGGAGAAGATGGGATTTGACCCTAAGGCCACTTTCCAAGTTCCTGACAAGGTTTATGACTTGTACAAGTCATTTGCTAACAAGGGTGCTTCTCTTGAATCTGAATGGAACAAGACTGTTGAATCTTACGCTGAAAAGTACCCAGAATTAGGTGCTGAGTTAAAGAGAAGAATTGCTGGTAAGTTCCCAGAAGGATGGGAATCCAAGTTACCAACTTTCAAGCCAACTGACAAGGCTGTTGCCTCCAGAAAATTATCTGAAGGTGTGTTATCTATTCTTTATGATATCATTCCAGAACTTGTTGGTGGTTCCGCTGATTTGACTGGTTCTAACCTTACAAGAGCTCCAGATGCTGTTGATTTCCAACCACCATCTACTGGATTAGGTGACTACTCTGGTCGTTACTTTAGATTTGGTGTCCGTGAACACGGTATGGCTGCTATCTGTAACGGTATTGCCGCTTATGGTGCTAACTTTGTTCCATTCGGTGCTACTTTCCTTAACTTTGTCTCTTATGCTGTTGGTGCCGTTAGATTATCTGCTCTTTCTCACCATCATGTCCTTTATGTTGCTACCCACGACTCTATTGGTTTGGGTGAAGATGGACCAACCCATCAACCTATTGAGACTTTGACTCATCTTAGATCTATTCCAAACTTATCTGTTTGGAGACCAGCTGATGGTAATGAAACTTCTGCTGCCTACTTGGTTGCTTTAAAGAATACTCACACTCCATCTGTTTTAGCCTTTTCTAGACAAGGTCTTCCTCAATTAGAAGGTTCTTCTATTGAAAAAGCTGCTAAGGGTGGTTACGTTGTTCATTCTGTTGAAAAACCAGCTTTTGCTATTGTTTCTACTGGTTCTGAGGTTGGTATCTCTGTTGATGCTGCTAAGAAATTAGCTGAAGAAGGGATCCCAACTAATGTTATCTCTTTACCAGACTGGCACACTTTTGACCAACAACCAAAGGACTATCAACTCAGTGTTTTCCCAGACGGAGTTCCTGTTCTTTCTTTCGAAGTCCTTAGCACTAATGGATGGAGTAAGTACGCCCATGAACATTTCGGTCTTAATAGATTCGGTATGTCTGGTAAGGGTCCAGATGTATACAAGTACTTTGGCTTCACTCCAGAAGGTGTTGCTGAAAAGGGTAAGAAGGTTGTAGCCTTCTACAAGGACACCGCTGTCAAGTCTCGTTTAAATACTGCCCTTTCTGATTAAATAGTCTAATCACAATATTTGAGTATTATTATCTTACATGTAAGCCCCCGGTGCGCCTCTGCTCCCCCCCGTAAGCGGGTTCTTCTTTGCATCATCGGAGCTCCTGACCATTTGAGAAGGCGAATATGAAGTTTGGCCGGATACGGAGAGCACTTGTGACATCTCTAGAGTGAACTAGCAGAGCCACATTTTGGGGTGAAAAGCGAACAACAAGTATAAAATCGAGGATATTTATATAGCAATGCCAAAGAAATTTAAGACTTTTAGAGATTTGAATCGTGGTGATAGTGATAGTGACGATGAAAAGAATTTTTTTACAGGTGGCGAACGTTCAGGACTTGAGGTTGAGAAACCACCAGAGGATCAGATACGCCACCAAGTTCAAGAATTACTCAATGTAGCTGCACAAACTGCTAATCGTCCAGATACAAGAGAAGAACCACCAAATGTTGCTCCTCTGTTTTTAGGAAGTGGTTATAGATTAGGTACTGAAGAATCTCCTAGTGAAGTAATTCCAGGTAAAAATGTACCAAATATGCAAAAAATTACAAAAACTTGTACTTTTTGGAAAGATGGATTTTCTATTGATGATGGACCTTTATATAAATATGATGATCCAGAAAATAGGGCATATATTGAACAAATGAGACAAGGAAGAGCACCATTAAATTTATTTGGAGTATTACCAGGACAAAGTATTGATATTAATGTTAAAACTAATGAAAATCAAAATTATAGACCAGCAAAGTCTAAAAAATATAATTTTAGCGGTGCTGGTCATCGTCTTGGTTCACCAATTCCTGGTGAAACTATTGGATTATCTGAAGAATTATCTCCAGCTGTATCAAATTCTACCGGTAAAGAAAAGATTGAACCAGAGACTGATAGTAATAAAAATCCAAGTAATGACGATCCAAATAAAACAATTATTCAAGTTCGTTTAGCTGATGGACGTAAAGTTAAAGTTACTGTTGATAAACAAGGTCCTGTTCAGCAAATTTTTGATTTTGTTGATATATTATTTAAATCTGATAAAGAGACTAGACCTTATTATTTATCTATGAGTTTTCCAGTTAAACCAATAACTAATAAAACTGAGAGTATATCTGATGCAAAACTTGTGCATTCAGTAGTGATTCAAAGATGGAGCTAGAATTTTAATATATAACTATACTACCTTTTTAATTTTTTTTTTTTTTTTTCATGTTGTAGTCTCTAGTTGGTTTGCACCGTTGATATCGTCTGCGGGCTGCAGAAAATTTGGGAAATCAGAGAGGAAACAAAAATTTTCTCGCATTACTAGACCTGGATAGACGTAATCATGCAAATACTACTATAAGATTATGATCAAAATATTAAATAATAGAATAGTACCACTACTATCAAGTCGACTACGAGTTCGACCGAATTTCATTCAATGTTTTTCCACAACGATGAGCTCGGCGCAGAGGACGCCAGAATCTTTCTTTAATAAGAACAGCAACGGTAAACATGAGACCTGGAGTAAGAAGAGCTCGGGGTTATCTAATCTTGTTACATCAGGAACCGCTTATTATGAACAGGTGTTTGAGCAGGCTACAACATCTTCAAGTAATGGATTGAAAATGAGATTGCATGAGTTTATACCATTCTTGGAACCAGGAACTTATGAGCAAATGATAAACCATAAATATCTTTATGATATGAACTATCAGAGAGTACCTCTGATTGGATCTGTTGTTGAAGTTCGCACTATTGGCCAAACAAACAGGGTTTATTTTGGAGTAGTGATTCAACAGCAAATGGGAATGTTTCATGATGAGTTATCTAAGGTTGAAATATTTACCATTGAAGGTGAACGGGTGAAGGTGAAAATAGGTGATATAAGTTTCCATTTAAATCAGTTTTTCCGTTCTGAATTAGTAAAGCCTGGTCAAGTTTTACAGAATGCTTTACTTTATTATTTGAGAGGGTCAATGAGCTTGAAAAAGATTTTTGATCAGAGGAATTATGATCAAATTGCAATGTCAAAAGTTGCCAGGAACAATTCTGTGAATAGTGTAACAATTGATTCATATATTAAAGAAATACCTATATTTTCTAACGAATTACCTTTATTCACCGAATCTTCGGGATTTATTGCCAAAAACAAACTAAATAGAGCATTTGTGTTTTTATCAGTTTACTTGACATTATCTAACAATCCTCATAATTACATGATGGTGCAAAACCACGGGAATAACTTTATTTACAAAGAGAGTGATAGATTCTCTAGCTTTATTCCCAATGTAAAGTTTATTACCAACTCACTTTACAATTCTATTTTACTACATCAGGGAATGAATCCTGAGACTGACATGGACGCTGAAAGAGACGATACATTTCATGCTCTCCATTATGAAAAATTTGTCAATGAGGTGAATGAACTCTTGAATAAAGATGTGGTTAGTGATCTGAATAAGTTTTACAAGTGGATTAATGGGTCAAGTTTTTTAAATTTGCATGATAAAAGAGTTTATGAGACAATTATTAATTTAATCAAGTATTATATCGTATATCCTCATGAAAGATTACATAATTTACTTCAAGCATTGTTTAATGGATTTAAGTCTAATAAATCTGTTTCATTCTGTAAAGGAGACAGTCTTAGTCAAAGTATTGCCTTTGATTTTCTTAAATTCTTTGGCATATATGATAATAACACTGATATTTTCTTGTCTAATAATTTCTTTGCTTCAAAGATTCTGAATGATAGTATGTCAGCTCTGTCAATAAGTACAGTTAATCAGTTACTTAGTGATCCAGGAACAGCAAATAAAGATTTAAACTTTTCGAGTACTTATGATTATATTGCTGATAAATCAGTTCAATATGATAATTTCAAGCATATTCGTCAGGGGCGAAGTAAGACAGTATATGGCTTATTCCCCAGTGAGGATAATGTTTCAGAATTTGCTATTTCAATTGATAATGATAATGATAATTTAATTATTAATTTTCATATTCCTGATATTGGTTCTTTTATCACTCCAGAATCTTCATTATTTAAAAGATTAGCCCTTAATAGTCAAGATCTTGAACTTCCAAATGGGAAATTTACATTCTTTCCTGATACCATGAAAAGACAGTTTTCATTTCATGATAAATTCATAACTCCTTGTTTAACAATATCATTTAATTATGATCCATGGTCAGAGTATAAATTTGATTTTGAAGGAGTTAATATTACTATAAAGTTAGAAGAGTTGACCAACGTGTGTATTCTTGATCAAGAGAGTTTGTCTGAAATCTTTTCAGACAAGATCAAATTAATAAATTTGTTTCACCATGATAATAATGTTTCTAATATAAGTAAACATGATAAACAAAATTTACGTTACTTGTTTAACATTTGCAAAAGAAGAAATGATTTTCGGAATACTAAAGATTCATTAGAATGTGAAATTAACAACGAGTTACCAGACATTGAAGTTAAAAATGATGGAAACAATACACAAGTTAAAGCTTATGGGTTTCAAAAAAATTTAGATTCTGATAAACTTTTCTTCTTTGAAAAAGAACTTCGACTTTTAGTTAATGAACTTATTGCTAGATATTCAGTATTTAATAAAATACCAATTTATCAACATTCACAAACAACTTTTGGTGATCTGAAACATTTTTCTGATAATATTAATGATTCAGTATTAATTAAACCTCTGAATTATTTAATTCCAGGATATCATGCTTCAACTTTTGATGATTTTGTCTTTGGTAAAGTACAAGGCTATGTTCCAGTCAATGCATATTTCTGCGGGTTGAACTATTTAAACCCACCCAAAGTATTACTTGAACCACATAAATTGGTAGAAAGTACAGATAATGTTACTGGATTAACTGAGGAAGGTCTGAGAGTACCGGATTGCGATACCCACATCGTTAGTGACAGGAAGTATGGGCTAGAGTACGGCTCGGTCAGCGTAGACCGGCCGTTTAGCGAGCTAGAGCAGCTAGTCAACCAGTGGCAGGTCATCTTACACACCAATGAGAGTCACTTAACCTTGCAGAAAAATACTAAAACTCTTTTCTCTGTCAAAAATAGGTTAAAATCTTGCGGATATCCAGAAATTATATCTGCTAATCAATTATCAAAGATATATGATACTTATATATCACCTAAACAAGTGGTTAATCGTGAATTTGAGATAAAAATTAAACATTATTGGACATTAAAATATTTAGAAAATGAGTTAAATTCTAATTCTAAAAATTTACCAATGTTTATATTTAAATGTGTCATTACGCAACCCTCTGTATACCCCAGTCTTGCGACAGCGTTCTGCCTAGAATTGGGAGTATATGTTAATATTAAACTTAAAGAACCAAATGAGGAATTGGTGGTCGGTGATCAAGTGATCTGCTCTAGTATTGAGTACTTGAACCCAGTCGAAGGACGGTTGGTCCTTAGCATATAAATAGACTAATCTTGTATATTTTATACTGTAGATATGTAACTCTTCTCTCTCTCCCACCCTCCCACACGTGATGGCTATCATTAAAAAACATATTGTGGAGAAACCAAGATCTGGCGCAGACCGTGTTACAGAGAATGTCAAAAGAGTCAACTCCGAATCCTACTGTTACAAAGATTGATATTCAGGATCCTATAAATACTGTGTATGGATCTGAAGAGGTTTCAGTAGAGCCTCCTCATTTACCTGGTAATTATAGTGCCAGAACTTCTAATAAATGGATTGTTAATAATAGCACTAGTACGAGTCTTGATTCTCTAGCACATGTTACAAGTAGCGATAGGCTTAAGTCAATGGACAAGGATGAAATTCACTCGGCTGTTTCACCTTGGAAAGTATCACCTGGTCAGTTATATTCAACTGATAGCGGCCGGTTGTTCCATGCGGGGAAACTATTAATTTGTTTGACAGGTTTACCAGGAAGAGGAAAGACTCATTTATCAGTTTCATTAACTAGATATTTAAGATGGCTTGGTGTTAATACTCAAGTTTTTCATTTTGATGATTTTAGAAGAGAATATCTTAGTACTAATAAAGTTACTCCAGAATTCTTTAGCCAAAAGCCTTCTGATGAAGAACTTTCTAAGATTAAAGATGTTATGATTAGTAAATGTCTTGATAATATTGAAGAATATTTGAAAAATAATAAAGTTCAAGTTGCTATTTATGATGCTATTAATGGTATTGCAAAGAGTCGGGTTGAGTTGAAGGATAGATTTAAAAAGATTAACGTTAAGGTAATATTTATTGAGTCAATTATTGATAATGATAAGTTACTAAATAATAGTTTAAAAGATGCGATAAAGTCTCCTGATTATAGTGGCTGGGACCCTGATACTGCGAGAGTAGATTTTGCGAAAAGAATTGAGGAAGCTTCAGTTTCGTATGAAGCAATTAATGAGGTTGACACAACTGAGAATGAGACTCTTAGTTATATCAAGAGTATTAATTTTGGGGAGAGATTTGTTATGAATAGGGCTCAGTATGGGTATTTGGTTAATAGAATGACATTTTTTTTAATGAATACTAGGATTAAGAAAGGTTCAATTTTTTTCGCTAGATGTGGTGATACTGATAATAAGAATATTTTATATAAGCTGGATCCTCATTTAACAGAGAAAGGTAAAAGACATGCAAAAAAATTAGCAACTACATTAACTAAACATTTAGTTACTAAGAAGAATATGACAGAAAAGGAGATACCATCTAATTTAATGGTTTGGACTTCTACTAGAACTAGAACTATTGATACTGGTCTTGCAATTAAGGAAAGTCTTAATGTACCACTTACTCAAAGATCTGAGTTGACTCAATTAAATCCTGGATATGCTGAGTCATTGACCAGACAACAGAAGAAGGAGAAATTCCCAATTGAATATGAACAATCAAAGAAGGATGGATACCATGTTAGATTCCCTAGAGCTGAAAGTTATCATGATTTAGCAGTTAGACTTGAACCATTGATTTTGGAAATGGAGCGTAATACCAAGAATATTTTAATAATTGGTCATGAAAGTGTATTGAGAGTGTTGTATGGTTACTTATTAAACTGTGCTTCAAATGATATTCCTCATTTAAAATTCGCACCAGAGGAAATTGTTGAAGTTAGATATAATGCGTATGCTAATTCAGCTTCGAGAATAAATATCGAGTAATGGTTTTATGATATTGAATATATTAATTTAGATTATAATCTGTAGAGGAGTCGTTGTAGGTTGGTGTGGTGCGGATAGGCTGCAGTGTATAAAATAGATTACGAACCGGCTCAAACTTAGAACCAGCGCAGCGTTGCCTCAAGCAGCGAAGATGTCGAATTACATTGATGGAATAGCGAATGATGATATCAATGACAATTTATATGTTGATAATACTGATAAAATTAATGAAAGTGAGGTTTTCTCTATTGAGCCAGTGCTGTTACAGTTCAATTTAGTCAATTTGGTATCATTAAAGATTAGTAACAATTACTTAGTATTAGCCATCAAGAATGATATGATATATAGAATCGATTTAAATCGGCCTGAATTTGTTGATAAAATAAGTTTATTTGGTTCAGTAAGTGGAGGTAATGGCAACAATGGCAATGCCATCAAGAATTTATATTTAGATCCTACAGGGTATCATCTTATAATAACAACAGTTAAGAATATTACATATTATTTAAACAAAGTTTCAAGCACACCCGTTGTTCTTAATAAGTTTAAGAATGTACATATTTCTTTTATTCATTGGAATATTAGCCCCGCTAGTGTTAGCGAGACATCTGTTAAGAACTTTTTAATTGGTACAACAAACGGTCAAGTTCTTGAATCGTCTATTGAGTTCAAAATATCTAATAATAAGGTCTCTAATAGCTTACTAAAACAGGTATGGAGAAATCCTATCAACAATAATAACCAGACCTCAATTGATGGTATATTTATAAAATATGTGGAAACAACAGTTGATAAGGGAACCTTGATGGCGATATTTGTCCAGTCAGACGATATTTTCTACTATAAACTCGAGAATTTCGGCATAAACTTTCACAAGAGTCACCTGGTATTTGCTGACCCTAGTGGATCTTTACTATTTACCAATAATTATACCGACTATGAGAAGCTAGATGATTTGGGGGCCATAGTCAGCGGGAACAAGTTTATCACTAATTACGAGGATTTCGCCTGGATCACCAAGAGTGGGATAATATTTACCTCTTTGGATAATTCCCAGTCAGATCATCGTAAACTTTTAACCCAGCTCAACTATTTATTGAATGTTCAACTCCCGGATATTTCTAGCATGTCATCTAAAGCGGCTCCTTCTAATTCTTATTCTGTTTTGCTCACAAAATTTCATATAATATACCTTAGAAACAATAATGAGCTAATAATTGTGAATAAGATCAACCAAGAAATAAGCTTGCATAAGATTTTACCAATAACTATGAATAATGAAAGATTTTTAGGACTTTGTGCTGATTATAAAGAGAATACTTTTTGGATATATTCTAATTTTAATATTTATGAGATTGTTATAAGTAATGAGACTCAGGATATTTGGAAGATATATCTTAAGAATAACCAGTTTGATAATGCATTAAAGTTAATTGATGATATGCAAAATAAGCAAGCCAATAAGTTTATTAAGGATTTAATATTAACCAAGAAATCTGACTATTTGTTGAATGTGAGCCATGATTATGATGAAGCAGCAACTGCTTATGCCCATACTTCAAAGCCATTTGAATCGGTCGCTTTATCCTTGATGAAGGCTAATAAGGTGGAGAGTTTAATAAAGTATTTAACGTTAAAGCTTTCATTGTTCCCCAAATCTTCAGATGATGATTTTGAGAAGGACGAATTTTACATACAAAAGACTTTGGTAAGCAGTTGGGCTGTGGAACTTTATATGGAGAGATTTAATACATTGGCCAGTGAGAACTTGGGTGAAAATGACTCTGAATCAACAAAGGTTGAACACTTGGAAAGCCAGCTTGAAAACTTTTTAGTTACTTTTCAAAAATATTTGAATAAGGATACTATTTACCAAATATTTCATGACCATAACTCCCAAAAATACTTGTTATTTTACGGGAACTTGATTGGCGATTATGATTTTATTTTGAATTACTGGATAAATTTGGAAAACTGGGACGAATCTTTAGAGATACTAGAGAAGATCAAGGACAAATCATTAATATATAAATACTCCAACATTTTGCTTGCTAATTCTCCAGAAAAAACTTTGAAATTGTGGATTAAATTGTACCGTAATTTGAATTATAAGAAATTTATTCCGGCTATATTATCCTATAATAAGAGAATTAATAGTAAATCAGTGACTCTTGAAAAAAATTTAATTTTAAACTACTTGAACTTTTTAATCTTTGAAGTGAATGCTATAGAAACTATCATCCATAATATTTACTTGAGTATTCTTGTGATGTACCCTCTGGGAGCTGAAAAGGCAGAAAGTTTAATCTTGAAGTACTTGGAAAAGTATAATAACACAACCAATGATACAGGGTTTGGCAGCAATGACGATAAGCTATACTTTGATGTGGAATTTGTACTTCGACTTTTTTTAAAGTTTAAAAAGTACAAGCCAGCAGTTTACGTTTATGCTGCTATTGATGAATATGAGAGTGCCATAGAGTTGTGCTTGGATAATTATTATCTTAACTTGGCCTGTTTGATTGCTGATAGATCTTTTGATAATAATAATGATGATGATGCTGATAATGATTATAATGAAGCAGATAATAATAAAGTTAGAAAGAAGTTATGGTTAAAGATATCAGAAAAAATGATTAATAAATTAATTATTGAAAAAATTGCCGCTACTAACAAAGAAATATTTGAAGATTTTGACGAGAAGATAACTGATGAGAATGATGAAGATAAGATCAAGAATATTCTTAATAATGATGCCAAGTTTAAAACAGTAATGAATAATGCGAAATACAATAAGGATGTATTATCAGTGGTTAATAATGAGGATGAAGATATTAAAAATTTATTAACATTTTTATTAAACAAATGTCCTTTATTATCTATTAAAGATTTATTACCATTATTTCCTAGCTTTCAAAGTATTAATAATTTTAAATTGGAGATTATCAAAAACCTTGAATCTTATGGTTTAAAAATTAACCATTTAAACAACTTGATTCGAAACTCAATAAAATTCAATAATGAATTGGTGGAAAATCTTAAACAATTAAAGATCTCTAGATACTATCTCATTGAAGTAGAGACAGGAGTGCCTCTGAACATTGACCCTAACAAGACAGTGACAAATAATTCAAGCTGCAAATTATGTGGTAACTCTATATTATTAAAGAAGTTCTTGATCTTCCCTTGCCAGCACTGTTTCCATGCAGACTGTTTAGTGAACTTTATCTTGAATTCTTCAAATAAAAAGAATTATAAACTAAAGAAGCAGGTCTTATCATTGCTACAAAAGAATGAGATCCCACTCCCTGGTAACAAAAATAGCGTCATCCCCAGTGAGGACAAGACCAGTAACGTCAAGATGGGCAGTAACGTCAAGATATCTAAAGAACTTGAGGAGTTGCTATGCACCAAGTGCGTGCTATGCAGCGACATGAACATCGAGTCCATCGACGAGCCGTTCATAAACAACAGCAGCGCGGTCGACAGAAAGTTGGAGGATGAGTGGGAGTTGTAGGCCTATTTACTGTATATTGCTGAATACCATGGCAACCACCGTTATGGCGCTTGCAGCGTGTGTACGGGTGTTGTTTTTCAAACATAAAAAAAAACGTCTAGTGTAGAAGCAGGGCCGAAGTAAGAGAGCCATGTCTGTAGGAGTACCAGTTAAGTTGTTGAGTGAGGCCCAGGTAAGTAAACAGATGTATATAAGTACAATATACAGTAACTAACATTCTTTTAGGGTCACATCATTTCCGTGGAATTGAATTCAGGAGATACTTACAGGGGAAAATTACTTGAGTCTGAAGATAACATGAATATTCAGCTCAAGAATACTACCGTTACATCTAGGGACGGGAAGACCAGCCATATGGATCAAGTATTCATAAGAGGCTCTAATGTTAGATTTTTCCAAATACCTGATATGTTGCGTAATGCTCCAATGTTTAGTCCAGACCAGAGTAAGCACCATGCTCCTGGAAGAAGAACTTGAGCTTTAACTTAAATGTTATCTCCTTTATGCCCTTTTTTAACTCTCTTCTTTTTATTTTTTATATAATTTTTTTTTGCATTAATAGTGAAATGATATGTATTATAGCTACTTGGATTGTCATTTGTAGTACCCGTCTTTAACTGTAGTGAAGCTGTACCGCTACTGCGGGTATATGCCCTCCGGTGACTCACTATCAAAAGTGCAGTATTAATTTTCAATAGTATCTTTCTGTGCGATTTTTTTTTTTTTTTTAAAACAGAGAGTAAGATGACTGTTGTAAAGGTTACCACTTTACCAGTTCCTAGCTTGAGCTCTGGACAGGAAGAGTACTATGTTGTATTATCAACTTTAGTATCAATTTTGTATAGATTTACAAATGTTGATGATGTTGTATTTGCCATTACTGATTATACTAATAAAAAATATTCGTATATTAGATATACTATTCCTGAGACTGATGTATCATTTTCAGAATTATATAAAAGTTTAAAACTGATTGTTCAAGATTCAAAGACTTTTAATGATATTGAATCTTTATCATCATTTTTGAAAAAGGAGGTTGAATTGTCTCATAGTCAGCTACGTGATTTTAATAATTATTCATTTAATATTATTGATTCCAATGATAGTATTGATGATTCAAAAGTTGGTGATTTATTTGAATTTGCAATTTATTATAATAAATCTTTAAAATCATTTGAAATTAGTTATAATGAATTTAAATATCCAGAAAGTAGAGTTAAAAGTTTAATTGATCAATTTTCTCAATTTTTAAATGTTACTAAAAAACCAGAATCAATTATTACTAAGGTATCACTTTTAACTTCATCTCAAACTAAAAATTTACCAGATCCTTCAATTGATTTAGATTGGACTGGATATCTTGGGGCTATTCATGAAATTTTTGAAGCTAATGCAAAGAAATGGCCAGAAAGAACTTGTGTTATTGAAACAAGTGATTTACAAGGTACAAATAATAGAATTTTTACTTATGAACAAATTAATCAATCATCTAATATTATTGCTCATTATCTTGTTGCTAATGGAATTCAACTTGGTGATATTATTACTATATATTCTTATAGATCAGTTGAACTTTTAATTTGTGTTTTAGGTATTTTAAAAGCTGGAGGAACATTCTCAGTTATTGACCCAGCTTATCCTCCATATAGACAAAATGTTTATCTTCAAGTAGCTAACCCAAGTGGATTAATTATTATTGGTCGCGCTGGTGAGTTAGACTCTGTGGTTGAGGATTACATTAAAGAGAATTTAAACTTAAAGGCTAGATTATCTAAAGTATCATTACATGATGATGGTGTTGTCACTGGTGGAATTTCTGCCAGCTCTTCAAATGACTGCTTAGAAGATTATTACAAATTGAAGGACCAGAGCACTGGTGTTAAAGTTGGACCAGACTCTAACCCAACTTTGGCCTTTACTTCTGGATCTGAGGGTCTTCCAAAAGGTGTTCTTGGTAGACACTTTTCATTGGCGTACTACTTCCCATGGATGGCAAAACGTTTTGGATTATCTGATAAGGATAATTTTACAATGTTATCAGGTATCGCTCATGATCCTATTCAAAGAGATATGTTCACTCCAATTTTCCTTGGTGCTAAGATTATTGTTCCAACTGCTGATGATATTGGAACTCCTGGAAGATTAGCTAAATGGATGCAAGTAAATAATATCACAGTTACTCATTTAACTCCTGCCATGGGTCAAGTATTAGCTTCACAAGCTGTTGATGAAGTTCCAACATTGAAGAATGCATTCTTTGTCGGTGATTTATTGACAAGAAAAGATTGTTTAAGATTACAATCTTTAGCTAAAAATGTTCATATCATTAACATGTACGGTACAACAGAAACTCAACGTGCGGTTTCTTACTTTTTGGTTAAAAGTTACAATGAGGACAAGGACTACTTGTACACTTTAAAGGACATTGTTCCAGCGGGACAAGGTATGAAGAATGTTCAATTATTAGTGGTGAACCGTTATGATCCTACTCAGACATGTGGTATTGGTGAAGTGGGAGAATTGTTTGTTAGAGCTGGTGGTTTAGCTGAGGGATACTGTAAATTGCCAGAATTAAATAAGCAAAAATTCGTGGAAAACTGGTTTATAGATCCTAAATGTTGGGCTGAAAAGGATGACAAGTCAAGCCACGAGGGCGAAGACTGGAGATCTGTCAACTGGAAGGGACCAAGAGATCGGTTATATAGAACTGGTGATTTAGGAAGATATCTCCCAGACGGTAACGTCGAAGTTACTGGTAGAATTGATGATCAGATCAAAATTCGTGGATTTAGAATTGAATTGGGAGAAATTGATACTCATGTATCTAAGTTCCCTGTTGTTCGTGAAAATAGAACAATTGTTAAGAAGGATGCCAATGGAGAGAATTACTTACTTACTTATTTGGTCCTAAACTCCGAAAATGAATCAATCAAGAGCTACTTGAGTGATAAATTTGATGACATTGATTTCTCCAAGACAGAAAACAATGAAGATTTGAGAACTGACTTGGTTAAATCGTTGACCAAGTACCATAAATTAGCCTCTGGATTGAAATCCTTCCTTGGAAACAGATTAGCCAATTATGCTTTACCATCGGTTGTGATCGTTTTGCCTAAATTCCCATTGAACCCTAACGGTAAGATTGATAAGAATAAGTTACCAGTCCCAAGTCCTGAGGAATTGGAAGCTGCTTCTGAGTACTTGTATGAATTAGATGATTCTGCATCAGGAACTGGTGATGTATTCAATGAGCTTCAATTGAAGATTAAGAAAATATGGTTTGATATTTTACCAAATAAACCAATTATCAATCACTTGACTGATTCATTCTTTGACTTAGGTGGTCACTCTATATTGGCCACTAGAATGGTGTTCCAAGTTAGAAAGCAATTTGATGTTGACTTGCCTTTAGGAATTGTTTTTAAATTCCCAGAGATTGGAGCATTTTCTAAAAAAATTGAAGAACTTCAATTGTCAGCTGGAACCTTGTCAGAAGAGAAAACTAACACTGACCAAGAGTCTGAGTATTATAGTGATGCTAAGGCTTTATCTGCCAAGCTTAACTCTACATACACTGCTCCACTGTTAATCTCTAAAGGTGCTAGCGCTTCTGTTTTCATTACTGGTACTACTGGTTTCTTGGGTTCATTCTTGGTATCAAAGTTCTTGTCATTTAAGGCAATCAACTTCACAGTATACGCCCATGTTAGAGCATCTAATAAGGAAGCAGGATTAGAGAGATTGATTAAATCTTTAAAGACTTACGGAAACTACAAAGAATCTTATAGTCAACGTATCAAGATTGTTGTGGGAGATTTATCAACCGATAAATTTGGAATGTCTGAACAAGACTGGCAATCTCTTAATAGCGAAGTGGATGCTATCGTGCACAATGGTGCTATGGTCCACTGGGTATACCCATACTCCAAGTTGAGAGACTCTAACGTGTTGAGTGTTGTTAACTTGTTGAAAATGGCATCAACCGGTAAGGCCAAGAGTTTCCAATTTGTCTCATCTACTTCTACCGTTGACACTGACCACTATTTCAATATGACTTCCGGTATCCCAGAGTCCGATGACTTATTGGGCTCTAGCAAGGGATTAGGTACTGGTTACGGTCAATCCAAATGGGCTGCTGAGTACATTATCCGCCAGGCTGGAAATAGAGGACTTAAGGGTTACATTATAAGACCAGGATATGTCACTGGTTCTTCAGATAATGGTATCAGTAACACTGATGATTTCTTGTTAAGATTACTTAAGGGTTGCATTGAGATTGGTGCCTTACCTAATGACGTTGAAAGCAGCACTAATGCAGTTCCAGTTGATCAAGTCGCCAAGATTGTATTATCTACAACTGTAACCTCATTAATGCAAGATTTCCCTGGCATTAAGGTTGCTCAGGTAACTGGTCATCCAAGAATTAAACTTAATGAATACTTGGATTCAGCAAACCATTACGGTTATAAAGTTGATAAAATAGATTATGAATCATGGAAATCAAAATTAGAGAAATATGTTAGTGACTCATCTAATCCAGAATCTGCATTATTCCCATTATTACATATGGTTCTTGGAGATTTAAAGGCCGATACCAGGGCACCAGAATTACATGACGTTAATACTGCACAAGCATTGAAATTTGCTGCACAAGCAAACCTGGATACTCCAGAGAAAATTGGAGCTGAGGGACAGGGCCTCGACCTTAAACAATTAGGTATTTACATTAGTTATTTATTAAAGATTGGCTTTTTGCCTAAACAGCATTCTGCCGAAAAATTACCAGAGATTAATATCGACCCAGAAACTTTACAATTAGTATTATCAGGTGCTGGTGGAAGAGGCAGTGCTGCAAAATAAGAAATAAAAAATAAAATAAACATATTTATCCATTTACTAATTTGTATAAACAAGTAGCAATAGATGAAATGTAAAATAATGTACAATGGCGCATATATCATATGCACATCGCATTATTATTATTATGAAATATGAAATGAGCAAGCCAAAGAGCAAGCGGCAAACATTAAAAGAAACACTTGGTAGCTATTAAACTATAAGTTATTTTAGGTTTACAGGGTCGAGCAACTTGAGGTAAAACTGTCAAAGGTATTTAGTGTGCTAGATATTTCTAGACTTTTAAAGGAAAATAAAAAAGACCGGCGCAATATTTGAGGATCAGGCTAGTTTATATTAGGAAATATGATGAAACTATTCCCAAGTAAGAGGAAAAGCCAAAGCTATACTAAAGAGCGGCCTAGTTCTGATACTAGAAGTAGAAATAGCTCTTTTCTTCCACCAATAGAGCAATATGCTCTTAATAGATCATCAGGCAGACAGAATCCGCAGGATCCGTACAAGGATGATGACCCAGAGACATTACAGAATACTATGCGGAATTCCCGGCTTTCTAATAGATCACGATCAATCCTTAAGAATAAAAGTTCACTGGATTCAATTAATGTTAAGAGAAAAAATTCTCTTAGCAACAATAGTGCCAATGCTGCAGCTGCAGCTGCACTTAGTAGGTCTGGATCATTAACCAGAATGCTGGATAAGCCGCCACAACCAAGAAAAGTGACTGAGGCGTCGAACCGGACTTATTCATTACTGAGAATCGATGAACAAAGTCCTTTATCAAGATCAAATTCACATAGACACAGAACAAGGGAGCACCAACAGCCCAGTCGAGTTGAGCGGAATGACTACAAGGCATTATCTTCTTTCAATAATCGTATTCCATCTTCACGCACCAACTCTTTAATGAGTAACAGTCGAAGAGGATCATTTTCATCACTCCCACCTGCTGCTGCAATGGGCAGACATTATTCTTTGAGCAGTCTTGCTAGTAATGGCTCTTTTGACACGAGTGACATGACAATTCAGACGACTACCACGCGAAAGGGTGATAGCATACTAGAGCGTACGACTTATACTGATTCTATGGGAATCACCAGACGTATAGTTACTACCACGCTAAAGAAGCAGGGACAATATGAGGTTATGAATTCGTCAGTTGTTAATTTACCTGGCGACAATCAAGGTAGTATTTTAGAAGGGCACGACCCAGAGCATTTTGACCATTTAAATGAGGGAAATATCCATGATTTAATGGAGGCTCAAAACTCAGAAGATATTGATCGTCATTTTGAAGGTTTTGATGAGTCAATGACCCCAACAGAGGTTGGCTCACCAAGAAAAATAATTTCGGAGTCTGTTGAAAAACATGAGCCAATTAGTGTTGAAGGCTTGAAGAATTTGGACTTTCAGAATAAGTCTAGCGATGATACTATAGTTACTACAGAACCACATTTGACAGAGATCAAGCCAAAAATAGCAGCCCTAATATTCGATAGCACAAATAATAGTGAAGTTGATACTCACTATTATGATGCTCCATTGTCAACTACATTAAATGATAATAAAATCATTCCATCAACTCCACCTGAATCGAAATCCAAGCTATTAGAAGCATCAAGAACCAATGATGTTACTGATCTTACGTCATCTAAGAGTGGTAGAAGTGGTCGTAGTAAAGTGAGCTTTAAGGGTGTGGAGTATATTGAAGCTCCTGAAGGGGGTGCTGTAGCATCTGAAAAGCCAAGTGAGGAGGAAATGTACCAAGCAGCACTTAAAGCAGCACACGCTAAAGTTTTTGGTGATCAAGATGCGAAGAACCAATCTAGATCTTCTTTTGAACGGGAAAGTCGTAATAAGGCTAAAAGTTCTGTTCCTGAAAGAACCTATTCTTTGAGATCGTCCACTATTCAACCAATTTCACAACATGATTCTCCTAGATTGGCGAAGAAGGGCTCAATAACTAGCGGACTCCGTACAATGTCTTTGACTTCTGCGTCTTATTCACCATTTGCAAAGAATAAACCACAACAAACAGACTCGTCTCCAAAATCATACAGAATGATGAGCGACATTAAGAAGAAAAAGAAGGTTACTCGTAAGGAGAAGAAGTATATCCATGAGCAAGATAAATTAAATAGCATGGATATATCAAAGGAAATTGAGCAAGCCCAGAAAAAGTACAGTAAAAAGTATGCTAATGCTATTCGCATGACAAATGGAACAGGCTTAGCGTCAAATAACTCGAAAATTGAACATCCTACTAAGGGAGAGAAGAGCGAGCGGCTGGAGAATGCTTCTCAAGTCGATGAGACCATCCCAGCCACAGAGAAGCCGCAGACGGAGAAGCCACACACAGAGAAGCCACACACAGAGAAACCACACGCAGAGAAGCCAAAGAAGAGAAGATTGAATATCTTTAAGCTTAAATGGGGTTTATAGCTTTGTGTTATAATATATATGTACAGTTTGATATAGTATATGTGTAGTTGATGTTGAGGTTAATGCGCCCTGACGCGTTGCCATTTTTTTATTTTGTTTACAAAAAAAAACATGTAATCATCAACACGCATCAGGCATCGATTGAGCTTAAATGAGCATAAGCCGGGCCAGATCAATGTCGTCCAACAAGGACATATACCAGGGTGTTGTGCGACTAGTTGGAAGTCTCTATCCATCTGAGCAGAGTGCTGATAGACAAGAGAATATTGCCAGTCAGTTGATCAGTTATACAGAGCAACAGCGGCTAACGTCACAAGAACTACCAGTATACGACCTCCAAGAGGTCGTTAGTGGACTAGAATCGAATTTTGGGAATGATGATCATGCTTGGAATGAGCTTGAGATTTCAATCAACAATCTTCTTAGATTTTGTTCTCCCCAACAAGTGGCTCTGTATATCGTTACCTTGAATGATCATTATGGAGCTAAGCAGATAACTAGTTATTCTAGATCTAACTCAATAATGACAAACAAGACGAGCTTCAACGATAGACCATCAAGTAAATTAAGCAATGGACAATACAGACGTGGACTTTCGCAAAGTAATTCTAATTCTAATTTTTCAGAGTTTTCTAATAATAAAAGACAGCGTTCGAATTTTGGTGGGAAAGTATTTGAAAATCAGTCAATGTACGATACAGTTATAAGATTATATGAAGAATTTAATACAGAATATATAACTGAACACCAAATGATTGAATTTATTTTTTACAGTTTGCTAGGTTCAACTTCTCAGTTATTCCCTATTGATAAAGTGGCTAAAACCGTCGAATTACCGAACTCAATTAGTAATAGTAATAGTGGTATGCTCCATATGATATTTGAAGCTAGTTTACTTTTCAGATATCTTACATCAGCTGCTAAAAAGAATGACTACAAGTCACAGACTAAAGTAGCCTTTATCAGTCAAGTTAGGGACTACTTAGAGCAGTACACTCAAATAGTGAATTCTATGTCTATTTCAAATACAGAGAATTTACCCAATACATTACTTGAGATATATAGAAGTTTGGTGGATCAGATTGATAAGTTCCGGTTTATATATTTTCTTTATAACCAACTTGATGATTTACCAGGGAATGAGTTTCTCTCTTTAATTCACAGTTATACCAAATTTGGAGATCCTTTGATACAGTCCATATCTAAGCAAATGTTTAAAGTATCCTCAGAGCCATATTACAAAGTTTTAGAGAAGTGGTTAGTTGATGGCGAGTTAATTGAAAGTTTCGGGGAATTTTTCATTTACAAGGACACCGGGGAAAATAATAGAATAACTTCATTGAAATTCGATCTCAAAAAATATCCTACTTTTTTATCAACAAAATATGGGCAAAAGATATATCAAATTGGGAAGCTGATTAACTTTCTTCGAGAATTATGCAGAGAGCACAACTTTTTAAATGAATACAATCAAAAATTTAAAGTATTTCTTCAATCCAAGGAGTTGAAGCTGATGAACAGTAATCAAATATCAATTTTAATTGACACTCAATATCAAGAACTTACTAATTATTTAACTTACGTGCTTTATACCCATTATAAATTGGATTATCATATAGAAGCTCTTAAAAAATTCTTGCTCTTGGGAAAAGGTGATTTTATTACTTCTGTAATGGAACATTCGCTTGATATCTTGAACGAGCCTTCACAGTCATTATCAACGGTGCACTTGTCCCAGATTTTGAGTGAATCTATTGACAGTTCATCAATCAAGACGTATCCTCGCGATATATTGCTTCGTTTAGATGCCAGAATCTTGTCTCTCAATACATCTGCAAACATAGGATGGGATGTATTTACTTTAGACTATAAACTCGATGATGCTTTGGGTTTGATTATTTATGATAATTTTAAAGGTTTGCGAAGCTATTTAAAGTTATTTAACTTTCTTTGGAAGATGAAGAGACTCAGTTTTATGTTGGAGGAATCATGGAAGTCTGATAACACAATGTTTAAAATGAACTTGAAAACGCAGGCGTGGAAGAATCCAGTAAGAAGACAATTTACCAAAGTCAGTATTATGAGAAATAAGTTATTAAGATTTGTTAATACAATTTTGGGATATTTGAATTTTGAGGTAATAGATTTAGCTTACAAGGAATTATCTAAGAAGCTTAACAAATCTAATGATTTATTTGTTGGTTTACCACAGCTGAAATCGAATGCTAAAGTACCTAATAACAGACTTGACGTTTATATGAACAAGTATAATCGTATTTTACTACCAAATAAGGAATATATGAAACAGAGTCAGAAGTCAAATGGGGATATACCAGCTGCATCTTTATTTGAAGTGAATTATGAAATATATTCTCTTGATGAATTTATTGAGATTCACAGAACTTATTTATCTGCGATCAGCACGAATAAGATTGTTGATTCGGTAGACAAGTCAGCAATGGGAAGATACTCTGGGAAGTTTTACATTCATCAGCTCAACAGTATTATACTGATTATAGGTAAATTTTTACAAGGATCGCAAGAGTTTACTCGCTTAATATTAGCAAAATCCGCGGAAATGGAGTTGGATGAAGAAGATATTTCTAATGCTGAGGATGATCAGATAAGAAGAATCGGTACGCTTTTAACCAGTACATTACAAAAAGAATTTACTGAGAAGAAGGATATTTTATTACAAGATTTAGAAAGCGATGGAAAATTGCAGCAATTAGCGTTAGCTTTAGGTTAGATTTAAATTTATGAATTTTTACGATTTGGATTAAAGAGCTATTTTGAAAGGTATATATGTAGTATGAAGTTCCCCATGGAGTACCTATCCGCGGAAATTAATAAGCGATCTGGAAAATCAAAGATTTTCCAAGAGTTAACATAGACCCCGTAACAATGTCTCCAAGGGTAAAGTCTCTTTTAGAGTTAACAGCTGCTCGGAGAAGTATTTACAACTTAACTCCTGAGTTACCTTCATCACTAAAACAATCTGATGTTAAGCAATTAGTTCTGGAAATTGTTCATCACACCCCAACTACGTTTAATATTCAAAATGTAAGAGCTGCTATATTCTGGGATCAAGCTAATAAGAATTTATGGGGGGATATTCATGAATTAGTCAAAGATAAACCATTCGCTCCAAGAACCAAATCTTTATCTGAAACTTCTTGTGGAACTGTTGTATTCTTTGATGATATGACTACTGTTAACGGCCTTATTAAGAAGTTCCCAATGTATAAGGATGCTACGCCAATTATGGCAGCTAATTCTAATGGGTACGCTCAGATTACAATTTGGAAAGCTCTTTCTGAGCTTGGACTCGGTGGTAATTTACAGCACTTTAATTCATTTGCCAATGAGGTTCTCAAGGGAAAGGTACCATCGGATTGGAACGTCGTTGCCCAATTGGCCTTTGGGTTACCGGTTGAGAAAGCTGGAGAAAAGAAATTTACAGACACTGAAGTCAAAGAGTTTCACTGAGATTTAATTTATAAAGACAACCTAGTTAATAGAATGTTTTTCTCTTTAAAAAATTGAGTAGTATGTGACGTAGTGGTAGGGGAGGGTACTTATGGTGGTGGGATGCCAGGACTGGGTTGCAAAAAAAAAAAATAATACCTGAGCATTGGAGGACCACGATGAGCGATCTCAATGAACATTTTAAATATATGAGAATTGCCCTAGACCAGGCACGTCAGGCGATGGACGAGAATGAGATTCCTGTAGGATGTGTATTTGTTAATGACTCAGGTGAAATATTGATGACAGGAAGAAATAGTACTAATGATAGTTTATCAGGAATTCAGCATGCTGAATTAGTAGCTGCTGAAAAAATAGTCACTAAGTATGTCAATAGTTCTAAAGAAGGATCTGATTACTTAAAGGAGTTTAATGATCAAACAAATAAAGTTCATAAACTTTTTGGCAATATTGATTTATATGTTACAATAGAACCTTGTATAATGTGTGGATCAGCACTTCGACAATTGGGTATAAGAAGAGTATTTTTTGGAGCAGGAAATGATAGATTTGGAGGAAATGGATCAATATTAAAAGTTAATGAAAATAAAGAAACTATTATTAATGATAAATTTGGTAAAGATTATTTAAGTTATCCAGATTTTGGCAGAGAAGAGGCTATAATGTTACTTAGAAAATTTTATGTACAATCAAATAAGAAAGCACCGGTGCCTCGGACTAAAGATGACGGACTGCGATTATTGAGGTATGATCAGTTCCCATTAATGGATTATAGTAAATATATTAATGAGAAACAATTCTTAGAAATGTATGGTGATAAAAATTGGTACAGATGGGAAAGATCTATGGATGCAATAAAGACTGGTAAAGGTATAAAGGTAGTAGAAGGTATTGTAGCTGAGGACTGGCTTGATCCACTTTTACCATTAGAGTCTAATCTTAAAAAGGAGATTGCAGTTTGGGACAATAATAATTCCAAGACAGAAGATGGAGCAGATCTTAATGGAGTGAAACGCCTTAAGACTGCATCGCTGCCAACCCCACAATAATAAGAGAGCGCGGATAAGAGGAATAAAATTTCCTCACTAAGAAAAAAGTCAAATTTCTGATAACGTCCTTCTCTCCGTGCAAAGTATGGGGGACTCCGCAAATTTGTAGGCGAAAAACGTCATGAATGAATGACTTGTATCATGCATAGTTTCCAGCAATCCGGGGGCAATAATATACCAAAAATGTTTTTATATATGTTGGAATGTGCACAATTATAATAATTGCGAATTTTACTTGTTTTCATTTTATAACAAATGTCTACTTTTCAATATCAAGATAAAATTGAGAAACTTCCTATTCCTGATTTGAAGACTTCATGCGATAAATATTTAGAGATATTAAATCCTTTACAAAATGAAAAAGAGCATGCTTCAACAAAAGAAGCAGTAAACAAATTTTTACTGGATCCTATTAGTAAGCAATTAGATACACTTTTACATCAATATGCTAAATATAGACCTTCATATATTGAACAATTTTGGTATGATTCTTATCTTAACTATGATTCTCCAGTGGTTCTCAATTTGAATCCCTTCTTTTTAATTGAAGATGACCCAAATCCTGTTAGACCATCACAGGCCAAACGTGCTGCTTCAATTACAATCTCGTCTCTCAGGTTTGTTAGAGCTTTAAGAAGACAGGAACTAGCTCCTGATGTGATTAGAAAGCAGCCATTGGATATGTTTCAATACACCAAGCTTTTTGGTTCTGCAAGAATTCCTACACCATCTGGCTGTGTAATGCAAACAGATGATAACGCAAGACATATTGCTATTTTGAGTCGGTCTCAATTTTACTCTCTAGAGGTATTAGATGAGGAGAATAACTTACTTTTAAATAAGGAGCAACTTCTTGCTAACTTTAAACACATTATTCGTGATAGTCGTCAGACATCATTAGCTGAAGTTGCTAAATCTTCATTTGGATTATTGACTACAGAGAATCGTCGAGTTTGGGCTGGGATTCGTGATAAGCTTGAGAAGTCTCGTAATGCTGAGATTGTGAAGAAGGTAGACTCTGCATTATTTGTATTGTGTCTTGATGACATTGAATTAGAATCAACAGAAGAGTTAGCAATCAACTTTCTTTGCGGTCTTTCTAATATTGAGAATGGGGTACAAATTGGTACATGTACTAATCGTTGGTACGATAAGCTTCAAATAATTGTTACTAGAAACTCTAAAGTAGGAGTGAATTTTGAACACACTGGTGTTGATGGTCATACTGTTTTACGATTTGTTTCAGATATTTATACAGATTCCATTTTATCCTTTGCCCAGTCCATCAATTCTCATTCCCCATCAATTTGGAATAATAAAGGTGAGATCTCGACAAGAGCTACTAAATCACACAGTAATATCAGTTTTGAGAAACTTGTTTGGGACTTATCTCCTGACCTTTCTTTGTCTCTTAGATTTTCCGAGACTCGTCTTTCAGACTTGATTCAACAGACCGAGTTTGCAGTACTTGAGTTCAAGGACTATGGTTCCAGCATGATTAAGAAGTTCGGATGTTCCCCCGATGCGTTCTTGCAAATGAGTTTCCAAGCAGCATATTATGCCTTATACGGTAAAGTTGAGTGTACTTATGAACCGGCAATGACAAAGAAGTTCCTCCACGGGAGAACTGAGGCGATTAGAACAGTTTCTAATGAATCAAATTTGTATGTGCGTCGTTTCTTTGAAGATATACCTGCCAAGGAGAAGATGGAACTTTTACAAAAAGCTTGTAAAAAACATTCTCAACGTACTAAGGAAGCATCAGAGGGATATGGAGTTGATAGATATTTGTATGCTTTATTTTGTATATGGAAGAAATATGTCGCTGGTGAAGCAGAAGATCTTTATTTAGATGATGATGATTCAGAAGCTACTGCGGCTTCAATAAATATGAAGGATATTCCAAAAGAGATACCAGCGATATTTGCCAATTCAGGATGGGATAAGCTCAACTGTTCAGTGATTAGTACATCCAACTGTGGTAACCCAGCTCTCAGATTATTTGGATTTGGACCAGTAACACCAGATGGGTTTGGACTTTCTTACATTATTAAAGGCGATTCTTTAACCATTGCCGCTTGCTCAAAACATAGACAAACTCAAAGATATATTAACACTTTGAAATGGTATTTTGTGGAAGTTGGAAATCTCTTTACTGAAATGAATAAACAGCAATCAATTGCCGATGGACTAAAGAGTATCTCTCTTAATGGTGCGAAATCCGATCCAATTTCTAAATCATCAGCTGCACTTAACTACTTGTTAGGAGGTTATGGATACTTTGACGTTGGCGAAGATGAAATGAAGCTGAGAGGTCCTAGCCCCGAGCCGCCATTTAAAAAGGAACCCAAGGGAGCCAAGTTCAACTATCGCGAGATTGAGAAAAAGCTACGTCTCTCTGAGTATTAAATAGCACTAGAGCACATACAACTAGATTGATACAGAGCTGCGTCTCTAGGTATTAGATAGCACCGCAACACATTATATTTTACATTCATTATGAGATACCTGTAGTTTAGTAATCAGCGAGATTCTACTGGCGGGTCCTTATACCCTGTCAAACTGAAAAAAATACTAGTGAAAAAAAAAATAAAGTGAAAAAAAAAAAAAAATTAGGTGGAGAAGCGCAACTTAATGGCTGAGCAAGAAACCAAAAGACAGAAACTTGATAATACTATTACTACAATGTCTAGCCCACTTCAAATATGTGTTCATCTGGGTCTGTTCCATGCCGATGAGGCTCTTGGATATTTCCTTCTTAAGCTTTTGCCAAAGTATAAGAATGCTAAGCTTGTGCGTTCCAGAGACCCTAAAATTTGGGAACAAAGTGATATTGTTATTGATGTTAGTGGTCAATATGATGGTGTTAAATTCTTTGATCATCATCAAAGAGGATTTGATGAAACTTTCAGTGAAAAATATTCTACTAAACTTTCAAGTGCTGGATTAGTATACAAGCATTTTGGTAAAGATATTATTAAACAAGTTATTACTTCTGGTCTTAATGATTCAAAAGTTGAATTATTATATATTAAAATGTATGATACTTTTATTGAAGCTCTTGATGGGAATGATAATGGTATTTCTGAAGTTCCTGAAGGTACTGAAAAAGCTTTTGAAACTAAACATATAGCTCTTCCTCTGCTTATATCTCTGTTTAATCCAAGCTGGAACGCTGATAGCAGTGATGAGACTTATTTTAGCCAATTTGTATTAGCTAGTGATTTTATTGGACAGTGTTTTGTTAGAGCTCTTCGTTTCTTGGGAGATCTGTGGTTACCAGCAAAGACTATTGTTGCTGATGCTATTGAAGATCGTTTTAATGTTGATCCATCTGGAAAAGTTTTAGTATTAAAACAATATGCTCCATGGCATGCACACTTGTATGAAATTGAAAAGGAAAAAGATATTGAAGGTGAAATACTTTATGTATTATTTCAAGATACTGCTGGTGCTTGGAGAATTCTGACTGTTCCAATTGAATCTGGATCATTTAAGAATCGTAAACCATTACCAGAAAAATGGAGAGGTCTTCGTGATGATGAATTAAGCAAAACTGCCGGAGTAGATGGCTGTATCTTTGTTCATGCTGCTGGTTTTATTGGAGGTGCTAAGACCAAGGATGCTGTATTACAATTGGCTAAGATGAGCGTTGCTGCTTAAAATTTTTTTTATTTTGTAAACTATAAAACATGTAATCTAATTATTACTTTTACTGAGATATTATGCAGTATTCTTCTTGTAGTCGTCAGTTAGCCATTGCAATGCCAATGGGTGGACACTGTGAACAGCAGAGATCTTGATCTTTTTTGGGAAAGGCTCCTCGGCTGATGAGCCGTCGGCGGTCAAAATGTTTTCAATGTCATTGTATTGACGTTCATCGTTTCCTGAATTGTTAAACTCAATTGCATTGTATGGAACCCACTGTGTGATGGTACCGTTATCAATATGGGCCAAGTGCGTAGGGAAGCTCAAAGACGCTAAACCATCAAAAATATGAGTAGCATAAACAACACAACAGCGACGTGTTTCAGTCTCAGCTTTAAGCCAACGTAATAAACGAAGACGCACCAAAACGTCCAAATCTACTGTAACTTCATCTAAAAGTAAGACAGTCCATGGTGCACAAAGTTTAAGAGCTAGCTGAACTCTACGTCTTTGACCATCACTTAATTGACACATATTCCAGTTATCTATATCAACATCTAAAATTTCAATTAATTTATTTCTTCTTTCCATAAATTGTCCAGTACCAGCAGAATCTAAAAGTGTACGTACTGGCATATCACGTCTAACAACTGAATTAAGAATCCAATCAGTTCCAAGAAAAGTTATACCACCAGATCTTAAACTCCCCGGAGAAAATGGATCTTTACCATCAATTAAAACTGATTTAGGAATTTGTGTAAGTTTTTGTCCCAGTAAAAGTTTAAGTAATGTAGATTTACCAGCACCATTGGCACCTACTAATACTAATCTCAGTCCCCAATTAATCTCAAAATTAATATTATTTAATGCACCAACACTTGTAGATGTATAGCGATATGAAAGATTCTCTACTTTAATTGCAATATTTGTCATTTCTGTATTATTAAATGGCTTGTCATTCATGGTCGTTACTATAGTATATATAAACTCGTATCAGCATATTTCTAAATTTAATCATCTCAAATGAAAAATGGTTACGAGCCCAAGTCGGAGAGAAGCGTCAAACCAACAGTATGGACTTTTAAATAGATATCTTCATCACCCAAGATTTCCAGTAAATTTCTAAGAGTTACAGTTTGAGATCTTATTTGTTCTGGAGGTATTGGATCATCAATTTCTGATTCACTTGACTCATAACTTTTTAATATTATTGGCAGTTTAGGTGTAAATTCAGAAATACTAACTTTAGCACCTAATTCTTTTTCTCTTTCTAATGCATGTTTCTTTTTTAAACCTTTAATTAAATAATGAAATAAATTTGAAATTTTATCAATATTATTTAATAATTCACTTTGTTTACCAAATGTTACTATAATAGCAAATTTTCTTAATTTACCGCGAGCCAGCGCGTCTCTTAAAGTAAACCGTCTTGCAACCGAATATGCGAGATTAGAATCACCAAATACACATAATTTGGAATTTGCTTCTTCTGATAATGCTCTTAAAACAACTAATCTTAATTTATCATTAGATAATTTATCAGATAATGATTGAGTTGATATAAATGAATCACTAGCTATCCAATTTTGATTATCCTTACCATAAGACTTGGGTAGTATCATTCTACACAGCGCACAAGTAGCTATTGGTATTATCTTTGGAATTTCATCAGAATTTAGCGTCTTGCACTCCCTTGTTGTTAGCAATACCGCCGGCCCATGAGTCTCGCAAAAATGCGCTAGCGTAAAGAAAAGAAACCCCATATACTCTTTTGCTTCTCCCTCTATGTATTGTATTATTATTATTCTTCAAAAAAAAAAATATTGTCAACCTACAGCATTCGTACCTTGCCAATATACCTGCGGAAATCCGATCCGGGACAGGGCTTCCTGCAAGGACAACTATGAGCCAATTGCCTGCTTCGAAAAACAAAACGTGAAAAAAAAAAAAAGACAAAAAATCATACTATAATAAAATATATAACGCCAGGAACCTGCTAAAAGGGAAGACGCATATTTTTTTTTTTTGGAAAAAGGTAAAAGTACACAGCAGAATGTTTAGAAGTATTTTAAGAACTCCAGCTATTAGATGTGCTGTTCCACAAGTACGTGCTATTAAGCCACTTAGTGTGTCAACCAACTTTAACAGCTTTGTTAGAAACTACAGTGACCATCACGAAGAAACTTATGAAGAATTCACTACCAGGTAAGTATTAATTTTACTTTATTTTATTTTGATTTATTTTTGATTTATTTTTACTTTTATTTTGCTTTACTTTTTGAGGCCCAATTACTAACATTTTTTAGATTTGAGAAAGAGTTTGAAGAAGCTTATGATTTATTTGAAGTTCAAAGAGTACTTAATAACGCCTTTTCTTACGATTTAGTTCCATCTCCTTCTGTTATTGAAAAAGCTCTTTTAGCATGCAGACGTGTTAACGATTATGCTACTGCTGTTAGAGTATTTGAAGGTTTAAAGGTTAAAGTTGAGAACTCTTCTCAATATGAGGCTTACTTGGAAGAATTAAAAGACATTAGAAAGGAATTAGGCATTGATTTAAAGGAAGAATTATTCCCTGAAACTGCTTAAGCTTTATTTTAGACCATTAAACATCTTTCTTAGCACTATAATATCACAGCACTGGTCAATATTGTAAATAATACCCTTTAACGCATTACCTAGAGTGGGTCCACCAGCCCTAGAATAATCAGACGATTATCCTCCTGTACGGTCACATGCGCGCGGTCCGTCCACCGCCGCCTGGTTCTGACTACATTTACCCTGCCGAGTCATTACCTGATTGGGCTGGCCCTTATCGGGGGCATCGCTTGCCCGTCCGAAGGCAGCTCGCTAGAAATGTGTATGATGAGCTTGACGTAGATGTAGCGTATTTCTTTCTAATTGTTTTTTTTCTTGCCTCTCTCTCTCTCTCTATCTCTTATTTTATACACTCAAGTGAAATTATTGATTAAATCTATCATATGTATAACCAGCCCCAGACAGGGTCTAAACCCTCGAAAAGTGTGTATTATTTTTAATAAAAATATGATTGATATATCCTTTATCATTATTTATGTCTTGATATATTCTTCGTTTTTCCCTTTTTTTTTTTTTTTTTTTGATAGACAGTGACTAACTTTATAGATCTTTCTCATGTTCCCTGTAAATTTTATAAACAAGGAGCATGTCAGGCAGGAAAGTCTTGTCCCTTTTCTCATTCATTAGAGTTATATTCATCACCAGATCTTAATCCTTGCAAATACTTTCAAAAAGGTAATTGTAAATTTGGTTTAAAATGTGCATTGGCGCACGTAATGGCTGATGGTAGAACTGTTAATACCAAATCTACATCAAATAATAATCAAGTTTCGCAAGGGAGATCTAAGGTACAAAATAGACAAAATTTTCAAAATATTCTGACAAGTTCTAATATTAATAGTGTTAGACCAACAAAGTCTACTAAAACAACTGCGCAATCAGGGTCTTCAGGAGTAGGTTTTCAGAATGCTGTTCCTGTTGAGTATAATGGAACAATTAGAGTATTTCAACAAAATGAATCTGGTATGAATACAAATTCTTGTCCATTTATACCAGATTCTAATAGAAATAATACAGTATTTACAAAGAATCTTGCTAGTCCAGTTAATAACTCAATAGCTGGATTTCTGCCTCTAAGCTCATCTCTGAATGCTTTATACTCTACTCCGGTGTATAGATTTTGGGGTAATTCTGGTCAAGAAGATGATACATTCTTAATGAATTCACCTACAACAATAGCTGGTGGCTCAGACACACATAGTCTTCGTGGAGCTACAGCTGTAGGATCCATGGAAACTGTTAATACAATTACAAGTACTTCAAATGTTGGTACTGGATTTCTGAATACTGGAATGAATTTTAGAATTACTTCTAATAATGGAAATGGTATTGATATTCTGGATATTCATAGTAATATTCTTAATATAGTTAATGATGATTTAGTAATTGAATCATCAGATTCTGAAGAACTTAAATTTGAGGAAGATTATGTTCCTCTGAGTTTACTGGATTTATTAAGTTCACAAGAATTAAAACGTAAAAAAGCTAAAGCAGATAATGGTCTGTATCAAAATGATACTGTTTTAGAAGTACAATCAGAAACGACTAAAATATTTGGTGATATACGTGATACAACATCACTTATGCTGTCTCCAGCTATAACTTCATCAACGATCAATGGACTTTCAAATAATTATCCAGATTCTTCTCCTATATTACAAGATTCTGCAACAACATCTGCAAGTTCAACTGCAATGACTTCTAAATTTACTAATACACCATCTAGTGTATCAAGTAATATTCTGATTATTGGACCAGGACCAGCTCAAAAGCCAGTTTGGGGAGATATCCGTTATACACATTCATTCGGATCAACTGCTTCACTGGGATCTAGTAACTCGTTTGCAAGATCTAGTCCAGCGTTAGCTCATGAGTCACTTACATTTGGAAGTGTTACAAATAACATGTCTTCAAGATTTGTATTTGGACATATGCAAGATGACACTGAACAATTGGTTCATGGGGTTGGCCAACTAGGCTTTAAAAAGTAATATTTGATGTTTCAAAAAAAAATGTTTTATTAGTGGTGTTTGTTTACGAAATGAAAAAAAAAAAGTTTGGTTTATGATTTTTAAGTTTTAGGAAAAGGTTTTACATAGGAAAGTACTTTTGATGAGAATGCTCGCGAGCTGCCCTCTCATCCAGATGTAGCTTTATTTGGTTTATTTTATTTTTATTTTTGGTTTTATTTGGTTTTATGACTCGGACTTATATAGAAAAGGTTTTTACCACTCAAAATGTACCATATGGATTGGAAAGTGTGTAGCAGCCATGTTGGGCAGCCATGTTGAGATTGTATGAGTGTCGCGCTGCTCACAGCGATCCCGAGGAAATATCAACCGGAGTTGACATTGGGGGCCTTGACGTTATCGTGCATATCGGTACCCCGACATTATTCGTCGGCTGATGGCCGTCCACAGCGCGGACGGCAGGCAGGCTGCTGGAAAGCACTCCAGCGAAGCAGACGGAGGGCCATATACACGACCAGGACTCGCTGGAGCGTGTTGACGGAATAACGGCGGGGCAGGGCTGCGCGGCCCGCTGCGTCACCGCTGCCGCGCCAGAAACTAGCATAACTCTAATGAACGAAAACTGGGGAATTGCCAGTGACAGTTTACGGCCATAAATGCAAGGGAATATTCTCAAAGGAACATGTTACATTGACTTGACTCGTAGCGTGTGTGCGTGTGTGCGTGTGTGTGCTATCGCTTCGTAGAGGGCGAGTTACCTGGCGACGCCTGCAGTGCCATTGCCTTGTGCTACCCCTAACTTGGTATAAATGGTCCATTTCTGGTAGTCTATTTTTGGTAATTGAATTTATTAGGTGATATAGTGAAACCTCATCGACTTTCCGGGCCGATTTTTAAGTGGGGAAATATTGTATGGGGGCAATTAGAATTATCCCGGTACCGGTATTCGCCCCGCTACCGGTATGACTCAGCTGGGATGCAGTGCTGTGATTGGTGGTTATCGCATGCCGGACAGGAGCTAGCTCAATGACTGTTTTTCAAACTCGATGAGTTTTTCACTGTTAAATACACGGGGCTTCGCGGACAAAAAATTGATCCTTTGAATTGTCTTGAAAATTGACGAATTTTATAGTTAAATAATAATTCATTTATAATGTTCAGAAATACTGCTATTGCTGCTGCTAAGAGAGCTGGAAGTTCAGCTGCTAAAAGAGGTATCGCTACTAGAGCCATTGCTGGTTCTGTGCGGCCAACTGTGAATAAGCAATCCAAAGCTATTGCTACTGGTGCTGTACGTGGTATCAAAAGTATTAACTTTGGAGGTGTTACTGAGACTGTTCATGAAAGAGCTGATTGGCCACAAGAAAAATTACTTGATTATTTCAAGAATGATACTTTAGCTCTTATTGGTTACGGTTCCCAAGGTTACGGTCAAGGTTTAAACTTACGTGACAATGGTGTTAATGTTATCATTGGTGTTAGAAAAAATGGTGCTTCTTGGAAAGCTGCCATTGAAGATGGATGGGTTCCAGGTGAAAACTTATTTGATGTTACTGAAGCTGTTAAGCGTGGTACTTACGTCATGAACTTATTATCTGATGCTGCTCAATCTGAGACTTGGTCAACAATTAAACCATTGATTACCCCAGATAAGACCTTATACTTTTCTCATGGTTTCTCTGTTGTCTTTAAAGATTTAACTAAAGTTGACACTCCAAAAGATGTTGATGTTATCTTAGTTGCTCCAAAGGGTTCCGGTAGAACTGTCCGTTCCCTTTTTAAGGAAGGTCGTGGTATTAACTCATCATATGCTATCTTTAATGATGTTTCTGGAAAAGCTCAAGAAAAAGCTTTAGCTTTATCTATTGCTATTGGTTCTGGTTACGTTTATGAAACTACTTTTGAGAAGGAAGTTAACTCAGATCTTTATGGTGAAAGAGGTTGTTTAATGGGTGGTATTCATGGTATGTTCTTAGCTCAATATGAAGTTCTTAGAGAAAATGGTCACTCCCCAAGTGAAGCTTTCAATGAAACTGTTGAAGAAGCTACTCAATCTCTTTATCCATTGATTGGTAAATATGGTATGGACTACATGTACGATGCTTGTTCTACTACCGCCAGAAGAGGTGCTTTAGACTGGTACCCACGTTTCAAGGATGCCTTGAAACCAGTCTTCCAAGATTTATATGCTTCTGTTAAGGATGGTTCTGAAACCCAGAGATCTTTAGACTTTAACTCTCAACCAGACTACAGAGAAAAATTAGCTGCTGAGTTAGATATCATTCATGAGATGGAGATCTGGAAGGTTGGTAAGGAAGTTAGAAAATTACGTCCAGAGAACAACTAATTTAGTTAACTTTCTTTTCCTAAAATAATGTACATTTTTTTTTTTTTCAAAAAGAAAAAGCCACTGTTTTTGATTGTAGTAGAACCTTTTATATATTGTAGAGCTATCCTCTCTCCCGTGCTTAGTGCGCGAAACTACATAATTTTGCGTTTCCTGATCAAATGTTCGTAAGTGACTTTGCAGTTGTTGTGTTTTGATAGAAACATCTTTTAGGTTAATAAAGACAAGTGCGACCATGGAGACACCTGTGCTAATACAGCGAAAGGTTAAACATATAGTTTCTGTTTCTCTTCGAAATCTCCATGTTCCTGTGCACAGTGTGGTTACCAGCAACGTTGTTGGTACTGAGGGCAATGGAATCGTATCGCTAGACATGTTTCTGGCACCATCAAAAGATAATCTTCGAAGTTTTAGCCAGTCTTCAACTGGTTCAGTTGATTTATTATCATCTACCAATAGTATGGGGAATGCAACGAATGATGGTAATGCTGTTAGCGAGGATCTAAGGAGAAGTTTTATAGATAGAGCCCCCATACCATCAGTATTTTACGAGTGTTTTGTAAGTATACTGTCATTGGATAATAAAAAACCATTTTATGTTAGTGAGGTAATTACATCTAATTCAAATATTGATTTTAGGGATATCAATTTATTACTTTATGAGGGAAACTCTTCACTTTTAAGTAGTGACTTATTAAATATAAAAGTATTTGTGAAACCAAAATGTGGACAATACAGTAAAAATGATAATGATAAAAAGGTATGGTCCCTTCTATTATCGAAACAATTTTCACTTAATGATATGGTGTATGATGGTAGACGGTTACTGGCGATTGATACCCTTAGCGTTAACACCATTTTTATTTCGTTAGTTGACGGAGTTTATCATATTCCAATAACTTCTCTTTCAGAGATAAAGCGAAATATAAGGTCCGAGTTACAGCATGAAGTTTCTCAGTACTCTGACGAGTTCATTACCAAGCCAATTGGTGGTGTACCTATGGCTGGCCATGATATAATAATGAAATTAAATAATTTAAAATTATGCATTGACGATATAAGGAGATCCAATAATCAGATATCTACAGAGATTGATAGTCACTGGAACTCTAAATCAGCTCAATCCGGACAAAATTCTTTTAGTAACTTGGATATTGTGGCTCTGAACAAAGTGATGAGAAGCCGGATCGCTACCTTTAGACGACTCTCTGCCCAGTTAAAGAATCGTAATTATACGTTGAGAAATAAGTTATCGAGTCAAACCAGAATTTTGAAAAGATTGAGATTGATAATTGACGACTCTGATAATAATAACTTGGAAAGTGACGATGAAAGTGCCAAGTTGGACCATAATTCTAGTGAAAATCCAGACTCGTCCGAGGCAATAACATTTCAATATGATGACGATGACAACGACGACGATGAAGAACAAACAAAGCAAGAAACAAAACAAGAAGATACCAAAAAACAACAGTTCAATTCAATTATCCAGGATATAAAGGCTACAACACTGAGAACGGTTATATTGTACAAGACAAACCAAGCTACACTTGAATCAAAGAATTATGAGATTGATGTTCAAATTTCAAGAATATTCAAAAATATTAATGAAATATTTCCCATAATTCCAATTATAAATAATCCAATTGAATTTTCTATCTTAGGGGTTACTTTAAGCAATCTTTATCATTTTATACGATTCCCTAACTATAGTCATCAGAAGCACTCAGAGGACGACGATTTGAACATTGTATCAAAAGATTCGCTCCAGTTGGAAATTGACACAGCCTTGGGATATGTTTGTCAGTTGCTAGATGTTGTCTCTCTGTATCTTAGAGTTCCATTAAAGTACCCAGTGATTTGGTTCGGAAGCCATTCTGTTATTTGCGATTACGTTAGTGACTTGAACGACAACAACAAAATATTCCCTCTATATTTAAACACTTCTGCACTGCTGCTGATTACTGGAGGATCAAGCAAAGTGATATTATTTAAATTCCAGTATGCAGTGGCCCTTCTAATTAAAGATATAGAACAATTAATGACGGCGGAAGGATTACCAGTACCAGATAAACACAACATTCTTGGAAATTTAAAAATGTTGATCTTATTTGTTGCTTCAAAATAATTTATCTTACAATTAATGAATTACAATTCTACCAATGTAATATTAAAAAAGAACCCAAAAACCTATTAACTAAACCATGCAAAGTAAAAAACTAGAAAATATAAATATGCTCACAACCAAACTTAATTATCCAAGAACAATTTCATACAGAATAATAAGAATATTTATCAATATCAATGGTAATCTTAAAAGTGTTCGAGTAGCAGAAATTAAATTAACTAATCTTCCTTTAACGCTAACATCTCCACCTTGAAATTGACTACTTCCCCAGCCAATACGATTAAGGAATCTATCCTCACTCAAGATAGCAACAGCATTAACCATTAAAACAATGACTATTTTATTTGTTAGTATCAATGAAAACGACTTTTTTTTTTTTTTTGAGAACAAAATAAATGCAAAATATAGTTATATCAGTAGGAAGGCAACATGTTCCTCTTCTTTGATCGTGATCTCAGAGATTGTTCACGCGTGTTTATTCATCAGAATAACTATAAAATTTGCTGCTTAGTTAATTTACTTACTGTATAGGAGCTTTCCTAATCCCATCATCTGGAAAGTTATTTAAATTGGAGGCGAGTATTCTGCCAGCAAAAGTACCACAACGAGTCTTTTTTTTTGGGTGGACGAGGACAGATATTTATAGTCTAAAATTTTTTCCTGCTGCAGGCAGCACGTGACTCTATATGCAGCTAAAACCAGCACCATTTCTCGTTATTCAGCCAGATAATATCTGACGAATCAGAAGATAATTTTTGCTGATCTGTATTATCGAAAGCGTGTATAGCGCTGAGCGACTCCTTGTTCTCCAAATCGGTTTTTGCGCTTAAATCTTTGTGTAGCCAGCTCATAAACTCTGGACTGGATAATACAGACTTGGAGATTGATGAGTGCCAGATTTTAACCCCTTTTGGGAAACATTCTTGTAAAGTATCGTAGTGGTTACTACTTGTTAGGTGTGATATCAATGCCCCAATTAATTTCATATAAACTTGAGCCTCAATGTTCAATTCTGAGTGTTCAGTAGTATCTGATACAAACGATTCAAGCTTGAGAACATCAATAATCTTATCGTTAAAGTTATAGTTCCAAACAATATATCCAATTGTGTTTTCAGCAGATTCAGCGTCATCATTTTTTATGAGCTCGATTCCGTAGCTCAAGTCCATATTGTACTGGAGTGTAGTGTTGTAGAAATCGCCGCGGCAGTGGAACCAGTCTATAGAGTCAGACGAAAAGTTGGTAGAGTATCTAACAGAGTTGATACCTTTACCGTGGTCACTAAGTGTATCTATTAACGATTTCTGACGAAGCCGCTCGCCAGATACTAGCGCCAATTCTTTGAACGCGCCTCTGCCGAGAAGCTTAGTAATAGTATTCAAGCTGTCGTTCAGCTCAGTTTTTGGCTCATATTTTAAAGGAATCACTAGGTATGGTACGTGACGCGATACATATCCAAATTTCAGATAGAACTCTCCAATCTCGCTAAATAGAACGTTAAAATCAAAAGTAGGTTCACTGGCGCCATAGCTAAGAAATTTAGCGGACCAAAGATTGAGTAAATTCATCATTATTTTCGCATAACCTTTCCCCCTATGCTCTAAAAGAGTGAATACAGACCCTACAGTACCAGTTTTGATACTTATAATTGTTGCACTATCATTTTCCATGCTAAGTCGTTCACCGTTTTTAACTAAAAGCTCCACTGAGGACACAATTGACGAGTACGGCGCCGCTGATGTCAACAGATTATCTGCCAAGATAAATAGCCACGAGCCGCAGGAGTCTATATCACTTCTTTTGCACACATTACACTTGTTTAACGACCGTTCTCTTTCGACATACTGCTCTATGGAAAGTTTGCCCTTCCATTGCTGACCGTTACAAGACGAAATATAGTCTCGCGTAGGCTGGTCCATCACCGGACGCAATACACAGCTTCCACCGGTGTCATGAATACTGAGATCCTCGATTGATAACGTATTCAAAGAAGTCATACCAGTATTAACCCTATTCCAAGCTAAATAGGCGTCTAATGGCAGATCCATATTAGAATGGCTCACATGAACAGGGCCCCGCAACCATGATTGAAGTACGTTAAAGAATATCCTAAATAAGTTGGAGGCGATTAAGTACAGTTGAAAGCATGTCGTCAGGCTTTGAACCTAAAGAACCTGTCACTTTGGCGCCACCAAAGGAAGATCCAATTTCACGTCTGGAACTTTTACAATATGATGGAATTAAATCTGATCGTATTTATGTTGCCGTTAGGGGTGTAGTTTTTGATGTCACCAACAATCCAAAAGCATACGGACCAGAGTCTTCTTATCATATTTTTGCAGGTAAAGATAGTTCTCGTGGATTAGGAAAATCTTCATTAAAACCTGAAGATAATACTTTTGAAAATTCATACATTATTGATGATCTTACACCAAGTGAGATTGGTGTATTAGATGACTGGTTTACATTCTTTAGTAAGCGTTATAATATTGTTGGTAAAGTGGTAGATTAAATAAATTTATGAATTATGATAAACTTGGATAAGTTTTGCTTAGTTTTATATAAGTTCTCTTTATTTTTTTTTTTTTTTTTTTAGATAACAACAACAATAAACAGTAATAATGACGATATTTATATCATCATAGATCTAAACTTCGTAGCATATTGACCACTCTCTTAGAGCTAAAGATTTGCTTATCAAACAGTGACGGATTAGGTAATATACGAAGTAGATTATAAACATTATCGCTAACAAAGGGTTTTGAAGGGTCAACAGTTATATCGTCACCAACAAATTCACGTTGTCCAGAACCAGCTGCAGTAGAATCTATTGGGATACCGATTGGGTTTGGATCATAGTCATCATCATCATCGTCGTCGTCACCATCGTTATTACCATCATCAACACCGTCGTCAGCTATATTTACATTGTCAACTCCTCCATTTGAGCTAATCTCATTCTCAATTTCTATTCTTCTTCGCTTATTCGCACGCTTATCAGATCCAGCCGCCGCGGCCATGGCAGCCGCCGCCGCAGGTTGTACCTCTCGAACAGATTTGGCGATCTTTAATGCCTCTAATCTCGATTTAAAGCCATAATTGGACTTATCAAGATCGCGTTCTGCTTCTTCAGAAATAGAATCGTACTCATCAAGTAATCTTTCTTCTTCAATCTTATTGCTAATCTCTGTAAATTCTTTATTACCAGATACTCCATCTTGATAACCATTTTCTAAGCTAGGTAAGTCTTCATAAATTATATTACTTACATCTTGCTCATAATTGCACCAAGCTTTATGTAAACGATTTGAATTAGTACTAATATCAAACTCTCTAAGCAAATTTAAGCCATCATATTCACGGTATATTTGACTAAAGATGTACAACTCAGACTCCGCTGGGAATAACTCACGGTATCTATTTTGAAGATTCTGGATCAGTAAAATATTACCATTGTATAATTCATACCTAAGTAACATTTTCATAAGATTTTGAAGAGTTTCAGCTCTAATCTTTTGAGATTCATCAGTCACACCATCCTTCAGTGTTAAAGTCTTCACACAAACTTCAAATAAGGATTTAATATTAGTATAGTCATTTGTCAAAATTAAAAATCTAAAATATTCCACTAAAAATGGACAATTATGGTGATCTTTTAAATCTAAATTCTTCATACCAGTGTCAAAGATCTTAATGGCAATTTTCATTCCACCTTGTAAATTAGATGCTGTAGTATACTCAAACATTGCCTCTTCATAGTAAATATGCCAGGTCAAGTTCTTAAATCTCTTACGAGCATCTTTAAAAATAGATCTCGACACCGCTTTCTTGATTGAACGCTTTGTTAGCTTGATGTAGTTCACATAGATAGATGTGATCAAGCGCTGAAGTTTCAGTTGGTTACTAACAATGTTCTCAAGGATCTGCTTATAGTGTCTTTGAACAGTATCAGTCAAGTATTTCTTTGGATCAGCTAATAACTTTTTCGTGTCTGTTATCTCCTGGGTCTCACGCCGGGGTTCATAATTCTCCTCATCTTCGTCATCATCAACACCGTCATAGGTGTGCTTTCTCTTCTCCAACTTCTTTTCCAATGCACTACGCAACGGCTTTTTAAGTTCTCCCAACATGTACTGCTTGTCTATATCCATCTGATTATACGTACTAATATGATGGTCAATTAATCTATCAAATGTCTTGATGATATTATCATGGTCGCTCTTCAACTCGTAGATTTCAGCCAAAGTGTATGATAATAACGCCAGCCCAGGATTGCACAACAATGCCTCATTCAATATCCCTATACATGTTGCGAGATTCTCAGTTCTGTAATTACCAAAAGCATTATAAAAATCACCTTGAGTTGCAATAGCTACCCCAGAGTCTATACTGCTAAGAGGTGGTAAAACTGGAGGAATATCAAGATTTTCTGATAATTTAAATTGTGCATACTCAAACCAAATATCTGAATAAAATGGAAATTTTTGAATTGTTTTAATATAAGCATATTCAATACGCTTATTTAATATACGACGATTAGTTAATCTTAATCTATTTTGTTTTTCAAGATTAATCCAAATTTTATGAGCTTTAACAGAAGCTCTACGAGCTCCACTTAACAGTGCCCACATCTTAGTTAAAGTTGTAAATTCTTTATACCAAGTACGTGCTGCCATATATTGAGGACTAACATCTGTGATAAATTTTCTAGCATTTGATCTATTTGATTCATTCTCAAAATTTGTATATATAACCCATAAATCTTCAATTTTATGAGAAGGAATAGTAATTGCTTGTCTTAAAGTTCTTCTCTTTAATTCAATTTTTTGTTGTTCTTCCCATTTAGAAATTGGATTCCATTCATTTACAAATTTTAAATAATCATCCCAAATTGCACCTGAATTTAATTCAATTCCAATATTACGAAGTGCAACTTCATAACTTTGATTTACTGTTTGACGAGCTTCTTGTCCTCCTGTGATTATATTATTTTGTTGTTTAACGTATGAAACATAAGATTTCCAAAGTTCTAAACTACAACATTTTTCTAAACTTCGTTCGTACAATGCTTCAACTTTACCATTTTCATTATTAGAAGATTCAAAATTAATATATTTTAAATAAATATCACCATTTCTTGGGAATATAGAAAGAAAGTCTTCAAAAACTTTTCTAACTCTATCTGGATCATTTTTACGATCTTTAGCTAAAACTTTATTAATATAATCCATCCACAGAGTAACATCTCTTGGATTACTAGTAATAGCAATTTCAAGTTTATCAATAGCATTAATATTCTTGAGAGCAGCGCGCTTCTCAAATGTTGATAACTCAGGCATCGCAGGCTCAACATGACCTGCCACCTCGTCAGTCACCGCAATAGAGTCCTTTGGCGATTCTGTACTCTGTTGTACCTTGTCATCAGAAGAACCTTGCGCCACGACCGCATCTTGATTCTCAGCACCATCAGACATTTCACCAGTATGACGTCGTCCTCGCCTCACCCAGCGGCTGGCCTTTTTCAGTTTTTCAATATCTTGCACGGTTATGTGCGCGCCTGGATTATCACCACCGTCAACGTCATGGCTAAATACGACTATACGTAACTTACAAAACTAATAATCATTTTAGATTTATTTATTCTTTTCTTTTCTTATTTTTTTTATTCATATAGAAGGCCAAATATCATAACTCACTTAATCTGTCATCAATTTCTTGAGGACTTAATCTCTTAAAGCGTGGACCTTTAGCACCTTCTAAACCAGTAAAACCTAACTTAGAATCATCAGGCTCACCAATAACAACAATTTCAATTGTATTACCATTCATTTCACCTTCAATAGTTTCTTTTAATGTTAAAAGAGCAATATGAATTGCATCTTCAAGTTCTAATTCTTCATTATAACGTTTCTCCAAGAAAGTTTTTGCACTATTTGAATTTTTACCAATTGCAGTAGCTTTCCATGGGTAAAAAGATCCACTTGGGTCTACTTGATATAAACTAAATCCAGAAGCATTTGGATCTCCTTCAGCAGCTTTTTTTGATAATGTAGCATCATCATATCCACCAACTAGAAGTGAAACACCAAAAGGTCTAACACCACCAGATTGAGTTGCTTCTTGCATAGTTTTAGCAATATCAGAAGTTAAAATTTTAACTGGTGGATACTCATTGTAAATTCTTTTATAATTAGTATGTGATAATTTACGTGATTTGTCAACTAGCACACGAAAATCTGGATTCATACCAGCATAAGTTACACCAATATCAGAAGCTAATAATTCAATTTTATTAAATGAATCAGCTTTTACTAAAGTGTTTTGTACAGCTTTTTCAGTTGCAAGGACAACTCCATTTGTAGCCTTGATTCCTAACGATGTAACACCTTGCTTAACAGCATTTAAAGCATACTCAATTTGTACAAGCTTACCGCTAATTTGATGTTAGTATAAATAGAAAATATCTATAATAATTAAATTTTACTTACCTCGGTGAGAAAGTTGTTAAAGAGAAGGAATAACGATCAGCCATTGCTTAAAACTATTTAGTTGAATATCCTACTAAATCTCAATAATTTAAAAAGATTATTAATAAAATCACAAATCAAATAACTAGAATAAAGCACTTATTATATATTAGAACTCCAATTTAGTCTAATAGCTGATGTAATTGTGATAAAAACAAAGCTTGTAGTTTACGCCACCGGCCTCACCCAGTGCCACCAGTTTATTTTTTTCAGCATAGGACACAACCTAGATGCACAATCATACATATAATACATATTCCTACATTTTAGTGCAGATACATTTTATTTATTAAATTTAAACTGCGAATATAACCACTCTACCATCGATACCTGAAGTGGAAATATGTGATTGATCATAGAATTTTAAGCTCGTAATAGTATTTTGATGAACTGTTGGTAAATCTGATGATCCTTTAGATTGAACTTTACCCTTTAAATCTAATTGACGGAACATATTTAATGCACTAGCACCAGTTTGTCCAATATCATCATCATCATCATCGTCATCAGCAGTTGATCCTTGAAGACCTCTAAATGGTTTAGTAGGCTTTGGGGCAACCTTAGCCGAAGTATCAATGCTACGAGATTCTTCCCAGCCTTCTTCCGTACCTTGGAAAAGCACTGGGAAACAGTTATGTCCAGCAGCTATAAGTTGAGAGTCACTCAAAAACTCAATTGTCTTAAATGCTCCGTAATTAGTTTTAGCAGCAACTACCCCAAAGTCGTTTTCACCCCTTGGATATACGATAGTAATCGATGAATCGTTAGAAGCGAAACCTAAAACATTTCCTGATGGTGAGAAACCGACTGCATGCACCCATCCTCCTGGACTTCCAGTAAATTCACCACACACTGTGTTAAATGGTAATTTTGATCCCCATAAAGTAGCTGGTGGTTTCTCATCAAGACCTTTAATGTAACCACTAACGACATAACATTTATAATCAGCGGTACCACATCCGAGTAAGATGTTATTTGGATGCCATGCTAATGATAATATAGTTGAGCGGAAAGGTTTCTTAAGATGTTTTGAAATCCACCAATCATTTTCAGGTTCATGATAACAAACAGAAATTATTTTAGCTCCTGATCCGACTGCAAATTTATTACCAAGAGGTGACCATTTAAGACAAGTAGCTGAACGATTTATACGTAAAAGTACTAAATCTTTCTTAAATGTTGAATACAGTGAATCTAATGGTTTCCAAACAATTGCATTACGATCTTGTGATGCAGATGCAATTAATCCCTGAGCAGATATATCAATTGCTGTTATAGTTTCATCATGTCCTGATAAAGTTGTCAACAACTTCTTATTACTACTACTAACATCATATATTTCAATAGTATTCTCTTGTGTAACAGCTAAACGTGAATTGTTAGGACCAAAAAAGATATGGTCATTTACAACGCCTTTAAACTTGAAAACTTTAGGGGCACTGGACATCCTTTAACCAATACGCCTTCTGACCACCTCAGTCTATCCAGTCCGGCTTTTTTCAGCCCCTAATGCGGGGCACGTAACTCGTGGGTATAGGGTGCGCGGCTGGGGCGGCGACTACAGCATATGAGATTAATTATAGTAGATTCTATGGTTGAAAGAAGAGGATAGGGAGGTCCTATTTTCTTTTTTTCTTTTTTTTTTTGTAAGTTAAGGAAAACCCGAGAAATGTAGAAAAGAAGGAAGAAAAATTAAGATTAGCTTAAGCTTAAGCAAGCAAACATAGAGATTAGGCCAATAACATACGCTTAAAGAAGTTGAAGTAGTCAGAAACACCAAAGGACTCAATTTCGAAAACGACTGTAGCAGTTAAACAGGCAATGTATTCATCTTCAGCGGTAAAAGCACGAGCGTATACTGTATATTTTCCTGGAGGAACTTCATCAGGAATCTCAACTGTCTTTGAGATGGCTTGACCACCAGCAGCGACTGGACAGGTCATGTCAACTTCTTGTAATTCTTCACACAAGTCAAAAGTTTTTTCTAAAAGTTTAATGTAACCATAACGAACAAGAACAACAACGTAAGCTCCGTCTTCGATACTCTTTTCAAGGGAACCAGTGGCAGCAAATGAGAGGTTGGCACCTTTAGCTGGTGGATTTGGGTTGATATTAACTTCATCAATAGTGAGAAGTTTTGGTTCATATATATCACAAACGGCAACTGGTGATTCACCTGGTACTGGCTTTTCTCCTGGTAATAAAAATGGAGAAGCAACGCCGTTACTTTCTTGACTCAACAAACCATCTCCCCCAAAGTTAATAGTCAATGGGAAAGACGAAGCACAAGAAACAATTATAGATGAGACACTAACTAAATTTTGAATAAAACGCATTCTCTATTATTTTTAAACTTTTTTTTTTGATTATATAAAGAATTAATCTGTTAATATAAACAGGAAAAGGTAAGTCCAAGCCCCCCTTTTTAAATATCCCAAAAACTCATCTCGAATTGTGTGCCCCGTTCCGGGACCCCGAGATGAGCGTTATCTAATGGTAGGTCAATCATCAAAACATACATATATTTCTTAATAGAGATTAAAGAGTAAAATAAGGGGGCAAAAATTTTAAAAAAGTAAAATAAAATAAATTTAAAGAAATTTTTAATTTAATAAATCAAAAAAGAAAAAAAAAAAACATACTAACTAACTAAATAAAACTGATGAGGATATGAAATTTAAGTGTAATTAATCATTCCTTTTTAGGTTTAATGTCGTCTGCTTCTGGGTTCAAAAATAGATTATTTTGTTCTTCAACTTTAGAATGAGAATCTGGAAGATTATTATCAATATTTTGATGATGCCCTTCATCTCTTATCTTATCCTTACGAGAACCAAGAGCAGCACTAGCAAAATTACTAGCACTAGCAGCAGCTGATTGTAATTGTTGAACAAGATTCTCAGCTAAATAAGTTTGAGTATCTTGCTGTTGAGGTTGTTGACCTGTTTGTTGTCGCTGTTGCATTTGCATTTGAAATTGAACATCTCCAAATTGAGCTAAATTAAAACCAAGAGTAGCAGCAGCTTGAGCTTGAGCTTGAGCTTGAGCTTGATCTAATGAAGGATGCATCTTATGATCTAATGAACCATCAAGAACTCCATTTGGTTTCTTCTTTCTATTTCTGCATCTAGAACAAACTTTATAACTATTAATATCATCTGGTAGTAATGGTCTAGCACAACGATTACAAGCACCTTGTTTCTCTAATTTTGTACGACGCATTTTATCATTATCACGACATCTTTGACAAACTTTAAATTCACCATTTGCCGAATCATTAGGTCCAGAACAATGAACACATTTTCCTTGAGCTGCTCTATTCGCCTTTCTTTGACGAAGAGCTTTACGACAAACAGGACATAGAACAAAATCAGCATGTTCTGGTGCAATATCTTGACCACAACGTCTGCAAGCTCCTTCTTTCCGTTTAGTTTTAGTTTGCCATCTCCGAGACCGTTCACGTTGTAAATCACGACAATGTGGACATAATTTATAAACTTTACCAGTATCTGGTGTAGCAAATGGTTTTTTACAACGAGTACAATCATTGGTAGTAATTCCTCCTGGATATCCACCTTCTGAACCTGCAGTTCCGCCGATTCTATTACCAGCACCCATACCAGAAACAACCATTCCTCCCATAATATTTAATTCAGGATCTAATGCATAAGTACGATGAACTGGTTTTGATGAACGAGGTAAAAGTCTTGGTTGACCTTTTCCATCATCATGATATTCATTATGTCCAGATCCTCCATTTCTATGTTGTGAATTTTCTCTAGCGGCAACAACTGCAGCTGCAACAGCAGCTTCAGCACTTTGATCATTATGTTGTCTAGCATGATTTTGAAGAACTTCTTCAATATTATGAGGAATTCCTCCATCTTGACTTTCATTTTTCATTTGTCCAATAACTTCTGGATCAATAGAAATTGCATTAGCAACAGCAGCAACTGCATTCGCAGCATCATTGGAACTATCCATTTCTCTTAAATGTTTAAAAAAACTTTTATTTTAAAGTATATAAGCTCTGTTCTTGTCTTAATACTGTATTAACGCGCGGTACTTATCAATGTAAGGTAAACAACGCGTCCGTTTGTATCTCTGGTGATGGTTATATTCGCCTGGTGCCTTGTTGGTTAGAAGCAACTGGGAGTCTACTTTTTTTTTTTTCGCCACCCGTGGGAAGTCCAATATACCCCCTTCTTCTCCCCGGTAGGGTAGCACACAGCCGCCGACCTTTGTTTTTGTTTGGCCGGGTACCCATTGTCGTCTTGACAGCCATGTGACTGTACTATTTAGTGAATTATACAGATGAAGTAGCGTTGGTGTGCTATAAAGTGGTGATGGTTTCTGCCGTATCACGCTTATATCATGTTATTTTACTGTATATTAGCTATCAGTATTTAAGAGCTAGCAAATTCTTATATTCCCGATGGGATTCTTTAAATAAAAGACACAGAATAGGTGATGATTGGTATATTATAAGCTATGTGATTCGGGCGATATTGAGTTACGGTTACAGGGTAGCTACAGGGCAGTTAAATTATTGGTATATTTTTGAAGATCAGGTGAAGACTTATCCAGACTCAAGAGCCTTATTTTATGTTTCTCCTAAGCTTTCTAAAGAAGTTAATGATATATCATCTTCAACATTACATGATTTAAGTCAGCCTAGCTATGTCACTGAATCATATACTTATAAAGAGTTATATGACATTGTTTTAAGACTTTCTTATATTCTTGTTAATGACTATGGAGTAACTAGTGGATCTACAGTTGGTCTTGCTATGCATAATAGACCGATGTTTGTATTCTTCTGGTTCGCACTCTGGAATATTGGGGCTGTTCCTGCGTTCATCAATTATAACGTTATATCAAAGCCATTGGCACACAGTTTAAAAGTTTCAGAGGTGACTATAGCTTTTATTGATGAAGATACTAAGAATTCGATCTATTTAAGTGCTGATGGAGAGAAATCTGATACTTTTAAATTGATTGAGTCCGAGTTACCAGATATCAAGCTTAATTTTATTAATGAAGCTGAATTAACAACTAAGATTAAAGATCCGTCATCTTATACAGCAAAGATATCGAAAAAAGTACGTAATAGAAATGATAAGCCTTGGTCTCCAGGTTGTTATATATTTACTTCTGGAACTACAGGGTTACCTAAGGCAGCTATTATGAGTTGGAGAAAGATTATATTAGGAACATCATTATATGGTAGAATTGTTCGGATAGAGCATAAATCAACAGTTTTTCTGGCAATGCCTTTATATCATTCTACAGCTGCAATTCTTGGTTTACTTCCAACTTTCACTCAAGGTGGTTGTATGGCTATCACAGATAAGTTCTCTGCTAGAAACTTTTGGTCACAGGCAAAGGCATGCGAGGCTACTCATATTCAATATGTTGGTGAGATTTGTCGCTATTTATTGAGCAGACCTGCTAATCCTTCTATTGAAAAAGATCACCAAGTTCAGGTTGCATATGGTAATGGGTTAAGACCAGATATTTGGCGCGAGTTTAAAGACAGATTTAACATTAATGCAGTTGGTGAGTTCTTTGCGAGTACAGAGGCCCCAATTGCAACTACATCTTTCCAATATGGAGAATTTGGAGTTGGTGCTTGTCGTAACTATGGATCAATTATAAACTATATTTTATCTTTTCAGCAAAGACTTGTTAAAATGGATCCAGAGAATCCTGATGAGATATACAGAGATCCAAAAACAGGTCTTTGCTCTTACCCTTCAGTTGGTGAACCAGGTCAACTTTTGTTCCGTATTATGAGCAAAAAGACAGCATATAAAGATTTTCAAGGATACAAGAATGATACTAAATCAACTTTTAGTAAAATTGAATCTGATGTTTATAGAAAAGGTGATTGTTGGATGAAAACAGGTGATCTTTTAAGAGAAGATAAAGATGGATTATATTATTTTGTTGATAGATTAGGTGATACATTTAGATGGAAATCAGAAAATGTATCAACTAATGAGGTAGAAATCAATTTAAGAGATTCTGGACCTTTTGAGAATGCCATAGTAGTAGGTTCTAAAATACCAGGGTATGAAGGAAGAGCAGGATATGGTATTCTTAAACCTAATGTAACTACTTTGGAAGATATTAATATAAAAGATGATATTATACCATTAAATAAAACCACAGAAAGGATATTACTCAATGTCAGCAAATATTGTTCTCAACATCTTGCAAAATATGCTGTTCCAGTATTCTTGAAATTGGTCGTGAATTACCGTACCACAGATACACATAAAATTATCAAGAATTATTATAAAAATGAGATTTTTTTCGAAGATGGTATCAATGCTGGTAAAGATGGGGAACTCGTATATTATTTTGACAAAGGTATTTATAAACAACTTACCAAAGATGACTGGGAGGGTATTGTATCTGGTAAAATAAAACTCTAGACCGTTGCATTTTTTCCCCCTTATTACTATTGTTCTGCCTTTGCACATGAGGGAAATCATATTATCATTATCATTATCATTATTATTTAATCTTGTTGATAGATCTATATATGTAGTACTTGTATTTATAGCGTAAAGAATAGCTATAAGCATATGCATGTTGGAAGGTACCAGCCGCTCGGACATCAACCTATGAATTCAGATTGCTTGACGTCACCAAGCTAGCAAATGTCTACCATGAATCCTTCAAGAAAGAAGCAGAAGCTCGATATTGATGAAAACGATGATACGACGCTTGGTGAATTTAGAAATCCCTTTTATAAGAAAACAGATCCTATTAAAGTGTTACGCAAATACTCTAATTTTGATGATACTCCATATTTCAAGCTCCTAAAGCAACAAAAAGACACCGAGGGACTGAGAGTATCGATTGTTAATGAAAGCAAAGATGTGGTTTTACACATGTTTCTAAATGATTTAAGATCAATTGATAACAGGGGATTGTCAATTGCCAAACAGGTAGCCGATCATACTGGCTCGGCTCTCAAGTGTTTTCACATTAGCTGTGAGCAATGGGATGAAGCCCATGGAAGGTCGGACAAGCTGAAACAGTTCACTGAGGACGCGCTACAATCGTTGGAAAAGACGTTACAGTCAAAGGATATCAGTCTTGACAGAGTAGAGTCGCTGCTAGCTGGTGAGTTAGCGTCTGTGATTATCAAGTACGTTGAGCAACAGGGTGCCAAAGTGGTGTTTGCGAATATTAACTATGGGGTTGATGAGCTAAAACTACTCAATGCTCTTGCAGATCAGTTTTCTGTAAAAGATATAGCGTTTCAGGCGGTTGAGGATGACTGTGTAGTGCCTCCTATCTTGCGAACCGGTAAAGGCAGTCCATACAAAGTGTTCACGCCTTGGTACAACCAATGGGTTAAATGGATAGATAGTAATAAAAAGGGTCTACAAGAAGGAAGAGACTGGTTGCAGTTGGACAATGGTAAAGTGGCAGGGCTCTTATTCTTTGACGGATTGAGTCCCTTGGATGGCTCCCAGATTGATGGGTTAGGCAGCGCCAACGAACTGCAAGAATCTGGAAATATACCTACTGCCACAGAGGGCTCGGCCATAGAAAGAATAGAGAAGTTCATAAAATCAGACATTGACTCATATGGTGATGATATTGAGAAAACGTCTCGTATCAGTGTGTATTTGGCTCACGGACTTATAAGCGCGCGATATATAGTTAGAAGGTTATGGCAGTCCAATAAGGCGAAACATAAAGCATATTTGAGGGAATTGGCATGGAGGGATTTTTACAGACATGTTCTATGTTTCTGGCCACATTTTGGAATGTATATTTCTTTCAATGGACAAGAATTTCCTTGGGAAAACTCTAGAAAGTATTTTGAGAGTTGGTGTTCTGGGACAACTGGATTCCCTATTATAGATGCCGCTATGAGGGAGCTCAATGCTACTGGCTGGATGAACAATAGACTTCGAATGATTGTTGCTAGTTTCTTAGTTAAAGATTTATTAATTGATTGGAGATATGGTGAACTATATTTCATGAAACATTTGTTAGATGGTGATTTATCACTGAATCGTGGTGGATGGGAATTTATATCAAGTACAGGACCAAGTGCAGCACCTTGGTTCAGGATAATGAACCCTTGGACTCAAAGTACTAAATTTATTAAACCAAATTATATTAAAAAATGGGTTCCAGAATTATTAAATGTTCCAAATAAATTCATTCATAAACCATATGATTGTGATGATCAAAGTTTGGTACATGATTTACAGTACCCACAGCCTATTGTAGATCATAAAACAAGGCGTGAATATGCTTTAGATTGGTATAAACAAGAAATGTATGGTTAAACTAATAAAATCTTATCAATATTTGATACACTTTAATCATAATAACAGATAAATTATTCGCGCCATATTATCGGGGTTTAGAATATAGTACGCGGAGCCGCATACCTTATTACCGAGATTATTAATATAGATAACTTTTACAAAAAAGTAAAAAAAATAGTAAAATTTTCCAATTTCAAATTTATAGTAATTCTAAATTAAACATTTTAATCATTAATTATTGAGGATATTGTAGTATTTAAATAATAATTTGAATCAATAGAAACTAGTTAATGTAGTTATATTGTGTCAATAAGGTCCGGCTGAAGCAATTTCAATAGTGTCTCTCCCAATTGGGTGATCATTTCTGACCTGAACACCCCCTGCGGGGGTGTGCCAGCTTCGAAAATCTGGGGCTTACGTAGTTAATTTTTGGCGGGACGTCTTTGTTTAAAATTGCCATCGTTACAGAAGAAGTTTCTGATATTTACACAAGTACGAATCTCCCTGTTTTTAATTTTAATATTTTATTTAAACAAATTAATAGGGTTGACTGTTACTAGTTAAAGTCTTTTGTTTTTATTAATCTGGTTTTTTTTCAACAGTATATGAACTACTGACTTTAACTTGAGCGTGTGTATCTATAAAGATTCTATTATAATATTGATACATTGATTTAATGTCACAAAAGATTGAAAATGATACAGGTGTTTCTAATGGTGATGTTGAATGGATATTTCGAGGTAAAATTAAAAAGACACCAGCTGGAGTTATTGATGATTCTGAGAATTCAAAACTTAAAGTTCCTAAAGCCCCTGTGATTCCATCACCAAATGAATTAACATCTATTAATCCTTCTCAAACAACACCTACAAATGAAATTAGTGGAATATCTTCAAAAGATGATTCTATTTCTTTGAAGAGACCAAGTTCCGCTGGTACAACTCCTTCTGATTTCCTGGCCTCCGATTCTCCCGTTACAGGTAAAGTCCCACCACGGAGCCGTTCTTCGAGTTTATCATCAACATTAACTAGAAGATCAGCAGAATCAGCAGATAATAGAAGAAGATCATCAACATCATCAGATAGTCGCTCATTATCAGCAATTCCATCTAATGAACTTGAAAATAAATTAAGTGGTTCGAGCAATACCCTGGGTAGTACTGGAACTACAGTAGTAAATTCTACGAGTTCTTCAAAAAAATCATTATTTAGCTCTATATCATCAAAATTTGGTAAAAAGAAAGCAGTACCAGTCCAGCAGGCTACAGTTGGAAATAATGTGAAGCCACAAATAGCTGTTTCTCCAAAAGTTCAATCACATCCACTTGCTTCAGACCCTGATCACGCCACATCTTCACAAGGTCCGATTTCCGGTTCGGCAGGAATAGCATCTAACACTCCTCTGTCCCCTACTGTTAGACCACCGTCTAGTACCTCCCCTGTTATTAGAAGTGCAGAGGCTAATTCTTTGGATGCAAAGAAGAGATTTGGTTCTTTAAGAGGCAAAGTAGCTTCTCGAATAGTGAGCAGAACTGTTCAACCACCGGCCCCAACTGGAAGAGTAATTTTAAACAAGAACCCTAATAGAATAGAGGTCCCAATAGAACTGCTCACAAATCTTCGTATGAAGCGAGTGGTTTTCGATATTAACTCTATTAGTCAAGACCCTCCTCAACAAATTCCATCCCGTAAACCAAAAAAGGGTAATGTTTTAATACCAGAGGATGTTATTGGAGAAACACCTAGAGTATCTGTGGGAATTGCAAATAGCGAAAAGAAAGTTGAAGAAACTGCGGAACAGAAAGAAGTTAACCAAAAGCAGTATTTACTCGCTCTTGAAAGTCAGAAAAAGGCATTAGAAGAAGCAAAAAAGCATGCTCAAGAAGCACATTTGTCTGCTCTTCGAATTGCCAATGAAGTTTCTAACTACAAAGTTTCAAAGAATGGGCATCTCATACCACTGGTTAATGAAGAAGAAGTTCAGAACACGGCATTTCATGCTGGTGATGTTGATATTGATAAGCCAATGCATCACCATGAACACCATTTCGCAGATGATAAGCCAACCGATGATGAAGGTACAGCTTCTTCAGATATTCCCTTAGATATGTTGTATACTAGATGTTGTCATTTAAGAGAAATTCTTCCTATCCCAGCGACACTTAAACAATTGAGGGGAAAGTCAAAGCCATTACATGTTTTGAAATTCCTCAATCCAAGACCTACATTAATTGATATCTTATCATTTTCAGATTTTGTCGCAATAGCGCCAATCAATACTCTTATTTTTGACAATGTTGTCATGACTAATGAAATGTTCAAGATTATGTTAAGTTCAATCAACAACAATAAAGTATTGGAAAAATTATCATTGAAAAATGTGATGTTGGATGGGGAAGCTTGGAAATACCTTTGCAAGTTTCTTTTGCGCAATCAGTCGTTATTACGTTTAGATTTGTCTCAAACTAAGTATAGATCTGATTTACTGCTTCAGTATTACAGATTCAATATGGATTGGCGATTGTTTGTGGATGTTCTTAAGAAGCGCGGAGGTATTTCAGAGTTAATCCTTACAGGTATTGATTTCAAGTTTGATGACTTTGAGTTACTTATTAAAGAAGGCATATCTATCAGTACAAAGAGAATTGGACTTGCATCGTCGAATATTTCTCTAGAGAAATGTAAACTCCTTGGGACTTTACTTAACTCTCTGTATTCTAAATGCGAGGGAATTGATCTTGGTTTCAACGACTTGAGTAGTCATCAATTACAAGGACTAAAAATAACAAACCCAAACTCAAAGCTATTGTTTTTGTCGTTGAATTCTACAAATATTACTGATTTGAAAGAACTCTCTATATTTTTGAAGAATTTATCAGAGCTTCCAAATTTAGGATACCTTGATTTAAGCGCACTTCCAAGCATGCTTCCTCAATTAATACCTTATTTAAAACGGTATCTTCCAAAATTTCCTAATCTTAAACGTATTCATTTAGATTACAACAGATTACCTGCTAAATCACTTGCTGCTATTCTCCATATTCTTCAAAATTGTCCTCGACTCGTTCATGTTAGTTTGATTGGTAATGATGTCAGCTCTGTTGGGGGTCCATTATACACTTGTGTGAAATCTTCCCGGTCTATTTTTAACCTTGACGTTGATTATGACTCGATTCCTGAGCAAATCAGCTCTCGTATTGCTATTGTACTTATGAGAAATATGGAAATCAATTTGCATGGTGACAACGCAACTACGCTGACCGATGAGGATGAGTTGATATTTGATGGATCACTTATCGCAGAATCCGCTGAAGTGTTCCTTAGTACAAAGACCCAGGAATATGAGGACTATTCTAATCGTTTACTCAAGAAATCTTTGGTTAATAAAACCAAGGTTATCCGCCTGGAGATCCATACAACTATTGATGCTCTTTTTGAAAAGCGGAATAATGGTGGTTTGACGATGGAAGAAAAGGAACGTTTATTACGTTTCTGTCTTCTTGACTCTGCCTTGGAAAAGATTGTCCATATCTTTGAAGGTACGGATGAATCTGTGGCAGGCTCGGAGTCAATGGATGGTGCACCTCATATGTCTCGTACTAATACTGATATGTCCATCCTTACAATTGGTACTTATAGTGATGAAAAAGCTATTGGTAATGGTACTGATGATTCAAGCGTTGCTGATGAAGCTGGAAATTTTGTAAATGGTAATTCTGATACTGTTTCTGGTGATGAATATATGCATAATCTTTCAAAAGATCTTATTAATACCAATGAAACTATTTCACCAGAACTTAATCAAATCCAAAGTCCTGAAATTCAATATTTGAATCCACAACAAGCAGCACAAATTCAATTTATTGCACCAGCAGAAGTTCCACATCAACTTGCTATTGAAAAATCACAAGATGGTAAAGAAATATCTGTTGATACTACTACAGGTAGACCTGTATTATTTAGAAATGTTTCACAAACTTCTATTAATGCTAAAAAGCAAGAGGAAGAAGAAGGTGAGTTACATCGTTGGGGTTTCTTTGTTCAACAACATAAACAACTTTATCCAGATGAAACTCCAGCTGCTACTGCTGCAGCTGTTGCAAAGAAGCTAGAAGTTGTTCCTCCTGTTGTTGTTACTACTGCTGTTCTGAATGCATCAACACTTCCGGTACCTAAACCAAAAGCTGCAAGTATTACTTCCTCTTCGTCTACTAGTCTCATGTCCGGATCTTCTACTCCAACTAATATTACGCCTAAGTTATTAAGTTTAATTACAGGTGAACAATTAAGAAAGGCAGTTATTAAGGCAAAGGGTATTAATTCTATTAATGAATTAATTGATAAAGTTGAACATAATTCTATGCAATTAGATAAAATTTATAAAGTTCCTGATGAAGGTACAGCAACTCCACAACTTCAAACGGCAGGAGATTCTTTTGTTAATTCAACTGCACCAAGTACAGAAACAGGTGTTCTTAATAAACCTAAACATGATAATCAAATTTCAATTGATGGAAATTCTGATGCAGAAAGTTATCATAGTATTGATTCTATGGCTAACCAAGTAAATGATATTGGCTATGATGAGGGAGATGAAAAGGCGGTTGATGAAGCGTATGATAAGTTATTGAATGATGTCGTTCGTGTTAGATCTAACAAGTAAAATAAAATAAAATAAAATAAAAAAAAGAAAAAAAAAAAAAGAAGAATATATACATACATATACATAAAATAATATAGCTTAAACTGATATAATATTTATCTTATCAAAATATTTTCTTTTAGAAAAAGTTTATAAATGTAGATCTAATCGCCATGCATAATAATCGATTATCTCTAGAAAGGTAGATGCCGTTCTAGGGCTCTGAATACGTCACCTGTGTAGTGTGGCGAAAAGTAGAAAAAAGAGCGGATGCTTTCTTAGATGCTAGGCTTAAGCGAGCAACTACATCAATATTTAATAACTAAATAGGAGACAATAATTCGACCTATAAATCACTCTTTTACATTATTTATTAATTATTAATTATTATTTATTAATTTACTAGAATTATAATTAAAATTAAAGAATATTAATTAAGTATCTGATGAAACCTGCTCGCCCTAGACCAACTTTAACTATTAACCCAAAGAAAGGTAGTAATGGAGAATCTGGTAATGGTACTCAACCTTCAGTATCAAGAAATCCTTATCAAACTCCTCAAGCACTGACTTCAAATTTTTCATTATATCAAACACAAGGTTATCAACAACCTATTACTCCAGTAACACCCCATCCAAAATCTGGTGGTGGTCTTCCCAAGGTCCTGTCCCAAAATATTATTAGGGGTCGGAATGATTCAAAAATTAGTATTTTAAGTGATGAAGAAGATGAAAATTACGAAAATGATGATAACTTTGAAGATGAAATGACAAATTCTCTTTATTCTCATTCTAGTCTTAATGATTATTCAGATTCTACTGAACATTTAGGAAATGGTCAATCAAGAAAACCAATTAATATAGCATTTACTTCAGGGTTTGAAACTCTACTAATGAATGTATATCAAACATATATTTCAAATCCGCAAATTACACCTTTTAGTGGACGTTATCCTCCATCAGGAATAGTACTGAAAGTTGCTAAAGAAACTTTAAAACAAGCTTTAGCTAATGATACATTAATTGATATGTCTAGTAAAAATAACTCAAAATATAAAGGTTTATCATCAAATTCGTGGGCATATTCTTCTTTATTAGGACAAATTCGTCAAAAATTAATTGAAATGTGTTTAAATTTTTATAATAATAATAATAATAGTTTTGTCAATTCAAATCAACCATTAAGAAATAGTTCAATGAGTTCAATATCAGCTATTAATGCACAATATGCTTCTTATCCTTCTGTGAGAACTGTTGATGATGATTTCTCTAATTTATCATTATCTCCAACTCCTGGTACATCTGTTGGTCGTCAACTTTCATCTGCTCAAGTTTCACCAGTTGGTCATACCTTTTCTCCAATAAATTTGACATTTAATAATTGCTTTATCCCTAATGATATCAGTAACCCTGTTGCAAATCAACAGCAAACTCAACAAGCATCTATACATGATGCTTTAAGCAGTTATATAAATACTATTAACCCATCAAAGAGTCTTCAAATCAATACCTCCGGGTTTCACGGTCCAAATGGTACTACGCCATTAACTCCAGTCACTCCAATATCAGCTCCTGGATATAACCCATTACCAGTGCACCGTATGTCAAGCCTATCTCCAAATAATGAAATACCTCACACTCAGAATTCTTTATCTTCACCCTTCCATGAAAATTTTAACCCATCTTCTTTGATGCCAGAAAATAGCCAGCAGGGCCCTGATAGAAATGGCGCAAAGGTACGTTCAAAAAACTCACTAAGTTTAAAGATGCCAGAAGGTAACCAAAATGATAACTCAGGTGGCTTGCTTTCACCAGGAATCTCTTTGGGGGAGCTTAATGTTACTACTAAACGGAAGCGTGATTCATTAAAACTAAAACGATTTGGAGCTAAATAGACATTAATTTTAAACTTCTTATGATTTTTTTTTACAGTTCTATTACTGTTACTTACTCCTATTTTCTACTCTCGGGACGCCCAGGAGGCGTGATTTTACAGATAGATTTATTAAACATTGTAAATCTATATTAATTCTATGTATTAATGTATCTAAATCAAGCAAAGCATATTGTAAATGAAAGAGATTGGTGTTGGGACGGTAGCTACTCTAATCTGACCACCTTCGCTAATAACATAAGCAGATGTTGTCAGAGAATGATCTTTGTGAGAGTCTTTAGATTTTGAGTGCTCTTTCTTTGCTTCTGAGGAAGATGTTTCTTCTGGCAGCACCAGTGTTGAGTAATCAATCAGCAGCAGATAAAAGGTAGTTGGCAGACGCAGAATATCTATTATAGAGTATTCAGCAGCAAGTGTAGCGTGCGATGACTGTGTAGTAGTTGCATTAAGGTAAGTGGAGTTGTAACTAGTGGAGTTGAAACCAGTAGAGCCGTAGCTTGTGGAGTTGTAGCTGGTAGAATTGTAGCTGGTAGAGGTGTGTCCGGAAATAGTTGTTGTGTTAGATGATGAGACACTGTCCTCGTTAATATCTGATGAGTTGTAGCTTGCCAATTTCAGTTGGCCTGTGATTAAACTGACGCTAGAGGAGGTCGATGTTGAGCTTGCAGATGCAGTGGAGGTAGAATTCGAAGAGGAAGAACCATCACCAACAGCATATGAGAAAGTATCATAGCATTTGCTTGAAGTATCACCAAGATCTTCAACAGAAACAATTGGACCAACTCCGTTTTCAATCATTTTAACCACACCTTCTGGAGTCTCAGGTAAGTCATCCAGAGCAGCCCAAGAACTGCTGACAGATGGACAACTAGGATAAGAGTTAGACTCAGAGTATCCACCATTACCACTTGGATTACTTGTAGCAGCATATTCCTTTTTTAAGTTAGAATAACTTGGAAGTTCTTTAACTGAATCACCATCAATTTCTACTAAACCATAATTATTGTCTTCTTGAGAGTATTCATAAACTAAACCACCTGAAAGAACAGATGACATTTTATCTGAGTAAATAGCTGAAATCTCAGAGAATGGTCTATCAGAAGGAGTATTACATCCAAATTCTGAAAAGAAAATTGGAATAGGTAAATTAGAGAATTCCTTCATTAAAGTATTATAACCTGATGTTTGCATATTACTTTCACCACACCAAGAGTAATCATTATGACCCCAGAAATCAACTTTAGCATCTGAATCATCACCACAACTAAAGTAATCTATTTGATCTTTTCTATTTGATGAAATATCAGCAGCAGAATATCCAACAGGAACTTGTCTACCAGATTGAGCTTTCATATATTTTTTCATATCACGAACAACAGCTTTAACATATTGTGCAGCAGCTGTCAGTTTCTCATCATTAACAACTTCATTAGCTGCAAAAAATCCAAGAGTATTATCATACTTGGCAAATTCATCAATAACGTCTAAGACATTCTTCATGTAAAATGCATTATACAGACATTTTGGAGAAGCACGATTGATAGAATTATGAGCATTATTAACATCTAAAATTAAATACATATCATTATCCAGTAATAATTTCATGCATGTGCTATGATCCTTACTTGGATCAATCAGATATACTCTAACAGTATTTACTCCAAGATCTTTAAACTTGGCAACATCTCTTTTACAAGCATCCAGATCAGCTAATGGATCACTAGCAGCTCCACCTGAACTTCCACCAGGTTGATAATCTACTCCACGAATATAAAATCTTTCATCATCTTTCCAAAAAGCATTACCTTTTATTTCTATTGAACTTATTGCCTCAACTGCACTAATAACGGTCAAACCGGTTATGATACATTTTAATACACTACTTGAGAGCATTTTATAATATCACAAATAATTAAATTAAAAACAAAATGCAATCACAAAGTATTAAACAGAGTATTAATTATCTTACCTATACAATCATATATATATATATTTAAGTAACCATTAATTGTGGTATTTTCAGCCTTCATCCACAGATTTCAAGGTTTCATGTAGTCTTTATGCGGTCCTGAAGTTTGGGCTCAACATCGGCCAGAACATTGATGCATGAAATCTTATAGGATAACAATGCATTGAGGTATCCATAGTAATTTCTTTACCGTACATTACGATTAGAATCCCATGGAATCGTTATTAAACAAAAGGAGGTAATAGGGATTAATTTTAAATAATTCTCTTGCATTTCAGTTACTCACTTTATTTTTAATTATGTTTTGTTGTTTTTTTTTGTTTATATTTTTATTTTTATTTTTTCTTTAAATTTTAGTCAATTAATAATATGCCACATTATAAAGTAATAAAAGATGAGGATGAGCCAACTGCCATTGAGTCATAATATCCATTAAATGATCTTCTAAAACATCATTAGAATTAGAATTTTCAATAGATCTCTTACGTTCAGCCACTGCGTTTACTAGTTTCAAAATTGCTTGACCTCCGACGGCGGCACTTTCTGTATCATCTTTAATATCCACATTTATTACATGGACTGCGCGATTCAAGACTGCGCCTCTATTATATAGATCATCCATAACTGCGTCAAAACATCTCTCTTCACATGTAATAATGAAGTCAAATACTTTTGTATTCAACTGAAACTTCTCAGGCGCGGTTTTCACATGTCTATTTCTATTTAACATTTTTAGTACTCCATTTTGCTCATATAGTCTGCTATCCTGAGATTCAAGTTCTTTATAAATATCATCATATGGTGTTCCAAACTGATAAGTATTAGGCTTATCAATGGATGGACCTGGAAGTCTTACCGCAGACCCTGTTCCGTAAGAGGCAACGTCGTACCCAGCGTCCTTCAACACTTTATGTGCCTCCATAGATCTGTAGGTGTTAGAATCATAATTAATAGGTTATCTAAATTAAGTAGTAAATACATACCTATTCTGGTTAGACGCACACACTGTGCAGAACTTTAGCGACAGCATTGCTTTGTATTTGTTTATGAATGTGATGCTCTGGGCTGTCTCTAGTAAGCTTGCCTTTGCCCATAAGCGGTGGGCGGGTGAAATATTCTTTGCATGGGTACATAACCACCGTGAAAATAACTGAAAATAGAATAATAATACGTGCAATTGTTGTTAACGAGGGGAAATAATATAAGGATGTCTGATATTGATTTAGATGAAGATTTATTAGCTCTTGCTGGAGCTGGAGATTCAGACTCTGATGAAGCCATGCCAGCCAAGAGATCTTTTTCAGGAAATAAGAATTCTTCAAAGCGTCGTAAGGCAGCGGTAGACGACGACAATGATAATGACGATGACGACGACGACGACGACGACCTTAAAAGTGAAAGTGATAGTCGTAAAAAAATGAAGGCTAGCGATGATGATGACGATGACTACATTGTTCCTGATGCTGATGATGATGACAATGATGACTACGAGCAGATGGAAGAGAAGAATCCATATCCTTTAGAGGGAAAGTATATTAATGAAGCTGATAAAATAAAGATTGAAAATATGGATGAAATACAAAGAGAAGAAATATTGTATAGTCGTGCTCAAAAAATGACTGAATATCAAGAAAGAGTATATTTAGCCCAAAGAGCTGCAAGAGAAAAGAATAAAGTGCAACTGGAACGTTCAAGTCGTTCAAAGAAGGTTAAGGAATCTTCTAAATCAAAAAAATCTTCTAAATTATCAGAATTGAAAAAGCAGAGAGATAAAAAAGCTCGTAAAGATGCTGGTGATTCTTATTCTGAGGATGATGAAGCTGAAGATGATGATGATGATTATCAAGTTCCTGGTGTAGAGGAAGAAGACGATGATTATGATTTGCGTGATGAGTATGATAATGATGATTATAATCCAGATAAAGTTGAATGGGGTAGTAGAATGACTGAATCATCTAGGGAAACTACCCTCGCAGATATAAATAATATTAGAATAGGAAGAAGTCATGCTTCTAAATTCTTATACTATCCTGAATTTAAGGATGTTGTTCGTGACTGTTTTGCTCGTTTCCATATTGGAGTTAATCGTGTTACTAATCAACCTACATATCGTATGGTTAAAATAATTTCTGTTGAGCCAGGTCGTAAACCATATAAATTAGAAAATGCTTATGTGAATATTTTTGCTGTTTGCTCTGTTGGAAAAGGTGCTCCTAAGAAAGTCAGTATGGATTTCTTTAGTAATTCTGCAATAACTAAAGAAGAATATGATACATACAAATCCTATGATGGTGCTATTCCTTCAACGAAAAGAATTGACCGTAAATATGCCCAACTAAAGAATATGGCTTCTCGTATTCTTAACTCTGATGACATCAAAGAGATTACCAAAAGAAAACAATCATTGAATCGTGATTACACTGGTGCAAATGCTGTTATGCGCCGTTCTGAATTAAGTTCAAAACTTCAAGTTGCCCGTCAACTTAATCGTACTGACGAAGTTGCTAAACTTGAGCATGAAATTAATAAATATCAATCTGCCAGACAGGCTCAAACTGATAAACTTAGTAAGTTTGATAAATTAGGTCTGCTTGATAAGGTTAATGAGCGGAACAGAAAAAGAAATCAAGATGCTGTTCGTCGGGCTGAATTAGTTGCCTCAGAACGTCGTAAGAAAGAAGCGGTTGCTGCAGCTTTGGGTAAAGATGTGTTCAACCCTTTCAGCAGATTAAAGACAAATGTAAGATTATACTATCAAAATGTTCAACGTGAGCAAGCAGAAAAGCATGAACAATCAGTGGAAGATCAAAAATTGGCAAATGAAAGAAACGAAAAGATGCAAAGCAAGTTCTTTGATAAAGCCAAGTACCGTCAAGTTGGTAAATTAGATAAGCTTATCAAAGATTCTGTGAATGCTTCTTTTATATTTTAAATGAATCTACATTATTATTTTTCTCTTTATCTCTTGCAACAATATGTACCAATTAATATTATTATTATCAAAGTATATGTAATTCCTAACTATGCCTTAAAGGTATAAACTAGCGCAAAAGACGATGTCTCTCTTGATCTTTTCTTGAGACTCAGCCATTTTAGCATTCAAGGAAGAGTTTCCAATAATGGAGGCAGCATTCTTAACTTCTCTGCAAACTTCATCCAAACGAGTAATTACTCTGACAATTGTTCCCTCACTCTCAGGACTCATTTCCATAATTTTATTGAATTGTAACCCTCTAGCCCATTCATAGACAACATTAACCAATGAGAATCTTTTACGTTCTAAAAACGTTTCTTCTTCAGCTGTTAAACCAACTTGATGTGACAGATATGTATTCAAAACATTTCCCACAATTTCTCTAATTCTTTTCTCACCTCTCTCTAATCTTGGAGTTAAAAATGCTTCATCTTCTTCCTGACTATTATTTCCTTCATAAACAAAACATGAGAGTAATGCAACTATTTCTTCAGGCTCAAAATCTCCCAAGAAATTATCTAAAACCAATTCAGTAACAATCAACTCCCAGCCACTATTGATTTCACAGGCAACACGACCCTTCATTTGCACTGTCATATTAAAATCAATGAATCCTAGATCTTTCAACACATCTAATCTTGCATTATAGTCTGGTAATAATTCTAAATTCTCACCAGAAATTGTCATTTGCATATCATGTAATTCTTCCTTAAGTTTTTGTTTCTTCTGAACTATACTATAGTTCTTCAAAAACTTTTTATGCTTGATAAGATCCAAGTATTTTGGATTATTCTTGATATCTTCAATAATTTGTTTTTGTTTGTCAACAAGATCATGCATTGATAAACTCAAGAGTGTATCCCAATTGATCTCCCCCCAGCTAGCTTGAAATTTCAACAATAAATCCAAATTCTTTCTAAACTCATCAGAATTTTTCGCAGCAATATTACGAGTAACTAATTCTACCTTGTCAAACGGAACGGATACTTTTTGAAGTTTCCCATTGAATTCAATCTTTGGGAAGCCCAAAGCTTGAACAAATCCAGGAATCATGGAGAAGTAAGGAATTTCATAGGACTTCTCAGCACAGCTCTCTCTTTGAGAACCCATATCAAATGTTAAAACTATAAACAGATTTTTCGTAAGAGTGACAATGAAACCAGGTCTGGCTCTATTTTTTTTATCTCTGAACATAATCATTCTTCCTGCTTGTAATTTTCTCTTGAGGGCTGGGTTATCCACCGCAGCTTCTATTATTTTTGGTGTCAAAGATTTATATTCGCTGATTTTAGAATATAAATCTTGAAGTAAAGCAGTGTACTCATCAGTAAAATCATTGGTATCGATTGTGAGAGTCTCAATCTTAGATTCTAACAACTTTGCATTTTCCACTTGATCAGATATAGTCGATTGCGTAGAGTTCTCACTAAATGATCTCTTGATCATTTCTTCAACTCTCATAGCTTCAATTCTCAATAAATTCAAGATCATATTATAAGTTAATCTAAACTGACTTGAAAGCTTTGTAGGCACTCCCAATGTTACTTCTTTAAATGTGGTCATCTCGAATGGATGATTATATGCCATGACAATTACCGTACCGATTTTATCCAAACCACGACGACCAGCTCTACCTGACATTTGAGTAAACTCACCTGGTAACAAATTTCTAAAGCTAACACCATCATGTTTTCTTAATTCACTGAATACAACCGTTCTTGTTGGTAAATTTAATCCCATGGCAAAAGTTTCAGTAGCAAACAAAACTTTAATTAAAGATTTAGAAAACAAGATCTCAATAATTTCTTTAATAATAGGTAATAGCCCACCATGATGGACAGCTATTCCTCGTCCGGCCAACTCTCTCATCTTCATAATCTGAGGTAACTCTCTATCCTCCTTTCTCAATCTAGATACCGCACTCTCAAAGAATCTGTGAACCTCTGATTTCTCTCTAGCTGTAGTGTAATCAATAGATGAAAGCGTATCAATGTATTCCTCGCATCTCTTCTTAGAGAAAACAAATACTACCGCTGGTAGCAAATCTCTCTTCTTTAAGAAATGGACCAATTCAAGCCAAGTCTTTTTATTAGGAGAGTCTCTGTTCATAAACTGTCTTTTAGTATTACCATGATTATTTACCATGCCACCTCTGCCTCCGCCACGACCTCCGCCGCGGCCGCCTCCACCACCACGTCCTCTATTCGCTCCGCCACGTCCACCTCGGGCGTTACCTCTGGCTCCAGAGCCACCCCGTGAGTTTTGGTCTTGCTTTGGTTTTCCTTCCAACTTTTCCTTATGTCTTTTGAATTCTGTTTCAGAGAATGTTCTACTAGCATCAATAAGTTTATATATATCACCTTTGGCCCATCCAAAAATCTCTAAAGGTGTAGGTCTCTTGGCTGTACTAATAACATATATATCTCTCTGTTTTGTTCTTCCGACCCAGTTAGCAAACTCAAAAGTATTTGGCACAGTGGCAGAAAGTAAAATAAATTTAACATGCGGTGGAAGCATAATAATAACCTCTTCCCATACAACACCACGATCAACATCATTAACATAATGAACTTCATCAAATATCACAAATTCAACATCTCTAATCAAATCTGCACCTTTATATAACATTGATCTTAAAATTTCAGTAGTCATAATTAAACAATTGGCTGTAGGATTAATCTGAACATCACCAGTAATTAAACCAACATCAATCTCTTCAAAATCCAGCTTAAAATCTCTAAATTTTTGATTAGATAAAGCTTTAATTGGTGAAGTATAAATAGCTTTTGTCATATTTCTATTTGCCATCGCAATTGCATATTCTGCAACAACAGTTTTACCAGCAGAAGTATGAGCAGCTACAAATACAGAATCATTCTGTTCTAAATGATAAACTGCTTCTTTTTGAAATGTATCTAATTCAAATGACCATTCTCTAGCCATATTTGGTACTAATTCTCTAAAATTCTCAATTTTATGATTAAGATCAATCATATGTGCCCATTTTTTCTTTTTAATTGTTTGAGCAATACGACTCTTTTGTACAATAATATCTTTTGGTAAAAGTCCATCAATACCAGCTTTATCAATATCATCTTCTTCTAAATTATCTCCAATATTAAATGTAGGCTCTAATTCTTCCACAATATCTCCAATATCATCATTCTCAACATCAGGTAAATTAGACTTTGTGCTTGAACCTAAATCTGCTTCTAATTCAATTAAATGTGATATATCTGTACTTTCTGAAATATTTAAACCTCTTGAAAGACCTTCTGGTAAATCAAAAAGTCCATCTACATCTTTATGCAATACTCGTAACATCTCAACCCCTTTTGTTGATTTCTCCTCTGGAACAAATCCACCTGGCATAAAAGGTAATTGACTAGAACTACCACCAACATTATCTTTCTTAGATCCAAATTGTCTATTCAATGAGAAAGAATTAGAAGCGCTACCAGAATCCAATTGCATCAAATCCAACTCTTCAGAATAGCTATCAATCCCTCCACTAATTCCCTTTCTTTTAAACTTTAAAATAATGTGATCACTAGTCGCAGGTGAAACAAGAAGAAGATCACACAATTCTTTCTTAGAAACCTCAGGTTTGACCTGAATCAAGTCCAAGATATTCCAAGGTATCTGACGGTTGGGCGTTAAAAACTGCTCTTGAAGATCGCTGTGAACCTCATCGACGCTCGGTACCGGGCACTCGTACAACGACCTGCTGCCGGGCCCAACACCGTCGCCTAGACTCTCTGAGTGCGTCTCCGCGTCCTCGATCAACTGCAAAAGCGCGCGCTCGTCCATCATGCTCCCTCCAGGTTGTGGCGCCTCCTACCGCCTGTCTGATGCTGTTCACAGTATGTGGCACGTGACATCCTCTTCCCAAGATGCGCTGCGCTGCGCACATACGCTCTATCCGCACCATATGTGCAGTGTAGTGCATATATGCTCCAGGGCTTTTCACGTGGAGTGTGTTAGGGCTTTTTCGTGATGGTAGAAAATTTTCGGAACTTTCAACTCATCTTGGTTCTGTATAGTACTGAGCAGATAATCTGACGAAGAAGTCTATAACATATTTAAAAAAAAAATGTCTGACACTGAACAAGTTGAAATCGTTGAAGAAGTTGCCGTTGAAGAAACTGCTGGATCCATCACTATTGAGGATGCTTTAAAAGCTGTTTTAAGAACTTCCTTAGTTCACGATGGTTTAGCCAGAGGTTTGAGAGAATCTACCAAGGCTTTAGCCAAGGGTAACGTTCAAATGTGTGTCTTGTGTGACTCTGTCACTGAAGCTGCCATTATTAAGTTAGTTGAAGCTTTATGTAACGAGCCAGAGCAAAAGATTCCTTTAATTAAGGTCTCTGACGCTAAACAATTAGGTGAATGGGCTGGTTTGTGCCAATTAGACCTTGAAGGTAACCCAAAGAAGGTCGTTGGTGCTTCCGTCGTTGTTGTTAAGGACTGGGGTGCAGACTCTGAGGAGAGAAACGTCTTGTTAGAGTACTTTTCTCAACAATAAATTTTTTGCGAGTGTATCATGAAATAAAATATAATGATTAACTTTATCTATGTAGTGTAATTAATCTGTTCTAAACTTATAAAATATCGAAAGTCAATCCTAACTATCAAGATGCAAAATTAGTACTGTAATAATATTTGATAGCAGATCTGGTATAGATCAAAGATAATGAGGATTTAACGAATTCTTACAATCTACATGATTATGATATGGAATGTATTATGTTTGTATTTTAAAAGACACTCTTGTTTGGTCAATTAAAACCATTGATCCAAAAGACGTAACAAAGCAATGATGGATAATACATAGGAGGCTGTTTGGAGTTACGGCCTTGATGAATGCAACAGCAGATCCCTTTTAAACTCAGACCATGCTGATTGTGAGAGTACTAGTATCATGGCACTCTATTAAAAAAAAAATTATTACCTTAAATAAATAAATAGATGAATTCTAATTTAATTATCTATTTTCTCCACCATAATCTAGTGATTCTAGTCTTCATTTGCTTCTTTTGTAATTGGAAAATACCATACATTAAAGCTTCAGCAGTAGGTGGACAACCTGGAACGTAAACATCCACTGGTACAACTCTATCACATCCTCTAACAACAGAGTAAGAATAATGGTAATAACCACCACCATTAGCACATGAGCCCATAGAAATAACCCAACGTGGTTCAGGCATTTGATCATAAACTTGTCTTAAAGCTGGAGCCATCTTATTAGTTAAAGTTCCTGCAACAATCATAATATCAGATTGTCTTGGAGAAGCTCTGAAAATAATACCTAATCTATCTTGATCATATCTTGGAGTAGATACATGCATCATCTCAACGGCACAACAAGCTAAACCGAAAGTCATTGGCCAAAAAGAAGATTTTCTAGCCCAGTTAGCAATACCATCTAAACTTGTTAAAACATAATCTAATTTACTTGAAGCTTGTATTTGAGAGACAAGTGGTTCATTTGTTGGTAAACTATTTGGGGTTAACTGAGCAGAACGAGATGAGTTATTACGATTCTGGATAATTGCCATAGGCATGGCTTTTCTAGCCATTATAGCAGTTCTCAATGGAACTCTTTGAAGACTATTCTTAATAACGAAACTCATTTCACACGCGTTCAGTATATCAAGACTACCACCAAGCGTAGATATAGCTTTTTTTTTCTTCTGTTCAAAATAATCATATTTCACGCATTCGTGATTGGATGGAAGGGTTATGTGCGCTGTGCGCGATGTGGCTGGAGTTGTGGCGCAGGGAATATAATAGATAATATCACCCCCAGTTAAAGTGGTGGTGCCTATTTTGATTATATTTTTGATTATATAGCAATTGTGGGAACTGTGAGAAGCAAGATTTTGTAGCTTGAGTAATTGCTTGTTTTTTTGCAAGATGGAATGAAGCAGACTTTTGAGATTGAACTGCTTTAGCAGTTGCTTCACCAGTTATGCATGTTCCATCATGTAGTAGAAGCTTCACTGACGCTTTCATTGCAAGAGTATATAATAGCGTAGGCAGTTGATCTTTTTCTGATAATAATTCCTCAATATTTTCTTCCCTTTTGATTTTATCAAGCTGTTCTAAATAGTTATCAGTGACGCCAGTTATCTCTTTTGCCCTGACATCTGAAGAAACAATACTCCCAGAGTTAATTACTTCGGTTGACCACCCGTTAAATCCAAAGATATCATTTGCAATAGATATTATCAATTCCATTCTAATGAATGATAAATCTAAGCAATCAGGGGTTTCGTGTAACGACTTGGAACTGGTCGAGCCAATACGCTTGGACTCGTTATTACTGAGTTTACCTTTTAGGCGTTCAATAAAACGCTCCATTCGAGATCTTGCCCATGCGCCAACATTGGGCTCAGTTACTGAGTCTATTTCATCCATATCATATGTGATTTCTTTGGGGAAGTACACCACACTTGCTCGCTTCTTCTTGAACGGTAGCACTGACTGCTTATCGGGCTCTGGCTTAACTGTATCCTCAGTTTTAACGACACGATCAATACCCATATAAACGATATTGGTGTTGTGTTAATGCTGTAATTGTATTAGTTGTTTGTTAGAAATCAGTTGGATCCAAGGTAAACACACCAGGCGATGAGCTTTTCTATTTTTCCTGCGATGCTGAAAAGTTATATAAAATCTTTTTTTTTGTGAGAGACCTTCCCAAAGAGATTTTCTTTACCATCTACAAAATGTCTGAAAATTTTACTGAAAAGCGGTCATTAGAAGGTGGTGAAGCCTCTGATACTAAAAAATTAAAGTTGGAGAATAATGAAGCCAGCACAAAGTATGTTATTGTCCCTGTCGCTACCATTGGCTGTGGTAAGACTACTGTTGCACAAACGTTGGTGAATTTGTTTCCTAAGTGGGGACATATTCAAAATGATGAATTATCAGAGGGAAAATTAGTACTTGAGAATGCCTGTATTGATTTTTTTAAATCTTCAGATTCTAATGTATTAATAGTTGACCGTAACAATCATATGATTCGTGAAAGACAATCACTTATTGATGGACTTCGTCAATTGCTGACTGAAAAACAGCTTAATTATGAATTTCACTTTATTGCTCTAAATTTTGTGGGTGACCGGAAAGATTTGATTGCTGATAAAGAATTCTGGGAAGTGACACAGGATCGTATTCTTAATAGAAACTCTGTGCATCAATCAATCAAGACAAACTCTAAGACTGATAAAGAAAAGACCGAGGAAATTATGTGGGGATTCGTTGAAAGATTTGAGCCTCTTGATCCTCTGGTTTCTCCAGACTCTATTTTTGAATCTATTATTGATCTTAATGTTTCTTCTGCTGGGGATGGCTCTCGGGAGAATGTTGTCACAGTTCTAGACGCCTTAAAAGACAAGTACTCTGATGCTATTCCTAGTACTAAGACATCTGAGCAGATTGATGAAGCATTCTCTAAAGCATTGGCGTATACTCCATCAGCTCGTAAAGTTTGGTTAAGAAATGGCAAGTCGTTTGTCTACCATAAGCTGAACAAACAATTCACTAAAAAGGCAGTATCAGAGACTGATGTTGGTATCAACAGTTTTGTCTCACCGGCACAGTTTGGTTTCCGTGGTACTTTGAAGCAGCGTTATAGTGATTTCTTGGTTAATGAGATTGATACCGATGGTAATGTCGTCCACCTTCTAGATGAAGGGTTCTCTAGCAGCAAAGATAGAAAGCGTGAACAATCTTCTAAAGAAAAGGAACAAAACGCTGAAAAGGCCGCTGAATCTGTTCCAAAAAATAAGTTTGAAGTCACTGATGAGCAGAAAGAGCAGATGCTTAATATTCTTGAGAAGCCAGATTTTGATACTTTTATGGAGGAGCTCGTTCAAAAAAATCGGAAGATCACAACCGTTAAGACCTTTGATGATAAACAGGCCAGAACAGAACTACATCAGTTGGTTAGAAAAATATTCAATAACAGAGTGGAATCCATAACCAATAGTGATAATACTATAAAGATGGCTTTATCCTCTAATGGAAACAGTCGCAGAAAGGCAAAGAACACTAGTGAAGAATTACATGGACTTGGTCCAAGAAAGCCATTCTTACATTTCTTGATGTACAAGCAAAATAAGGATACTATGGAAGCTGTATTCTTAATGTCTAAGTTCACTAGATTCAACGCTAAGCTGTTCAGATATGCTGGTACCAAGGACCGTAGAGCTGCGACTGTCCAAAGAATGTGTATTCCAGGTGTTGATGCTAGTCGTATTAACAGTCTCAACAAAACTTTAAGATATATTACATTAGGATGCTTCAGCTATCAAGACGTGGGTCTCAATTTGGGTGATTTGAATGGTAATGAATTTGTTATTACTATTCGTGATGTTAAGAAATCAGAAGATGGTGATGTATCAATTGAGGATATTATTAAGACTAACTTTGAAGGTCTTAAAGATAAGGGATTTATTAATTACTTTGGAATGCAAAGATTTGGAACATTTTCTATATCTACTCATGAAATTGGTAAGCATATTTTACGGTCTGAATGGCAAGAAGCCTGCGAGTTGATCTTATCTAACCAAGAATTTGTCTTACCTGAATCTGTCGAGGCTAGAGAAATTTGGGAAAGTACTCGTAATCCAATGTGGGCTCTTGAGTTTATGCCAAAGAAATGTTCTGCTGAAAGTACCATTTTGAAATCTCTCAGTGATGAATGTCGCGGGAAAGTCCCTGCTGAGTTCAATGCCAACAGTTTCTTTCAAGCATTAACAAAGATTCCAAGAAATCTTAGAATAATGTATGGACATTCATATCAAAGTTATGTTTGGAATGCAGTTGCCAGTCGTCGTTATGAATTATTTGGAATGACTGTTGTTCCAGGAGATTTGGTTATAGCTGATGTTGATACTACGGTAGATGAGGATATGTTAGAAGGTGGAGAAGATATTAGAAAGGACAATTTCATTAGAGCTCGTCCATTAAATGAAGAAGATATTTCTCTGGGTAAATATACTATTTATGATGTTGTCTTACCAACTCCTGGTTTTGACATATTATATCCAGAAAATGAAGAAATCAAAAAGGTTTATGTTGAAGTTATGGCACTTGATGGATTAGATCCATTTAATATGGCTAGATCTGTAAGAGACTTTTCATTTGCTGGATCTTACAGAACACTTTTAAATAAACCTACAAATGTGGAGTACTTTATCAAACAATATGAAGAACCAACTGAAGACTTGGTCTATGATGACCTTGAATTACTTCATATACATAAAAAGGAGAATCCAACTACACCTTATAAATTTGAAGACTCTAAAAGATTTAAACCAGAATCTAGTGGATCGCGTACTGCAGTTATTGTCAAAATGTCTCTTGGTACATCTGCTTATGCTACAATGGCTTTACGTGAACTTATGAAAATTGACACCACGCGTAGAAGTGATTCATTTGATGTCAAATAAAATATAGACAGAACTATTTTTTTTTCTTCTTCTTATTGTTTTTGTTTCATTTTATATTATAAATTTGAATAATCTTTAATAATTACAACTTTTTATGCTCTTGAAAAAACATGTATTCAAAAAAATGGACCTAATTAACTATAGTTAGTGCAAATAAATGAAGTCAAATAAAATTGGCTTAGTTGAAAGCACCAGATTTGTATAATTGCCATCCAACAGCAACAAATGGAACTGCGAATCCTAAACCTAAGAATCCAAAATGAATAACTGCATATGGAATCTTTCTGTTGTGAACCTTAAATGGAAGGTTAGAGTATGGACCTTCAGCAAAGTGACCAGATGCTCTAACAGCAGTGGATGTAAATGATCTTGAGGTTACTATTCTTGAGGCAGCGTTTCTTGCAAACATTTTGTAAATACTCCCTTTAGTGGCTTGATAATTTTCTCGCTATTAAATTTTAATGTTCCTGTGGTCGGTGCTGCTAACCAGAGTCTGGCGATTCTGAGTTGGCATTTGAGCAGATTTCATTGGTCTATTTTTCACTAGGTTATGTATTTTGGTGGCCCGAAAAAATATCGCCATACCTCTAAGAGAACGTGAGCCTATAGAGACAGGAAAAAAAAAAAAATAAAAATAAAAAGTACTAATAGTGTCTTTTGTTTCAATTCACTTTTTAACCTCTGCACTACTATTTTAAATAATAAAATAATTCATTAATAATGGCTATTGCTCCAATTTCAGGTGCTCTTAAGAGACGTGCTGCTACCGATGTTGTTACAGGATTAGTTCTTGGTGGTCTTGGTGCCAGTTACTTCTGGTGGGGATTCCACAAGAATACTGTAGAAAAGAGAGAAGCTTACTACCAAAAATTAGCTCTTGCTAAAGAAGCTGAAGATGCTTAAATTTGTTGATTATTGTATTAAATTATCATTTGTTCAACTTATTCTTCTTTTTTTTTGATGTTGACGTGATACTTAATTCGTTTACAATTTTATGAATATTTCACTATGATAAGGACTACTTTAACTTAGTTTAATATTAACAACATGACTTATTGACATCAATTATCTGAAGCGCATCTACAATAAACAAGTTCACTAAATGTTAGAGTAGAAGACTACTTGGGCGTGGCTTACATTGGTAAGCTCATATACCTCTGACTCTGTTAATGGTATAAACGCTCTAGGAAGTAATCGTAATCGTAGTACCAGATATCAGTTCTATCAGCTCCCATTCAAAGACCTGGCAGTCTTCGATAAGGGGGTACTAGTATACTCGCTTCGCTAATAGCGATGCTCTGTCCCGAGCCGTAGATTCTGTCATCAGGAAGAAATGGTGGTGTGCGATGTATAGCTACTTTCTATTGGGCTGATCTTATTTCTAATACATTTTTATCTGTTCTTTTACTGGTATATTTTGGAAAATATAGCCACTTCGACTAACAATATTCCGTAGTAGCGTATCTATGCCATATAAGCGAATCAGTCATAAATACATTGTGTCTATAGACAAAAAAACACAATCATCAGAAAATTATCTACTGCTTTTGCTTAAGAATCTGTTTTCTGCACTTTATTGTAGTTTAAAGCGTCAAAATTCGTCAAAATATGATGTTTGGGCGTTTTTATGAGCCTTCTAGATCAAATACATATTATATGTATAATATTCTAATAATAACCGGATAAGACTACTAATATATTTATATAACAATAACAAAATATAAACCAAATACTTCTCTAACGGCTTGCGCCAGGTTTTCCAGTATTTTATTGCCTCTGCTTGAGTTCAACCTTGTATGAAGATTGCAATAAAAGTGGTAGGCTGTAACGCCGACTACAAGGAATAACACAAATAACAAAAGCCATAGGATTGCAAATATAATGATTCGTACTATTATTAATAAAATGATATTAACATAGAACAATGAAGAAGTCTAAAGAAGGAGAATATGAAGCACAAAGTAGAGATAAAGTAATTCGTCTAATTTATCAATTAGAACATCAGAGAGTCATAAGATTTAAGGGGCATAAGGAGGTGGAATATCATGTAACACAGGATTGGAAGTGAAAAAATCAATGGAATGTGATTTGACATTATCACCCAAAGGTACTGGTGAGAGCTTCTTATAATAAGAAGAAGGTGAATACTTATCAGATTCAGCAATTATCTTCTTCTTATTAGTTTTAGGTAAAGTGATACTCACACTTCCACCAGATTTATTTTCATTAGAGGACAGAATATTTTTAGAAGGTGTAGCAAAAATTCCTTCCTGTTTTGCCTTTCTATGAATAATTGCTTGACTCTTTAAGCCTAACGACAAACTCAACATTGATTTATCATTTAATGGACTGATAATTGTATCCTTGTTAGAGTTATCAGTAGTGATATGTGGTAATACATAACGTCTAGCAGTGCTTCCGTTATGTATGCACGCCTCCTTTTGATCTTTCGAGTTAAATCCATCTTTCATTGACTTCTCAATAGATTTCTTAATCTCATTATTCTTCTTTTGTCCCAATCTAGAAATCAATAATTCAACCCCAGCTGATGATGAACTTAATGCTCGTTTATCGCGCAATTTATGCTCAGTTAAAGCTGATAAACTCATTTCATCATCATCATCAACCACATCGTCTTCCTTATCTTCTTCTCCAACAAGAGTGTTAGCATCACTGTTCGAGTCTAATTCTTCCTTCTTTGATGTAATAATAACAGTATTATTGTCAGATTGAGCACCATCGTGGTCCTCTACGACTGACGACTCTCTGATATCATTCTTAGCCTTTGAATCCTTAGTTCTAATCTTGATCACACGTCTCCGTGGTTTCTTAGCATTCTTATTGTTTGATTGATTCTTATTATTGTAGTTTATCAACTGATATTTACTGACATCTACTATAGCCTTCTCTATTGAATCATAATCATGCAACTGACTATTTTCACCACCCGAGAATAACTCAATAGGTAAGCCATGAGAATATTTGTGATTATTGAAAAGGAAGAATGAGTTTTGATCAGCATTTTCAATGTGACTATTAAGAAACCGTTCAACGGTAGATCTTTGTATGAAGTCTTTAATTTGTGGAATGGATATAGATAAGGACTGTCTTGAAGAACATAAAGTAGAGAGACGTAACAAGTTTCCTGGAGAGAAATCAGGTCCGTCAGGACTAATATCACTAAGTAATACTTCTTTTTTATTGTTAGCCACTACTTTGTTACCATTCAAGAGCTGTGAATGAATATTGTTGGTCCAACGTTGTGAAACTTTATACAATATACTAGGTAAGATCTCACGGAATAAATCACGGATTTGATTTTCAATTTGTACTTGTAAAAAGTTTCTAATTGCAGGAATAGTATCAAAAGTTGATGAAACACTAATACTTTCTAAAGGATCATTTTTAAATACTAATGTTAATCCTTTAGATTTATTGAATACAATAATAACAATACTAGAAAGCATGATTTTAGAAAGCTTTAAATGAATAGGAATTTCAAATTTTTGATTAACTTGACTCAAATCAGGTAAAATAAAATCTGAGTATTTTTGTAACAGATTATTATAAAAAATATTCATTGGATTAGCTTGTATTTTAGTAGATAAGTTCACATAAGAATCTCCTGTATATTTTATCTTAAAAATACCACGAAATTTATCACTTCCTAATTCACCAATCTCTAAAATCTCAACTATTGGAGCATTGTTACCAAAATGTAAATCTCTAATTTCAATATCAGAAGCTAAAATACTAGGACGCTTTCCAGAATTTAAAGCATCATTTAAAATCTTTTTACTCCACTCAAGCAAGGACTCTTGCTCAAGAGAGTTCCAGTTAATATTAACGGACATATAAAAAGCTCAAAGTATCCGGATAGTCTGTTTTATTTATGTCTTTTATAGATATGTTCCTTGGTTCCCCACAATCTACCCCTTCGTGTCTGGTATTGTATTATCTATAAAATAAAAAATAAAACAAAAAAAAAACACTGACGCCACAGGGGTTAACCGGCTTCAACGGTTGATCATAAGGAATGGTATGTTATGCATTTACAGAGTAGGAAATAGTGAACAGTGCATGTAGCGGAGTATCACCTATATGACTAACATGAGGTTCCAATTGGCCGCCCTCCAATAGGCCCTGCCCGGTTGTGTTACACCGCAGCATCGACTTATACATATATACACACGCATATATATATATATATATATATATGTTTATATGGGCGTATGTATGTAATTATAACTGACCTCATTTAGCGACTGGACAGAGGGATCAACGCCGCGGGAGGAGGACGCCCAGGTATTCATAGTAAATATAGTGGATACATTGCGTACTAGTCAATAAATTACAGGATAGCAAGAATGAGAACACTTTAATTGAAGATTAAATATATTATGGTATCTTGATCTTGTTTGTTAGTTGAGTATAATACAGGCTCAATTATAATAATTGAGAATATAGAGTGAATAATATAAGGTTTAAAAAAACTTTTAAGCTGTTTGGGATAATTTTTCCCATTCTTCTGGAGTATAAGTCTTTTGAGTAAATGCATGAATTTGAGATATAATATCTTTTAATTCAGTATTAACTATTCTATGACGAGCCAATTTATTCTTTTTAATAAAAATTTCAGATACAACAATAACAGAGAATGATTGACCACATCCACCACTTATATCTTCAACTATAACATCTTTAGCTTTAAGCTTATCAGTTATTATAATTTTTAATTCATCAGCAGATACCATATTTAAAAAAATTTCAAGCTTTTTTTTTATATGATTTTACTTTGAGTAATGTCAATGATTATAGATGACACAGATTTTTTCGATAATATATTAGTCCTCACCCGGATCAAGGTTAGGGACCTGGACCTGGACCTAGCTTACTAAGTATTTGCACATCGGATCCTCGTTATTTAGTGGAAAAAACTCTTCCCTGTAGGGGAAAACGCGGGGGTTTTTTATCTCCCGTACGGCAAGTAACCACAGCAGTGTGAGTCTTTAATTAATTAATATATATATATATATATATATATATATGCATAGGGTCACTTTATTAAAATTTTTCAGATCTATATAAGTTTTTACATTTGTTAACTGTTGACCCTTATACGCTATTACTGTATATGGACGAAGATTATAGTAAAAAGAGTTATGCCGTCAATGAGACAAAGGACCAAGACAATATGGAGCTGACTAATTCTTTTCAAGATATTGAACCAAATGAAGGGTCTGAAATTAATATAAATAATAATAGACCAGAAGTTTTTAAATCTTTTCTTCATGAAATATTATGTATTATTATTTGTACTTTTGCTGTTGCTTCTACTTCTATTTCTGTTGGATCTTTTCAAATATCTTTAGATGAAATATCTAGAAAATTTGATGTTGCAGGAGGAAGACTTACATGGTCAGTTGCTGGTATTAATTTAGCAAATGGAGCGACTCTTTTACTTGCTGGAAGTATTGGTGATGTAATAGGAAGAAAAAATTGTATCGTATTTGGATTTTTAGGTTATTCAATAGCTACATTAATAGCTGGTTTTATGAAATCTTTTGTATCTCTTTGCATTATGCGTGCTATAATGGGACTTTTTATAGCATTTTCTGTACCATCAAGTGGTGGACTTTTATCATCTTTTTATCCAGTATCAATTAGAAAGAATAGAGTTATGGCTAGTTTCTCTGCTGGTGCTCCAATAGGTTTTTGCTTAGGTATTGTTATCGGTGGTATTTGCACCCAATATCTTGGATGGAGAGCTATTCATTTCTTCTTAGCAATTGTTTATGGAGTAACTACATTTGCAGCAATTTTTTTTGTTCCAAATGATCTTAAAATTACTGTTGAAAAGATTCGTGAGGGAGATTTGGGTCGTCGTTTACTTAAAATCGATTATGGTGGAGGTTTCCTTATTACAACTTCCTTACTATTGATATTGTTCGCTTTTAATCAATCAGGTGTACCAGCAACTGGATGGAATACTTCATATATAATTGGTACTTTAGTGGCTGGATTCGTGCTTTTAATATTATTTATATTATATGAATGCTACATACCTCAACGTCCTTTGATGCCAATGTTCATTTGGCGTAACAAAAATTTTACTTTTGCCATGTTATTCGTGTTACTAAGTTGGATGTGTTTCCAAGGTGTTGTAACATACTTTTCTATTCTATATTTTGAACAAATTCTCAGATATTCTCCATTACATACTGCAGCATGTCTCTTACCTATGGCTATCTTTGGCGCTTTAGTTAATGTCGTTGCTGCGTTGATTCTTCACATAGTCCCAGGTAAATTAATTCTTATATTTGCAGGCATGGCTTTCTTGGCTTCTGCGATAATGTGGAGTACCATGTCCAGACATACTAGTTACTGGCGTTCACCATTTGAAGCATATTTTTTCTCGGTAACCGGTGCAGATTTAACATTTAATGTGGTTAATATGGTGACTGTAAATTCAGTTAGTAATGAATTACTAGGTGCGGCCCAAGGTATCTTTCAAACTGTGATTCAATTGTCTACAGCTCTTGGACTTGCTATATCTACAACAATAGTTACCCAGTTGTACCCACCTTTCGCTCAACCTGTTGAGTCATTGAATCCTGACCAGATGTCTAAATTATTTTACAGCTACAGATATGCTTATTACTTTGGTATTGGTGTCGCTGGATTAAGTGTAATATGTGCTGTGTTTGTACATGTTGGTACATCAGGAACCAAAGAAGCTGCTGAGAAAAAAGCTCGCTACGATAAATCTAACGAGGGCAATTACCAACTGGCTGACTGAAATTTTCTGTGGATTTGGCCGATCTGAATATGTTGATCTTTTTATTTTTATTTATTTTTGTCTTCTACTACATTACGATGTGATAGTTGCTTAACCACTTTTTATATACATCATAGAAATCGCTATACAAATTAATAGCAATTCCAAAAATTTGGAAATTGAGTTAAATTAAATTATATTGTAAACACCGTTTATCTATTGTTACTATAATGTAAGTGATTTAAGATTAGGATACTTTTACTGACATAAAAAATGAGATGGGTGGATGATGTACACGAATATCTGCATAATAATGGTAAGCCACTATACAGTATTGCTAAGTTATCAGCTAAGCGGAATGATACAAATGGCTTATTTAGTATTATATTATTATCTACTTTTTATTAAATTTACAGTAATACCAATTAGGTCAATAGGTTTTTCTTATCTGTCAGTAATAATTACCACGGTACAGTAGAGAATTCCATCTACGATTAAATGCCTTAGATTTTAATGCATTAACTAGTGTACATTATGGGCAATTTTGGATAATATTGACGCATAGTCTTTAAAATATGAACTGTTTTATGGTATTCATCGGGCTCAGCCTGCATAAGCTTACAATAATACAGAAGCTATTTTATTAATAGGAATGAAAAGCCCTAAGCATTATGTAACTTCTGAGACGGTACAGAAATGATTAAATATAAACAATTATAATTCCCTGTTAAAAGTTATTTGTCTTAATTTTCTAAACAATTATTTTCACATTTTCTATAATTCAACTATGACTACCTTCCCTACTACTATAATAGTATATATCGTTGTTGGTGCATGTCTTGCACTTTGCTTTGGAGTATCAGTAGCAGTACTAATTGCAAGAAAGTTTAGAGAGTCTCGCGAGCAATTACAAGCTCGTCTGTTGACTGTTAATGATTTCTTCCCAGTTAAATCTGCACTTCCTCAAGATAATAATATACCAAGTACAGGCTCAATAAATAAAAATAATTTTGAAGTTTCTGAGAATCCTTTTAACCATCACTACTCAGTTGAGAATGGAAAATATTATTCAGCTTCAACTTCTAGTGGTGATAGCGAAACTTCAACAATCGTCGAAAAAAAATAATTTTTTAATAATTTCTATTCATTCTTAAAGGGATAAATCTTTTCTATATTCAATTCTCTATATTGTCTACTTATCATTCTTTTGTTTTTTTTTTAAGGTTACACAATTTTCAGTTCATGGTTCTTATTCATTAAAGCTTGACGCTTTATTTTAATTATATTATCTTGTTTTTCTCTAGATGTTTGCATTATGAATCTAACCAGTTAATTTAATATGTTATGTTTGATAGATATTCTTCTATTTGTTCTTGTAGATTGTCAAATCCGTTATTTCATCGCAGTTGAAACCGGGATATCTTTACCATAAGCCTTGTCATAGCGACGGCTTAGCGTAAAATGATCATCTAACCAGTCTAACATAGCCACCATTGAGTTACAGCTGTTAAACTGTTTCATTAGTTCAACAGATCCAGGAATTTCGCTGCCTGGAAACATACAGCTAATATGATGCTGAATTATACGAAATGGTAGACCATATTCCATAGCAGCATTAAGAAATACTTCAATAGCCCCCCAAGTAGTTTCTGAATAATTACTTCCTAAACAAGGATTATTAAGAACTCCACGCACTGCCATTACTCCATCAACACCTGTTATATCTACAATTCGATTCCAATCTTCTGGTGTAAAACAATCACCATTAGCCATTACAGGAACTGATACAGCTTCCTTTACCGCCTTAATTTTTTCCAAGTTTGCAGGAACTGAACTTCTTGTATCTTTGGTTCTACCATGTACAGTTATCCAGTCAACACCAGCTGCTTCCACTTCTTTAACAAATTCAATAGTTTCATTTATATCATCATGAACTCGAATCTTTGTCTCAATCTTGACAGTACTACCCCATTTGGCCTTTATAGCCGCAACAAATTTAGAAACTTTATGACGATCTGACATCAAAGCTGCACCAATACCTTCTCGAACTTGTTCTCTAACAGGACATCCACAATTTAAACCAATTGCATCACAATATGGATGAATCATCTCCACAAATCTTAGAAGATCAGTAACATTACTCGCCCCGACTTGCGCCACAAGACATCTTAGATGTTCACCTTCATTAGTTGTAAAATCAGAATTTCTAGCACCACTATTACGCACAAACTCACGCGCTAGAAACATGGGTGTATATATTATATCACTGCTGTATTTGGCCACTATATCTCTAAAAGCGAGTTTAGAGTAGCGCACCATTGGACCGGCAATTCTTACAGGTCTTCCTTCTGCTTTGCACTTTTCTATAATAACAAGAGGATCAGTAGCTGCTGTGTATGGTTTGCGATTTTTAGGAAATATCTTCTTGTCGCTCTCCACCATCACTTTCCGCCTCTTCTCATCCTGAGCTTCCATGTCTTCGCCTGTCTCTGTGGGCACACACAATTTTTTTTTTTTCATATTCAGCCTTACATGTAGAGTTAAAATACCTTCATAACTGCAACTGTGCGCGGTATGTAGAATGTATATCTGCAAAATTCCCTGCTAGAAAAAAACTATACACTAAGGTGTCACGGGCGGCTCAGCTCAAAATTTTTTTTTTTCAGACTTGAATGGGCTCCAAAACAGAGATAGATGTCTGAAGCAGAGGCTGACGCAGACAAGAAGAGAGGGGTTCAGGAGGAGGCGGTCGAGAGCACAAATGGAGAGCAGAGTGTAAAGAGGCTAAAGCCGTCTGTTTCACAGAAGCTCCGCCCAGAGTCAAACAGTGATGAGAAGAGAGGCATCGCACACATCAAGGAAGAATTTGTGGTGAAAGAATCTGATAACACTGTGACATATCTTGAGGTAGACGATGATGCAGCTGAACAAAATGATAAGGTTATAGAAGAAGATAATTCTAATGACCGCAAGGGAAAGGGTAAAGGAAAAAATAAAAAGAGAGGTCAAAATAAGAAGAGAGATTTGTTCCAACCAAAGGATTCTATCAGACTTTGCAATTGCTACTCTGACCCATCATTGTTGGCTGAGAAACCATGTCCATATGGTGATGCTTGTAATCGTTCTCATGATATAAAGGAATATCTCGCTTCCAAGCCTGCTGATATCACGGTGACAAAGTGCCCTAATTTTACTGCTTTTGGGGTTTGTAAAGATGGAATAAAGTGTCGCTGGCTTCATGACCATTATGATGAGAGTACTGGGTTACTAATTAAGGATTTAGAAAAACAAAAATTATCAGTTGCTGAAGGTAATTATGAAGTAAATTTAGTTACCCCAGATCAAAAATTTAGATTAAGCACCAGCAGAAAGAATCGTGAGAAACAATTTGATTTTTCTAAGAGTGACACCGTTATAGAATATTTGGATAAAATTACTAAACATAATGCCAAGTGGAACAATAATAACCCTGAAGAAGATTATGAGTCAATTGAATCAGATCTGCGTAAAAACAATCAATTTGATTACGTTGAGTCTCCATTTAAGCCATGGGAAAAGAAACGTTTAGATTATAATAAGACTAAAGTTATTTCACCATTGACAACTGTGGGAAATCTTCCTTATCGTAGACTTATGAAAAAACTTTATGATGTTAATACAACATTTTCAGAAATGGCATTGACTATGCCATTAGTACAGGGTCATAATTCTGAATGGGCACTTATGAAGGCTCATAAATCTGAAATCCCAGGATTTGGTGCTCAAATTGCAACATCTAAACATTGGCAAGCTGTTAAAGCTACACAATTATTAACTTCATATACTCCTAATTTATCTGAGATTAACTTGAATTGTGGTTGTCCAATTGATCTTCTTTATAAACAAGGAGCTGGTTCAGGATTATTGGAACAACCACCAAAAACTTTACGTATATTAAGAGGTATGAATATGGTAAGTGATGATATTCCTATCACTATAAAGATTAGAATGGGAACTCGCGATGACAGTCCAATTGCAGATCAACTTGTGAGAAGAATTTTATACGCTAATGAGAATGATACTGGTTCTCCTGATGTTGGAGCAATTACTCTTCACGGAAGATCAAGACAACAAAGATATACTAAATTGGCTGACTGGGATTATGTTTCACTGGTGGGGAACATTGTTCAAGAGTATAATGAAAAGCAAGAAGAGAATAAAGACGCTCATGATATGCCAAATAAAGTATTCTTTATCGCAAATGGAGATTGTTATAATTTTGAAGATTGGAACCGTCTTACTAGCCCAGGAACTGGAATTGATACTGTCATGATCGCGCGTGGAGCATTGATCAAACCTTGGATTTTTGAAGAAATTCTGGCTGGTCAGTACTTGGATAAGTCTGCTACAGAGCGTTTAGAGATTATTCGTCAATATGCTGATTTTGCAATCAATCATTGGGGGAGTGACGAGTATGGAGTTTCCATTTCTCGTCGTTTCCTTTGCGAATGGTTAAGTTTTACTTATCGTTATATTCCAGTTGGATTATTAGAACGGTTACCTCATAGAATGAATGAGAGACCTCCAAAATGGAAAGGACGTAATGATTTAGAAACATTACTTGCTTCTGGTGATTATAAAGACTGGATAAAGATTACTGAAATGTTTTTGGGACCTGCGCATAAAGATTTTAACTTTATTCCAAAACATAAAAGTAATGCTTATTAATATATGTATTACAATAAATAACAATGTAGTGCAATTTTTATTATTATTAAATGTTTAATCATAAACTGGAATATTCCTTACTTAATGAAGATGCCTTCTCTTTAAGCAAAGCAATTTGAGATTCTTGCTCTGCAATCTTCTTTTTTAATTTTCCAATATTTGAATCAGAGTCAACTAATTTACCATCACGAACAGTCTTCTTAACATCTATCAATTCAGCCACTAATGCATACGTTCTGTTTGTAATCAAAGTCAGAAATAAGGTGGCACCAGTAAGGTACAAGTTTCTTTGAGCATAGAATACTTTAGTTTGAGTCTCAGCACGATCAACGTACGGAACATTGTGTGGTATTTCACGAAGTTGTTGCTGAATTGAATAACTGCGATTGAATGCGTCAAGGAATAGAATTAAAATGAACATCAAGACACATTTGATTGCCACTTGAACTTGAACCAATTGAAATGGAGTAGAGATGGCTTTGAGTAATGGAGCTCTAAGCTTTGATGGAATTGGAAGTGATATAACTGTAAAAAGAAATACTTCAACCACTAGAACACAAAAAACAATATAATATAATGCTGACATTTTCTTCTTTCTTCTTCTTCTTCTTCTTCTTCTTCTTCTGTATATACAATATAAATTATCACATCTCCCCTGCTCTTCTTTTGCATTGCTTAACTGGTTAGCGGCCCTGACGCGGCGGAATTTTTTAGTACCACCACGGCCGGATCCGACGCGGTGGAAAAAGAAACGGGGCGGAAGGCAAAGTGGGTTTTTCAATAATTGACAAATTACTGTTAGGGTGACTGAACCAGCTAAGAAGCTGTGAAAACTTGGAGCGACACTTTTAGGAGTTACAGGTGTGTTAGAAGTTGGCGAGTATTAATTTTATATAATTGCTTGCAAAGGGAGATTTATAATATTTTTTGTTAATTGATTTATTATATACTAAACCCCTTGCTGTTCAGTATTAATTTTCAAAGGTTACCTCTCTGGTGTTATAAATTGCCAGGGAAAAAAAATCCCAGAGTCATCAAGGCAGTTGAATACTTGCCACCACTTACATAGGATTAGTAACTAATTGATATATACAATATTAATATATTGAATTATAAAAAAATTCAAAATATTGTTAACAGTATTTATTTATCATTGTGTTTTAGAAATATCTTGACCTACTTAGATAAATAATATCCTGAATAAGTTTCCTTTCTATCATAGATTAAGAATATTTAAAGAAATAGAAATGAATCCAGACTTTCCAGTGAATATCCATCCAGGGTCAACTGGTGATACTGAAATGTTTGACTTTGATTTTGACTCAGCTATGACAAATTCTGAGTCTCCTGGGTTTAACGGAGTTGGTGGAACCGCTGGTGTTGACTTTGAGTTCAATTCAGGAGCTGGAGGAGCAGGAGTTGGAGGAGGGCGCACACAATTCTCTAATTTAACAGCGCCTATTGATATTGCTTATCAGAAATCGCCACTGTTCGGCTTTCGTGGACAACAAATTTCACTGAATCTTAATAATAGTATAAACAATGCTGGCAGTGCCAATAACAATATACAGGGGAAGGGAAATAATGCTAATGCTACCAATAATATTAATAGTATTAATCAATTTCTTAATAATCCTAGACTTAGGAGAGAATCTATAGCACATACACAAGGTATGGGAGGTGTATCTTTTGGTTCTGTAACAATTGGTAGTTGGCTTAAAGATGAGGTGTTGTTTCATCATAATGGTGTACTCAGTAATAATCAGAATAATCAAGGAACATTTCAAGGAAATGCTTTTAACATAGTAGGAGGAAATGATAATGATAATGGAAATGGGAATGCTGAGCTGGGAAATAATGGTAATAATTCTAATAATAATAACTTTGCAATGAATACAGATCTTATGATGACCATGTCACCGCCTCAGGTAAATTATTTACCAAATTTGGAAGCTGATTATTGTAAAGATTATAGTTGTTGTGGGAATATTTTACCAACACTTCATGATTTACTCAGGCATTATGAAGAAGCACATATACTGGTATCCCCACCATCAGAGTTAACTGCAGCTCTTGACGCTACAAATAATGGCAATACAGGAAAAACGAAAAGATCTACTGGCTTAATGGAAGCTGTTTCTACCAATGAAGTTTTTCTTTCGAATAACAATCATATGGTGGGTAATGCCACTAATAGTCTTCAGTTGGATGGTGGAATGATGACTCTTGACAATGGAATTTTAGGTAACCCTAATAACATTGATGTTAGTCAAATGCAGCCGTCTAATCAACAGCTTTCTCAACAAGGTGACCAAAGTCAGACACAACAAGTTCATGGACAACAGGGTGCATCTGGTTCTTTATTTAATTTTGGTACTCAGAATATGAACAATATTAATAGTGAGGGTGGAATATTAGGTAATAGTGGAGTAAGTGGGCAATTTACTGGAAATTTTGATTCAGGTAATAATAATAGTAATGGATTTGGTTTTAATCAAAATTCTTCGAACCTTTCTTCTAATTTGAATGGAAAGTTTTCTGGACAAAATCAATCTACACAAAATGGCTCAAAAGTTAAAGATGAAGAGGAAGAGATTTGTATTGATGACCCAGCTAGACATTTATATGTTGATGGTGAGAATAGACCATTTAAATGTCCTGTTATTGGTTGTGATAAGACATATAAAAATCAAAATGGATTAAAATATCATAAAGCTCATGGTCATCAAAATCAAAAATTATTTGAAAATCCTGATGGTACATTTTCAGTTATTGATCCTGAAAGTAATCAACCATATCCTGATGGTAGTTTCAATATGGAGAAGGATAAACCATTTCGTTGTGAAGTATGTGGAAAACGGTATAAAAATTTGAATGGTTTGAAATATCATCGTGGACACAGTACACACTAAATCATCGATGATGTATGTAATAATATAATTGTACATTTTACTCTTTTTGCTGTGTGGGCCAATACACGCTTGAGAGCTTTAAAAAAGGATGATTTTAAAGTGATTCTCTCTACCTTTTTTTTCCCCGGCATGCTACGAGATTGTTTTTAAAATCTCTATTTATATTCTTATTTTTTATAACTGGATTTTGGGCTTTAATATACAGATCGAAAACCAAATTATGTAGATAATTATATAGTTTAATATTTCCTATTTTAGTAACTACTACAAATTCTTGTCTAACAATATGTATTACCTCATAAAAATAACGAAAAACAAAAATAGCATTTGACAGGGCCTTCCTAGTTAAATAACTGTTCTTATGTATTTAAATGTGCCCTTTAAATTGGTGAGACTGGGGATTTATGGTTGTATATTTATATTTACTGTGATAATTGTTATTTTTCCATGGTCAATATTCATCTTTGATCGTTTTTATCATCACGCTCAAAAGCTATTTCCCTTGACTACTCTGCAAGTATTTACTCCTATAAATTTTAATTATGATTATATAGGTCAGTCCCCTTATGCAATTCTTGATTTTAATGCTAATAATATTCCAAAGATTCTTGGAGGTGATAAATTTTATGATATTTCTGTTGAGACTTCACTTCTGTGTGGAGATGATACTTATCCAGCGTCCAAAGTCGCTTATAGTTTGCGTGCTTCATTGATTAGAACAACAGCACTTCAGAAGTTAATTCAGTATCAAAGTCAATTAGCAGATGAGAATACTTTTAGATTAAGTAATTCAATAGATTTTGAAGTTCCAGGAGTGCAATCTAGAACTTCTGATGATGTTTTATCATTGAATAAATATGGTACCCCACCTTTTATTCATCATCCATACCTTATATTCAATTCATGGCCATTATCAATGTTTTTATCCCAAGATGAAGAATTGGAAAATGAAATAGTTGTGAAAACTTCACAGTCTTTTGTCTTAGATTGTAAATCTCACTGGCCATTTAATTTCGAAAACTCTAAGTCACTTCAAGTTATTAAAGGATTTACAATAGATGAAATCGACAATATGTCTCTATTAATAGAGTTTAACAGACCAATAGTGATCAGTGATAATAGCGCTGTTAGCTTTATTCGCTCTATTACTCTGGGAAATTCTCGTGTGCCTGGTGCATGGATATATTGGATCATAAGATGGTGTGTCTTACATCCTGTCTTTATTTATTGCATGGGAGTTACTGTATCTTTTATAATTAATTTTCTGTTATACTCCATTCTTCTTTTATTTACTTGGTTTTGGTTAAGTAATGTCATTCTTTCTGATAGCTTTGCTTCATCAATTGAAGAGGTCGATCCATCATTACAATAAATATAAAGAATTAATATCATTAGGTTCATTAGATTTATACAGATTAGAATAGTTAGCAAAAAAAAAAAAAAAAATAAAATAAAATAGGAACAAAATAAAACAAATCATTAATTTTCAATCTAGCGTCCTAAGTGGTATCTGCTTAAATCTCCACCATTATGTGGTTGCTCTTGACGTGACTTTTGACTTTGTTCCTCTTGCTGTTGATAAGCCGCTGCAATTAGGGTATCAAAACCTGTTTGAGTTGAATGATGAGTTTTATTTCCTTGCCATACATTACCAAGCCCAGGTAATTTTCTTTCCTCCCATTTATTAACTGGTGCTGGTGCCATAGATGGCTGATTTGAGAACAGCATTTGACTTGATTGATTTAAAATAGATCTTGTACCGGATGCTGCAAATGAAAGCAATGATCTTGAAGTATCATATACCAGAGCAGGTGTGTATTTAGAAGATGCAGACTCATTATTCATGCTATTTAATGGTGGTAAATTGACAGGGGTAGTACTTCTACTCAGAGGTGCAATAATAGGAGCCGCATTGCTAGAAGAAGTATTAACTGGTTCATTTTTTGTTCCATCATTCAATAGACTGAAGATAGACAGTTTTGTAGAAACCATCGGACGAGAGTTGGTAGACGTTGGAGCTGGTGGGTTAATAACCGAGTCTGAAGGTGAAATCAAATTAGATATAGCAGTTTTTGGTGAATCATGTCTTCTAGGAGGCACAAGGTTCGAAACAGGTGGCACAAGGTTCGAGCCAGTCGATACTGCTGCATTTGGAGTGACCATTGAAGATATTGTAACTCTTGGTGAAGTAGAAAAAGTCGACTTTGGAGGTGCATAATGTTCTGGGCTATTCAATATTGACAGAACCTTATTTCTAGAATATCCTTCACTGGAATATGGAAGACTACCCTGATCATTCATAACACTATGAATGTTACTCTTTTTCGCTAACTCAGGACTATTATTAACTGGATTTTGGAAAATACTTTTCTTAATATCAGGGCTTTGACTCGGTCTGTTATAAAATGTACCCATCATTGCAGGTTCTTTATTATTGTAAGTCTTTACCATAGGTACCGTAGAAGGCAATGCGTTAGCTTGATTACTTGGGTTACCATAATTGGTTGTTGACTTATCAACAAAGTATCCTAAAGGAGGTTCAACCATTGATTCAGTAGGTGCATGTGAAGCAATAACTTCTTTTGGCGGACCAGCTTTTTCAACAGTATCTCTCCAGCCTTCTTTATCAGCATTTTTCGAATAATAATTTCTAACCATAATAGTAGTCTTAGTTCCCATATCTCTAGCAATTAAATCCCATTGAGTACCATACTTTTTAAGCAAATTTGGAAATATACCAATCTCTGCTACACTCCAGTAACTTGAAACAGGTTTAAGTTTTCTATCTTTCATGCCTAAAGCATCGTTTGGAGAGTGACCATTTGGTTGAAAATGGTCCACTGGGAATGATGGTGGAAGTAAATTTCCATTGACAGGTACAACAGGTAAATTTTCATTATTAGCTGCAACATTAGTAGTTGGAGGTAACACTGGTGGAATAGAAGGAGCCAGCGTGGTTACAACCGGTGTACTAATATTATCTTGAACTGTATGTTCAGTATGAATAATATCAGGTACAGTCTGTAGGACAGTTATTGGTTTCACAATCGCGGCCAGCAGATCTTCAATCTTCACATTCTCAACCTTCAGTTTCTTAGCAGGCAACGCCTCAGTAGTTTCCTTGGATTCAATACCTTCAGAACTTGGTCTTTTCGTACCTTTATTTACCGGTTTTGGCTCTTCGACAGGAGCTTCAATTTCCTTCTTTTCAGGTTCATTACGGCGACTTGCCGCACGACTCTTAGTTGTCCGTTTTCTAGTACTTGACCGTTTATTTCTCTTATTAGAAACCATTTGCTTATAGTGAGCTTGTCTCTTTGTATTATAATAATGTTTAACACACTCTTCAGGAGTTCGTAAGCCACCCATTATTTGAGATATTTTACCAAATTTCTTCGGATGCATAACATAAGCTTCAGAAAATAAGAGCTGTTCCTCCTTGGAAAAAGTATCCACTGGGTCAGTAGTCAAGCGATTGGTGAAGACAGATTTATCAACCACCAAGTTATTAACATTAATGAAGCGCTTTCCATATTTATCGATAGGATCCATGATCATAGGAGGTATTACTGCCGCATGCTGTTCAGCTTTATAAAGTGGGTCACTCATCTTTATTTGCTGAAGTATTTTTTCAAATTCAGCCTCTGAAGTGACACTATCTGCAATATGATTACGACTTCTTCTGCTCGAAGGCGTCTTTTCCTCTGCTACTGGTGCAGCTTGCTGTGTAAATTCATTCTCAAATAATTGGGATTGATAATCAGGATACATCTCCATCAATTGCTTTTCATTGACCTCACTTTTCTTATCCCAAATTGCTTTATAATCATAGTATCGCTTTCTAAGCAAGCATTTTTTATAGTATTGTACTCTGTTGGAGTTCATAAAGATAGTCAATAATCTTGGTTTCTGTAGCTGTTCGTTAATCACTATATTCAGCTTAAAGAATGGATAATCCAGAAAATCTGAAACAGGGTTTTTCAATAAGTATTTCTGGTTCTGAACAATTTCTTCAGAAGGTCTATTTTTCAAGTCAAATAATTTTTGTTCCAAACGGTTCAAAGGGAAAACACATCCTTCCCCAATATTTATAAAGAGCTTACGATGCTGTTTCTTAGGTACCTTTCTCAACCGTTTCTTCTTTTGTTCTGGTTCCACAGACGATTCCAGACTTGTTCTACTGTCCGTAACAGAGACCGCTTTATCAGGAACAACAGAATCAGTACTTTCTGGTACTATATCATTCGCTTTCACAATTGGCTCATCCTCTTTATTATCAGATTCAACAGCAGGAGTCACCTTCTCTTCCTCTTCATCCTCTTCGTTGTCAAATTTAACTTCGATATCAGAGTCAAGGTCAAATTTATTGGCTTTCTCTTTCTCATTACCTTGCACCTCAGGAGTTACTTCCGTTACTTTCTCATTTTCAGCATTTATACTGACATCGCTATCCTTGGATACATTGATTGTTTTTATTTCCTCAGAGGTTGAATTTATAAGAGATGATCTATTCACAATCTTTTGCTCATTCTCAGTCACCACCAGTACAGTCTCAGTCTCTGTAATAGGATCCTCTGCCTGCCCTGATTCAACTTCAGCAGTAGGCTCCTTTGAAGAATCAATGGCTTCAGACTCTGATGATTTATTTGGAGGATTCACCACTTCAGAATTTATCAGACGGGAAGAATTATCATCTGTCTGCCAATTATTAGGTTTCTTTGATTTACCAAACTTATTGCCAGAATAACTTTGTTCAGTCTTTACGTCTCCATCGTGAGCAGAATTATTATTATGAGAATTATAATGTCCCTTAGAGTACTTGTTGTATGAATCATATCCATTACCAGAATACCCATTGTACCCATTATAATTATTACCATGATAAAATTTTGATCCATAGAATGACTCCTGATTGTTATTTGCTGTGTAGTAGTATGGTCTATTTTGCTGTTTATATGATTTTGAAGAGTATTGATATGAACCTTTACCATAATAAGGATCATTACCACCATGTGAATCACCTTGCTCATAAGATTTATTATCATTATTTGCTGATAGAGGACCATTTCCAGATGCTGAATTAGGATTTATTGATGGCGAGTGCTTGTCATTCTTATTATGATGTCTCCGTTGTCCATAGCCAAATCTAGAGTTATTATTATTATTATTATTATTATTATAATTACTCAGATATCCTGATCTAGGAGTTTTTGTCCCTGATAATGGTTGCTTTTCTTGATGTCCTCTTAAATCATCATTTTTTGTACTTACAGAAAGTGAAGGTCTTCCACCTTTTATACTTTCATTATTGTTACCGCTATCCTTAGGAATAGCTGACAACGAACTACTTCGCTGCAGAGGTGATGAAGTAGGTCTTTTATCATCATAATAATAAGGCCGCTGTTGAGATCTACCTGCACTAAATGACCTGCTATTGGATGGTTCATATTCTCCTGAATTATTATTGCCTGATGTATAATATCTTTTTGAATTTCCTTGTCTACCATAAAATGGTGCCGCTCCTTGACGATGATACAGAGCATTACCTCCATTTATATTACCCCCATGAGATTGTGGTCGCCTTTTGTAATCTTGAATATTTGTATGTTGTGAATATGATGAATGACTGTGATCATCTACCAGCCCTTTCGTACTCTTTGTATTATCCTCTGATGATGGCATCTTCAGCTATCACGACACCGATAACTACACAGAGAAACTGAGTGTCTTATCAGGTATATATAATATCTAAAATTATAGTTCAATTTATTTATTACTGAACAATGTAAAGATATAGTATAATCACGCAGCGTCGTGGTTGATAATTCAAATTATATTAATGCTTGCGTTTCCCGTTTATGACCTTTTTTACCGCTGAAATTAATGCTGTTTTCTTTCGCTCTTTTTTTTTATTTTTTTTCTACTTTTTTTTTTTTATTTTTATTTTTATTTTTTTTCCCGCACTACATGCATCCAAACAATGTACGCTATACATCCTTACATGTACTACATGATAAAATAAAGCCTATCTTATATTTATAAGATTTATAGTTAATTCAACGGTGCTTAAACAAGAAATGAAGTGTAGACACACAGCAAATTAGTGGACTATAAGAAAACAATGTGGAAAAAAAAGTAGATAATGAAATAATGATGTGAAATTATTGACTAGAGCCAGAGTGAATATTCTTTATCCCCCTGTGTGCGATTTTGAGCGGTATTTGGCGAAACAACTGCATTTGGATCATTTACCACTCCAGGAGCAGCATTATTAGCCCCCACAGCTCCCGCATTGAAACCTTGTGCAGCCATATTATTGATATCTGCTGGACGATTAGCAGCAACACCTGGTGAAACAACACCTGAAGGACCAGCTACACCAGGAGCACCAGCGCCTGCATTATTTGAAAGTATAGCAGCAATTGGAGCAGCAGCAACTTCTGCAGCCACTGGAGCAGCAGGTTGCTCCATCACCATAGGTTGTCCCTCCACAGTATCAGTCTCCTTAGCATCAGCATCTGGTTGATTAGGTTGATAAAATACGATTTGATTTGCTTGATGAGGAGGAATAGTTGAAGGATCTAAAAGGAATGGAGCTTTAGTATTAGATTTCAGTACTGGACCAGCATATTCTTCTGTTAACAGACCTTTCTCTTCAAGCATCTTTGCTTGTTGATATTTAACAATAGTCCAATCATAAATGTAATCATATCTGTAATGTTTCTCCAAATAATAATCTCTGAATAATCTACGAAGATAAGCATAATCTGGCTTATCCTCGAATCTCAAGTTCTTAACATATTCAAAATAACGTTGGAAAATAATTGGTAAACCATGACATAAAACTCCTACTGGAGTAGTCACTTTCTTCTCCATAATCCGTTCATATTTTTGTCTCTTAGTGGCAGCTTTCAAGCCCTGCCAAGGTAAAGAACCTTTACAGAAATAGACAAATACATAACCTAAACTTTCTAAATCATCTCTTCTAGATTGTTCAATTCCTAAATGTGTGTTAATACTAGCATATCTAGCAGTACCTGTTAAATTTTTATTCTCTCTGTAAGGGATATGCATATAAGAACGATTATCACGATATTTTTTAGCTAAACCAAAATCAATAACATTAACTTGATTTGATCTGCGTCCTGTTCCCATTAAGAAATTATCTGGTTTAATATCTCTATGAATAAAAGATCTAGCATGAATATATTCAAGACGTGAAAGTAACTGATCAGCCAACAACAACACAGTTTTATAAGAAAATCTTCTATTACAATAATTAAAAAGATCTTCTAATGATGGACCAAGTAAATCAATTACCATACAGTTAAATTCACAATCTGTACCAAAATATCTTACAAATGGTATTCCGATACCGCCACTAAGAGCACGGTAAACACGAGCCTCATATTCAAGTTGTGGGTGCTTTGCTGTAATGGATTCAAGTTTAATAGCAACTTCTTCTCTGGTAATAATATTTGTTCCCATATAAATATCACCAAAAGAACCTGCACCTATCTTCCGTCCAAGTCTATACTTTCTACCCACTCTTAAATCCATCGCTTTATCCTTAACTGGGTCTGTCAGCTTGGCTTATTATCGAGGAAGACCTCTAGAAATGAATTCACTGAAAAAGAAAAAAAAAAAAAAAAGAGTTAAATCACTCTGAATTGATAACCTCTTCTTAAGAGATACTGAAAGTTCTGTTTGGGAATAGAATAAAGTCTACAACAGAAGCAATGACTTTTTTTTTGTTTCTTCCCTTGGTGTCCTCAAGATTTTTTCTTAAAAAAAAAAGAAAAAGTAAAAAGAAAAGGGGTGGTAGGTCTTGAGATCGGTTAGAATTGGTCTATATTAATCACAGACAAATTATAACTTGTGACTAATATATCTTTTACTTAATGATTCAAGTTCTTTTTTAAAAAAAGTGGTGAGGATGGTTGCTTGATTGTTGCTTTGCCAATTTACCCCTGTGCCGTGTCACTGTAAGTTCAGCAATCCACAACACAAACACCACCAACCATTCTACAACATCGCACTTACCCGGCTACAAATCCTTTATTTTGTCAACTATTTACCCATTAAGCTCAGAAATAGCCCACCAAACAGTGGAAGGGAATGTTTGGCTGAATTTGTTTTATCTTTTGTAATGTTAGAATTTGAAGTACCAAATAAAAACTTCTTCATTTCTGGTACAATTTTTTCTGTTGCACTTTTATAACATCTATTTAATTCTTGATCTTCTAATAAATAGAATTTTTGTGATGGCATTGGTGCTTGAAGATTATATCCACGAATTGAATTATTAAGATTTCTAAGACTATATTTAAAAGATTCCCTTTTTCTTCTTTCCCATTCTGTATCACGTATAATATTCAGATTATTTACGTAGTCTTGTGCAATTTTTAATCGTTCATCTTTTGATTTTGATTTGTATTTATCATTAATTATATGAATAACTTTCATAACCCATTCATCTCTTAATTGTAATCTAAAATCTTCAATTTCCTTAGAAACTGATCCTTGTTTTTCAATCCAAGGTAGTTTAACTTCTTGTCTTTTTAACATATTATTTAAATGATAATCAGTAGTATCTAAATAAGCATTTTGAGTATATTCAAAAGTAATCTTTTTCCCTCTAGGTAAATTATCAAATTGTCCTTTAGCTTTTGCTTCTTTAATTTTACTATCTGCTAAAAAAAAAGCTTCTGAATATTTAACTTGTGATGCTTGAGGTGTTCCTAGTAGTTTATCCCTCATCATTTCTCTAAATTTTGGATCTGGATTTTCCTTTATTGAATGTTTCAACAAAGTATAATCTAAAGATTTCTCTTTAGCATTGACAATTCTTTCTGAAGTAGAAACATTTTTACGTGATTTATAAACCACTGATGACAGTGGAACTGGCGACTTCTTCAGCCTGGACTCCTGTGCCAAATATACCGCACTCTCCTCAGCAGTGTAACCACCTCTCCATGGTATAGAGCTAGCGTTGCTCTTACTTAGCGGGTCTGAATACTCGGGCATTTTAGATACCAGAATATGTTGGGCATATTTATCATTGAACTCCTGCTGCTTCATTTTAGAGTAAATCTTCTCCAACTTCTCATCTAACGGTGGCTTATCAGTTGTTTTGGTTTCATTTCTATGATACGAGACTTTTGAAAAACTTCGAGATAAAACACCTTCATTGAATAGCACACTCTGACTCGCCACACATTTACGTAACATTGAATGATAGTGTGGCAAGCAACAGATTTGATCCACTTCTTATAATGCAACCTTGGATGAGCATCTCGGTAGCCGCGGGGGCACATAATCTACACCAAGTACCTAAAACAACGTACATTATTATTATACATGATAAAATCACAAGTGAACTGATAATAAATCATTAAAAGAGAATGCAGCATTACAAGATGGGCATTTTCTTAATCTTGCATTCAATCGGTCATTCACACATTCCTGGCAAAAGACATGACCACAACTCTTCAACGCAGTATTCTTAAATCTGATTCTGCAAATAGAACATTTTGCAATTGAGACTAAACCTTCTATTCTTGAATCATCTTCCTTGTATTCCATTAAACCATTACTCTTTTCAGATTCACCATTACGTTTACGATATCTATTAATAATCTTTTCTTGTGATGTTGTCTTTGCCTTCAACTGCTCCACACTGCGTTTAAGAGTCTTGATAGTATCGTCCTGTTCTGTAGATGTAACAACAAGAGAATGTTTTTCATTATTTAGTTGATCGCATCTCTTTTTCAAGCTATCAAATGATTTGAGAATCTCCATAGATTTATTCTTGAGAATATCGAATTCTTTTGTTTTCTCCAGATTAATAATTTTCATATTAGCCAAGTTTGACTCAAGTGATTTTATTTTTGCCTGAGTAAGTTTTTCAAGCTCTTTTAGTTGGGTTGTTAATTCATTAGAACGAGCATTTTGAATCTTCACTGATTTAAGTTCACCGGCTAATGATTCTTTTACTCTCATTGCACCAAAATACTTTTGATCTGCTTTATTCTTTTCCAATTTCAACTTAGTAATGATGTTTTCATTATTAACCAAAGATTCAAACTTCTTGTTAAGTTGATTTTGCATACTTCCTAAAGCAGATTCCATATCTTTTAACTCATTAAGTAAAGCTTGATTTTGTTCTTGAAGAGCTCCATCACCTTCTCCTCCTACAAGTGTAATGGCAGATTGCTTTGCGGCCTTTAACTTGGCAATCTCGTCTTGTTGTGTCTGTATGGTCTTTGTTAGCTCTTCATAAACTTCCTTTGATTTCAGTTCCGCTGATATAATCTCAAGTTTGGCCATTAAATCATCCCTAGTAGCACGTAATCTTGTAGAATCTGCTTCTGCCTTTTCCAAACTGATCAAAAGCTGCTTTTTTTCTTCCAAGAGCTTTGTCTCAAAAGAATCAATATGCTGTTTATGCTGACCTTCTAAATGAGCAATCTTCTCCACCAAAGTAGCATCTTTTCTAGTAAGTTCTGTGTTTTCACTCAACAAGTTTTCATTCTTGGTTAGTAAACTTTTATATGTTAAAGATTTTTGTAAATCATCTTCTTGCAAGTCACTTAATCTGATTTCATAATCAATAGACTGCTGTTTGTAGAATGATACCTTCTTGGATGTTTCCTCAAGCTGTGATTCCAAAATATTGGCCTTTGCTTTTAACTCATTTAACTCCGTACTAAGCGCATCCAACTCTTCTTCATTTACTTGCTTACCATCAACTACTGGCTTTTCATCAGACAGACTTTTCACTTCAGGAGCTGTAGATTCTTTAGGCTCAACTTTAACCTCTGGTGCCTCCAGTTGTTTATCATCAACTAAAGATTCATCAGTTCTCTTTAAAGTTTTTGAACATAATCTCTCATTCTCATGTACTAATTGTAGTATTCTACTTTGAAGCTCTGAAACTGTATCTTTAAGAATTTTATTTTCTTGTTGTAAGGTATGTTTTTTAGATCTTTCTAAAGAAAGTTGCTTTAAATTCTCATCAAGTTTTTGTTTAATATCAATATCCAGATTAGATTTAATACTTTTACTTATAGGTAAAAGAACTTTCATTAAAATCTCTTTTCGAAGATTTAATAAATCAGAAATCTTTTCAGAATCATCTTCTAAATATGGAAAAATAAATAAATCATCTTTTAAACGAGTAATTTCTTCAGAAGATGCAGTATCAGTTAATCCATTAGCAGCAATAGTCTCTATTATTGAAACCCACCAATTATTCAATACTGAAAGTTGATCAGCATTAAACTGCCACTGTCTCTTCCACTGATCTAATTTTTTTAAAGCAACCGATAATTCTTCTTTATATAGCGATAATTTTCTAAATATTGCCTCTTTTTGAAAATATATAACATCTTCTTGTGTTAAAGGACCTTCCTCGCTTAAAGTATCTAAAATTTTACGTTTCTTAAAGCTGACTTCCAGGTCCATCAGACCATTAGCTCTCTTGCTTTCAACCGACATCATCAGTTTTATAAGTTTACCATAAGATTATTTTAATAATTTAATTTAATAATCTCAAAACAGTAAAACCTGGCTTAAATACTGTCGCTTAATAATAGATAAAAATAAACAGAAAAATAAAAAAAAAGTAAAAAAAAAAAAATGACACCGAGACCAACAGCAATAATACTAATTTATTTAATGTGAAGAAGTAGAATTTTTCAAATATAATAAACTTTTAAAGACACGTTCTGTTGAAATCTTTAAATTGTAAGCTCCTGTTAAAGTTGGCGTTTGTTAGATTAATCGAGTTTATTTGTTCGTTTTCTAAAAAATTTCATGATGATTACCCTGTACTGATAGTGTACGTTTGGCACATTCACCATTTGGCACATCAACGTCAAAGCCGCCACGAATATAAAGATCCTATTCAGAATCACAGTCAATAACCTTTTATCTATTACTAAAGAATATATCATACAAATATTACACATATCTTCTGGTTCGGCAGTGTCCTCTTAGTACTACTGAATGCTGCATTGCAGCCATCAACCAAGAACACGGACGGCAACTATGACGGCAACTATGTCTGCGCAAATCGATAAACGTCACATGAGTAACTAAGTATTGCAAAGTAACATAACACTGAGCCAGCTAACCCGTTTAGCGCCCGCAGTTCAAAGGTCGTGCTTATCTGTAAGGACATGGCAGCATGCTCGTAGTGCTGCGAACCATTGACCGCCATTCAGCTGGCCAAAAAAGCCCTGTAACTGCGCTGGTAGCTGCTGATCTCGTTCCGATGAGCACCATACAAAGTTACCTGCTGTCTTATGGGGCAGAATTACCTATCTTGGTGGCAACGAAGCGGTCAGTGTCATAGCCCAGACTTCCCCAAAACTATATCATTATTCAGCCGGTCACGTCAGCGCCATAGCGCGTGATAGTCATTTATTCAGCTCTATGATCACCTGAACTCGCTAAAGTACCGTTCCCGGTAGGCATACCTGCTAAGCAACATCGCTCTCCAATGGTAGCCCACTTACTGGAAGGCGATTTGCTGGAAATATCCGGGCACGTAACCATGGCAGAGCGGTTGAGTTAGTAATAAGAAGGACGGCACGGCAGGTCATCAGAGCTGGAAGGCCTAAGCGCTTGAGGACATTTTTATTTTTTCGATGAGTAATCATGACGATATTAGGGCTAAGAGACTTGAGAGACTTTCTCGTCTTAATGCCATTAATAGAGCTGAAAAGAAGCCTGAATCAGGAGTATCAAAAGATATTGGTGGCGAACTGAAAGACAAGGACACTGAAATTACGCCTGTCAAAGCTAAGCCAGTGGCAAAGGAATTAAAAGTTAAGCAAGTTCCAAAGGAATTAGAAACTAGGCAGGTACATAAGCCACAAGTTTTTCAACCTGTTGAGAGTAAAGAATCTCTTTTGAAGAAGTGGATATGTTCCGATGTTTCTGGTATTTTGATGTCTCAATTAGTTGATGGACAAAATAACAGTTATATTTATGTGAATTCTTGTGGTGGTGAGATAGCAGCAGTAGATGAAAATGATATAGCTGGATTTTTACAATTATTTTATGATGATAATATAATTGATAGAATATTTTTAGAGAATCTAACTGATATCGGACGTCCTTCTCCATTATTATATTTATACAAAGTTTGGTTTAATGCTGTAAATTCTCTTAATAAAGTTAAGAAAAGAATTGCACTTAAAAAGACATCAATGAAACCTGAAGATGAGGAGTTTTTTAATAAACAAAAATCTTTATTGCAAAATATTATTCAATTGAGTTCTTCTTATGGTGGTCTTGCTTTTCAAGCTCCTGATATGTTTCAAAATGGATCACAAAGAAAATCTATGGAAGAAATGCTTAATCATATTTTAGATCCTAATTTTATTGAATATTGTAATGATATTGCAAAAGAATGTGAAGCTCAAGATACTTTATTAGATTTAATTGAAATTTGGTTTCCAGAAATTTCAAAATTTATTATTCATAATAAGATGACTGATATAGCAGATCAACGTTATTTAAGTATCCTTAATTTTTATTTGGTAATTTTAAATAATAAATCTATTGCTTCTTTATTTACTCAAGTGAGTTCTTTTGCTGTTCAAACAGATAATGCTCCAGAGATTGAATTTCAAACATTATTAGGACCATTATTTAGAGTTGCACCATTTGGAGAGATTGAATCTATTCGTCTTTTTGATACATCATCTGGAGTTAAAACCAAGTATGATATTGCTGAAATTCAAAAAACTGTTCAAAGTCAACATCGTTCTTTGATCAATGCTTATTTATTCCCAATTTGTGATAAAATAGTAAGAGCTGGTGAGAGATCTAGAAAAGATTTGGTCTCTTATTTCGCTAAAGTCATCAATATGAATCACTTGAGATTGGCTACACAGCCTGATAGGAAATCGTTATCCTCTGATGGGTTTATTATTAATATTGCAGTTATTCTCGTCAAGTTTTCTTTACCATTTTTGAAATCTGATTTCAAGAAACTTGATAAGATTGATATTAATTTCTTTGGAAAGCAAAATATCATTGATGTCAAAGAAGAGACTAGGGTTAATTCAACTATAAAGAGTGCTGATGAATACTATAGTAAGTTACAAATGAATGACACCCCAAATTTCATATCTGAGTGTTTTTATCTAAGCATAAACTATTTACATTTTGGCATTGGAGGATTATCTAATACTGAGTCTAAATATAACAATCTTATTAGTTATTTCGAAAGAAAGATTAAAGCACTTGAGGCCCAAGGCTCAAGAATGTCTGATAATAATAGACTTGTTTACCAAAGAATGTCTGCAGTTCAAATAGGTAGATTGCAAAAAGAGATTAATGTATTGAAAGCTGAGATTGATTGCATTCATGCGTTTTTCTTAAATGAAGAGTTTCAAGCTGATATTTTTGATTTTGTTTCTGCAAGTTGCGTATACCTCATCAAGGTTATTGATCCAAATCACTCTTTCCCAAAGACCCCGATTAGCTTACCCCTTACCTCTGATACTGTGATTGAGCAGAATTCCAATGATATCGAATCACTTCGTGAACTAGCTCCAGTCCCATTCAAGTATTTCCCAGAATACTCTGTTGAGAGTCTTATTAACTATATTACTTATATTATCAAATATATGAGAAACCCACTCACCCAAAATCCACAAAAGTTGGATTTTGTCATTGATTTTGCCATTGTGTTGTTAAGATGTCCTGAGTTGATCAGTAATCCCCATTTGAAGGGAAAATTGGTGGAGTGTTTGTGCTATGGATCCATGTCAACCAATAATGATTCATACAGCCCAGGTTTTATGATGCAATCATTCATGTCAAATCGAATGGCGCTTGATCATATGATGTATGCTTTACTTGATTTTTATGTCATGGTTGAGAAAACTGGTGCATCTTCGCAGTTTTATGATAAATTTAATAGTAGATATCACATTTCAGTAATCATTGAAAAAATATGGTCTATGAAACATTACAGAAATCAATTAAAATTATACAGTGAGCAAAATGAGGACTTCTTCATTAGATTTGTCGCCCGTATGTTGAATGATACTACATATTTACTTGACGAATCTCTTTCAGAGTTGACTAAAATTCATCATTTGAGTATTGAAATTGACCAAAGATCTCAATCAGATAATGTGGACCAATGTATTAACCTAGAGTTTGAAGATGCAAACTTTGAGGAATTAAATAATAGATTGTCTGGAAGTGAACGTCTGGCTAGATCTTTTATTGGCTTAAGTAATAAAACTATTGAATTATTTGATTTGTTTACTAAAGAAGTTCCTAAAGCTTTTATTAAATCTGAACTTGTGGATAGATTAGCAGGAATGTTAGATTATAATCTTAATCAATTGGTTGGGCCAAAATATGGAGAGTTAAAAGTTAAGAATCCTGAAAAGTATCAATTTAACCCTCGTCAATTGTTGACTGATATCTCTAAAATATTTATAAATTTATCTAATGAGCATAGATTTGCTGAAGCTGTTGCTCGTGATGGTAGATCATTCAATAAGGAGTTATTTACAAAAGCTTATAGGGTTTTATCTAAGCACAACCAGCTCGATCCTATATCTTTACAAAAGCTTCTGGAATTTAGTGATAAAGCTGAAAGTATTAAAATAGAGGAAGAAGAAGAGGAACAAGCCTGGGGTGATGATCTTCCTGATGAATTTTTAGATCCATTGATGTATACTGTCATGACAGACCCAGTTATTTTACCATCCTCTAAGGTTACAATTGATCGCTCAACTATTAAAGCACATTTGCTCTCTGATCCAACTGATCCATTCAATAGAATTCCATTAAAACTTGAACAAGTTATTCCAAATGATGACTTGAGAGAGCAAATTGTTGCCTTTAAAAAGGAAAAACGTGAACAGGCAAAAAAGAACCCTATTGATAATGATATTGAAATGAAAGATTAAATAATTCTTATTAATATACAAAAAGTCAAATATTGACTATATAATTTCTACATGTATTATAAAACGTTAAAAAACACCATTAAGATATTAACTATATCATAGTAAAAAAATTATACATGCATATCATACTGATCGATGATCAAATTCAGTTGATAAATATATTTAAGCTTTAATGGCGAATTTCTTAGCTGGGAAAGCTGACTTCTTCTTTTGTTGCTTGACGGTGGTCAATTTAGATTCGTATTTGGTCAATCTTCTTCTAATAGCTCTGGTCTTCTTAGCTCTTAAGTCCTTTGGTTGGTATTTCTTACCAGCGTAGAAAGCTCTAACACTCTCTCTTTGGTTTAAGTTAATAACAGTCAAAACCTTAGCAATGTCTTTCTTGATGGTGTGAATCTTTGGTAAAGATGGTTTGGTTAACTTTTGGACATTTAAGTTAGCCAACTCCTTCTTTAATTCAACCAATTGGGATTGTAATTCCTCCTTGGATTTGGTCTTAAGTTCGAAAGCCTTGACACCAGCCTAAACATGTTAATATTTATCCACTATAAATTATTTATACTTTTCAAAGATTCTTATAAGCTGAACAAAAAAAAATCCTTTCACTAATCAGTCTAGCCTATTAATACACTAATATCTTCAAAACATTCCACTAAATATCAATAAATCAATATCCCAATAAGAACTATTGTTGTTCATCTCTTTCACTATAATGCTCTTCATTAGCCAAAACTATCCCATTTCTCTGGCTGATTTCAATAAAATTCACAAAACAATAACACGAGATTCTTCAGCTTATATCATATCTTTTAATATTGTATATCTTTTAAAATATTCTAGGAATACATACCATTTTGATTATTACTATACTGAGCTAAAAGGGCTATTTCGATAATGAATTTTTTTCTTTGATGTGTGAGCATACGAAAAATTCGACGCGGTGCTCCGTAACCTCTTCGTGACTGCTAAAATATATTTTCCGTGAGGTCACGCTACGCGTTGGTGCAGGGCGCAAATATCTTGGGGCGCAAATATGTACAGACATTTTATTATGGTGATTATGATTTGATACGCGCGTCAGTGGGGTTTTCTGACGTTATGGCTATAGCTGCGTGGTTATCAAATAGCGCGTCAGGCATGCACTTTTTTTTTTTTAATACGTAATATCTTATACATATCTACAATTTGATTCACGTATGATAATAGATGAATTGATCCGTACTGATTCATAGTAAAAGAAATATAGTAAACGGAATAAGGCGAGGGAACAATCCGGCAAGAGAACTACTCGTAAAATTTTGATTAAAGGTCAGAATAAACTAGTAGATGACTTGTATTCAAAAACAAAATTCCTATAATTGATAATTATAATAAATAAACAGCTATGACTCAACGTGATAAATTCACTCAATAAAATATACTTATTGAGCATTCTTCAAGTTAGTACTTAACCATTCTAAACCTTCATATAAACCATCACCAGATGTAGCACAAGTGGCTTGAATATACCAAGGTCTTTGTCTGATTGAGTGTAAACCTAACTTTTCAGTGATTTCAGCAGCATTCATAGCATTTGGTAAATCTTGTTTATTAGCAAATACTAATAATAAAGCATCACGTAATTCATCTTCATTAAGCATTCTTTGTAATTCTTCTCTAGCTTCAGAAATACGGTCTCTATCATTAGAATCAACAACAAAGATAATACCTTGAGTATTTTGGAAATAATATCTCCATAAAGGTCTAATTTTATCTTGTCCACCAACATCCCAAACAGTGAATGAAATATTTTTGTATTCGACAGTTTCAACATTAAATCCAATTGTTGGAATAGTAGTAACAATTTCACCTAATTTTAATTTATATAAAATAGTAGTTTTACCAGCAGCATCTAAACCAACCATTAAAATACGCATTTCCTTGCGACCAATAAGGCCTTGGAATAATTTGGAGACGAAGATACCCATCTATTTAGTTAGTAAAAAAAATCACTAATAAAAAAAAATCACTAATAAAAATTAATAATAATAAAAATTGAAAAATTGAAAAATGAATTGATTTATTAAAATTAATGTCACTTTATTAAGACGTAAATCTTCAAATTGTATTTCACTTTTTCTTTTTTTTTTTTTTTTTCTACGCCCGCAGAATTGACGATTTTGCCACACAAGTAAACGAAAAAAGGACACCTTGAACCAAGTAAAATAATATTTTCGCGATATAAACTATTTAAATTAAAATTAATAATAAACTTTTTTAATTTAAATTAAATATAATATTATTAATAATATCTTTAATTAATAAAATACTTTTTTCAATATGTAAAACTTTCCACTATTGAATCAATCACCGTCCGATAAAAGAACATTGTTTTTTCAATAAATCAATCAATTGATTAATTATATTAATATTAAAAGTAAAATAATCAATCATTTATTTTAATTGATCTCATAATTATATTAAATAATTCAATTAATACTTACTATTATTAGGAGTTATTTGATTTTCCTAGCGACTATGAATCTTGATTCGTGTGAGAGGAAAAGAAGAATAAAGGGGGAGATAGCCAAAATTTAAATCTGTGCCTAGTTGGCGAGACTTCCTAACAGCTGGCAACTTTGGTCATGTGATGAATGTATTGTAGAGCGCAACATGTATGGATAACAAATCAGCAAGAGGAGACAGTGTACGCCACCAGCATGTGATATATTATATATTTTTTAGGTTCTAGGGTATATTTTAAGTGGTTAGAATTGGCTGGATGGAAAATAATCACATTTATATTGGGGGTTATAGTAGAAAAGGCGGGGGTGCGCCGCTGCCTCTGATACTCTGCGAGCACTGGTGCCCAAAACAGCGATTTTTCGGCGAAATTCGGCTTTCAGTTTTCTTACCAGTTGCTGATGTTCTGATTTACTGGCTTTGCGCTGTATTTGAGACGGCACAGCGGTGCTCTGCGTGCCTTTACTCGCTGAGCCTGCAGCTGCGCATAGTGCACTCTTGTAGAATAGCGCCAACGTTACTTTCCTAGTTTTCCGTATGGTTTTAAGAATGTTCTCAGACTTAGATATCCTTGGCTAGTTCCCGATACGGATCTCCCAATACGGGTTTGCGTGCTCCCTTCTGCCTTATACCCACAGCTGGGGGCTGCCGCTGTCGACCTTCCATAAGCAGGGCAGTGCTTATACCAGTGCACACACTCCTGATAGTTGGGTGTCTTTGAAAAGGTAACATGGATGTCGAGACTGTGGCGATGGCGCAATCTACGCTGCTCAAGCTCTCAAAGCAGACTCGATAATCACACGTTTGCAACGACTATTTCAGTCGTTTAAGCTCTTCTAATGCCGTATATGAAGTAACGTTTTACAAATATAGTTTTCCTTATTTCATTATTTACTTGATAAATACCATCCCTGGTTAACCGAGGGTTATTCCCTGGTATTATGCACAACTACATAAATTCTCAGGTGTAGTTAATATAGGATATATCGCAGGAAATACCGTTTGTCGATAGAATTTACGGTAATTTATGGTTACAAAAGATAAATATTATCTATATTTTTACTTAAAAGATTATTCCCTCATTTAATCCAATTTGCTTAATATTTTTGTTTATTAGGTAAAATCATCGTTAATATCATTAGATAACATCATTGAGTGAACTATATACGGCAATTGCAAAATTCCTCAAAACCTTATCTGAGATGCTCTAAATATACACAATATCGTACCATCTCAAAGCTTTCAACTGCTCCAGTAGCGCAGCATGGAGGATTTATTCTCTCCCTTACAAACAGGACAGCCCAGAGAAGCAACAGTCATGCTAGGTAATTATTTCAACAAGACTATTCCAATATATTGTAAGTAGTTATAGTAGTTTAAGGTATATATAAAAATAGATTACTTAAAATTGAATGTTTTAATAGCACGGTTGCCTGACCCCAGTAAAAGCGCCCAGAACCATCCATCCCATTTGGTCATTGCTTATAGTACCCAATCAGTATTGAAACATACAGAGTCACCAAACATAAGTGATTTAAATCATATTTGAGATAATTTAAGTTAAAATATTATATAATATTCGTATAAACTTCAGGGCTATCCCTCGCTAATGTTGAATATATTGCTGCAGATGCAGGTACAGATTCCTATACTTGTTTCTCATTTCCCAAGTAAATGTCACTATACTTTATGTGCCGTATCCGAATGCTTTATTCTAAGCGAGAGACATTATGCTTCTATTATTATTACTATATTTTTATCCATTAAGGAAACTTGCTGGTCTACTATTTTAGCAACATTCAAGGTACGCCGCAACAGTCTCAGACATTGCCTACCATTATCAACTATTTGGGAATCACGCATTTCATACTTGAGGAAAATGTGATACCAATAGGAGCCTTAGTCTTAGACATTAGTGGTAAACGGATGCTGGCCGGCCGTGAACTATGGATTTTTTCTACCGCTGTTATATTATTATAACACAAGACTGGTGCATCCTAGTTGGTCCACAGACGGGGCGTGTATAAGACAACTGCACCAAGATCAATATTGCCCCTGGACGAGAATAGGTATAAATTGAACATAAAAGCAGCTATTAGAATAATTTTTTTTTAGAAAAACAATATAATAAAATCATAAATTAAAACAAACAAACAAAGTTTTAAAGATGCTTTTCTTAGGAAATTTATTATTGTTGGTTGCAAGCGCATTGGTTGAAGCTGCGCCAACTTCTACAGCTGGTTTGACCGTTCCTTTTGAAATTTTAACTTATCAAGGTACTCCTGGTCGTGGTGCTAGTTATTCAGTTGCTAAAGAAGGTGCTAAAGCAACTTTTGGACAATATGCTATGCATCTTGCTAATATCACTGTTGATGGTAAATTATACCCAGTTGATATTGATATTGGTTCATCAGCAGTTTGGTTACCTTCATACGAACATCCAGAAAATGCTGCTCCATTCTCTATTGAATACCCAAGTGGTGCTTTTGCTGAAGGTCTTTGGACTTCCCTGAGTGTATCAATTGCTGGTGCCAGTGTTGAATTATCCTATGGTACTGGTTCAAACTCATCCATGCTTATTGGTGTCCTTGGTGTTGGATATGTTGGTAAAAATGTTACTTTTGACGGTTCCAAAGCACCAGGTCAATATAGAGTAGGAACAGAACTTGTGAAAGAAGGAAAAATCTCACAAAACACAGTTGCTTTTCATTATGAAGCCATTAACCGTGGAACTGTTCAATTCGGTGTTATTGATTCAACTAAATACACAGGTCAATTAGCTAATCTTTTCCTTCTAAGATACGATGGCTCAGGAATTCCAACACCTTCAATCAACTCATTTTATGTTTACTTAGATGGTTTTGGTAACACTGGTGGATCATGGAGTGATGATTCTTACCCAGCTCTTTTAGATCCAAATTCCGAAGCACTCTTCTTACCAAAGAATGTTTACAATAAGTTCACTGCCGAGTATAGTACTTTCAATGCTACTGCTGGTGGTCTTGTTATCGATTGTGGTGTCAGGGAACCTTTCATGACCTATATTATGCAAGGTCTCCACCTCACTGCTTCATTCGGTTCTTTGCTCCACCGTATGGATGATGGCTCTAATTTGTGTCTTATCAAGGTCTTCGAATCTAGCTCTGACCAGTACGTCCTTGGCCAACCTTTCTTTCAAAATGCGTACACCGTTTTTGACATGCAAAACCAGTATATACTTGTCGGCCAATCTGCTTAATCTTTAATTAACTCACTAGCTACTCACTAGTAGCGGGTGTCAGCCTCTTTAGCTTTATTTTAGTTTTCAATTTCTGTGCCAAATTAGTTTTATGGACTAGAAGAGCATTTTCTTATTCAATCAACAATATTTTTGCAGCCTGCTGTAGCATAAAAGAGTCTACAAGTAATCACCGCGATTTGACCATACATACTACAATATTGGTATTAAATATAGCAAAACATGTAATCATAAGATGGTATAACCATACAGGCTAATCGTTAAACTTTTATAAGATGCAGCAAGGTGTTATTAAAGTATGAAATGGCACAAAACATTATGTTTTCTCCATTTATATATAGCAATTTCTTTATTATATTAGAAAGATTCAATATTTTTTTCTTCTTTCATTCTTTTTGTTTTTTTGACAACAAACAAATTTTATCATTTACCAACATTAATTTTGCAAGTAGAGAATTTTTTAAGTGCATTAAGAAAGACAATGTAACTAACATCATCATTATCTGGCTCCCAGTAAATTTCACTCAACCGAATTTGCCAAGGCGGATAGCCTTGTAAATCTAATTCAGGACCAAATAATATTAATAAATCTGGTTCATAACCTGATAAATCAACTAATTCACTATCAACTAATTCAATAGTAATATCTTTACTTTCCAATTCTTTACGAGCCGCTAATTCAGCCATTGTTCTTGTTAAATCTGAAATAGTTTTCTTTCCATCTTTAGTTGATATTAAACAAATTTCTAAATCTACCATCATTCCTTCTTTTATATAATTATCAGGAGTATCTTTACCATTACCAAAAGTTAATGAATCAATACGAGGAATTTTGATTAAAAAAGTTGGTAAATTATTTAAACCAAAATATTCTGTTAGACTTTTATTAATAACTTCAACAAGGTTTGGAATTTCTGTCTTTAAGATACCATTATATTCATATAAAGTTAATTGAGGAATACCAGATCCGATACTCCAAGCCGCTAATTCACTAGCATCCTTCATTAATCCTTCAATTCCGCCACCTTCTTCCAGTTCTGATTTTAATGATAAAACTGCAGATATTTTTCTAGGAAGTTTATCTAATTTATTAACATCTTGTCTTATTAATTGTGGAGATTGTGAAGGATTAAAAACAAGTGATAAAATTCTTAAACGAATTCTTCTATATATGTATACTAAGCCCCGAACTCCAGAATAAATTAAAAAAAGTATCACTAATATTAAATGATAAAAATTATATGATAAAAATTGTGTAAATGGAACTCCTGATGATGGAACTTTATCCGTTGAAAATTCACTTATTGTTCTAGGTAATACAAATGATGAAAGTATTTTACCAGAATTCTCCGAGGATGGCTTGTAAACTGAACTCTTCTCTTTAAGAACATTATTTACTTGATCTTCAAGTTTATTATCTCGCTTTAAGGAGTTAAATCTCTCCTCAAAACTCGGTACAGTCATATTAAGTATATAGCCAGTATTCTGGCTGAAAAGAAAAAAACTTAAGAACTCCAGGAGTTTTATATAAAAATATAACAAGCTAGCTTCTTAATTGCCTTGTACTGCCAAAATCACTGAAATTTTTCAAATAATGCGGTTTGGTTATGGTGCCATGATCATGTACCTGCCTCCATCGTCTACATTAGAAAGACTCATAAATTATTCAGCGACAGGATCTAACTAATGAGAAGTAAAAATGTCATTTTTTGATAAGTTATTATCCTTGGCTACATATATAATTTACTCACATTATAATAGTGTCTTTTTTTTTTTTCTCCACTTTTCTGGTATTCATTACTAAAATGTAAGACTCACACGCCTAGTACATCATCATGCTATTTAATATGCTTTTAAACTTCACTCTACGGCTCTATGTCACTCTCTCTTATTTTTTTTCCCCCTACTACTCCCTGAAGACCCCCCAAATAGCTTATAATTTATTTTTACCACTTAACTTCAAATTCCCCTTATTATTCTCCTTATTTTACTCCTCCCCCAGTTCCCAGTAATTCATTCTAGACATACCTACAATACGGGTAATAAGATTAGAAGACTAGTCGTCTTAAATTCAGTCACTTGTGCTAATAGTTTATTGTTTTGTTTTAAAAGTAGTTCACCCTGTTTAGCTGTCAAGAAGCAGACATTATTTTGTCTTAAAAATTTCCGAGTACCTGTGGTAACGTACGGTAGGTAGCTAAGCTAACTTATTGTTGCTAACAATTTATGCTCTAAAGTGTAACCAGCCAACCAGTTTCAGTCAGTGAATACCAAAATTTTTTAAATTGTTTAAATTTCAAAAATTATCAGTAGTCTACAATATCACCCAAATAAACTAAAATTTTGAATTTATAATACAACAAATAAATAATAATAAAAAATATAAAATACCAAATCACAACCACTCTAATTAGTAGTAAAAAAAAATTAGTAAATTCATTAATTATGCCAGATGCGCATTTCAATGACCTGCCAAACGGGATTTAAAAAATAAAATGTTACGTCTAGCTTTACTTTGAATTCCTTTAGACTCATTTGAAGTATCTACTCTTTTTAAAGAATTATCAAAACTACCTGAAGTAGCATCAGTTGATGATCCAAGAGTATCTGAAGCACTATCTTCAGCATCTGTATATATTGATGGTTCAATAAATGATTTCTTCTTTGAAACTGCAGCAAATATATCATCTCCTGTTGATACAAATGTATTAAAATCATCATCTGAACCATTTAAAACAATTGGGTCAGTATTACCTGAATAAATAATTGAATTTGAAAGAAAACAATATAATTTAATCCAAGCACCTTCAACATCTGGAGTAAATAAATCACCAAATCTTGCAGCTAAAGTATCAGTAAATGAAATTCCCATATAACTAAAATATTCTGGTTCAGCTCCAAAAACTCTTGCATGTCTTCTTCCTAAATTTTGTAAAAAATCATTCATAACATTTAAATTTTCTAAATTCATAATAGCAGTATAAACAATTCCAGAGAATGAAACAGTTTGATGTTTAATTGATGGTAGCACATATTGTAATTCAGGATGAGATGAAAGAAGATCATCATAAACTTCTCTCCAAAAATGATGAGAAGCTAACATTGAAGATGTTGGTCTTGGTATTGGTTTTGATCCTTTAGAAATTTGATTATTATCTTCAGTCTTTGCAACATTATTAGTCCAAGTACTGCGAATAATTGCAATTTCTCTTGAACTAAAATTAGCAAATTCTGCTATTGATGAAACATCATTAGATGGTTGACTAGCTTTATCTGAACTTAAGCCACTATTTAATGAGTATAAACCAGCTTTATCGCTTGACGAACTGTATGAGCTGTCTGCTGGCTTTTGAAAATGATTGTTGCCCTGCTTGATGGTATCTAATTGAGGCATCATTGATTGATTATTATGCAAAGTTTTTTGAAATTAAATTAGTAAGTTAAATAACTACCAATTTAATCAAAATAAATGGAAGATGAAAATAAGGAATTTAAATAATAAAATATAATAAACCAATTTTTTCAATTTATGGAATTTATTCACCTTTATATTTGGGTCGCTGCATGCAAAATATAAGTTTATGCATTGGTTGCTGCAACTACAAGACGTTATGCATATTTACTATAATGTACTTTTTTTTTTTGGGTAGAAATCTTATACTCTTTGGTCTCTACGGCTAGATATGGAGGGGAGATTGATAAGCAGTTAAAGGATTATAGACGGGGAGTATCTATAGTTTACTGCTTAAATTTGACTGGGATCGCATATAGTTTTGATAAATTTTTAATTGCTAACTATTTAAAATTTCATTACCAGGGTCAAACGAAGTTCAAATTTAAAAAAAAAAAAAAAAAAAAAAATATAGAAGAACGTTTGTCTGTCAATAATAAAGAGCTTTTCAGTTCCTGCTGATTTTTAAACCGTTATACGTTAACTAACCGCCTTCCGGAAACTAACTAGGAAATTATTCTAAAATGCCCTGCAGCTAGTGGTAAATGATTTACCGAACTTTCAGCTTGCTTAAAATACCCTGCTTTTACAAAAGATAGTTACATTTTTGATTAAATATAAGATATGCCAATAATGTCAAATTTATTATTTGAGATTTTAAATTACTAAAAATTATTAGAAATTTTTATTTGAAATTTATGTTCAACCATTGTGTACATTTAGTCGGTTATTTACACACTAATAGTGTACATTGCCGCTCAGTACGGGCAAGTTAAGTTTCTTTTGACATACATGGTACTAAAATTTGTACGGGGGATACCTTAGCAGCATTCTAGAAAGCGGCGGCGGTATGTCCATTCATGTTCTTTTTTTCTTTTGATACAAGCGGAAGGGGTATTAATAGTGATACGGTTAAAAAATCACTGTACGCATTTATTGGCAGTAATAGACAACAGTGTACTAATATATATATATATATATATATATAACTGTATCTGAAAGAAGAGATTAAATCTTTAATGAGTAAGTTTAGTAAAGCTATTAAATGACTGATTGAATTTTTGAGTTAACTATTTCAGTGAAGTGATGTTGAGTGGTATTCAAATCAACATAAAGAATAAATTCTCTTGCAGATATAAAACTATGGCAGGAATTCGCAAAGAATTAGCAATTTTATTTGAATACTCATCCCTTAGAAAGGGTTACCCATTACTAATTAAACTATATCACTGATTAAGGTAACCAGTAGTTGACTATTAGTAGATTTTAACTCTTGGTGACTGTATTAGATTGGCGAGGTCTTCACTTTAATTGGAAGAGATGCATAGGGAGCCGGAGCCGGACAGTCGGGGAAGTTGGATAAAAAAAAAAAAAAAAGATTAAGCCTCAACATGTTATGCACATTTATTATGCATATTTTTGTCTAGTCTGTGTAGTCAATGAAACATACCTTATTGATCTTAGATATAGGCTTAACCTGGTTTTTGTGACCCTTCAGTAAACAAAAAAAAGTTTGTAATATAATTAAATAATTTAATTAAATAATATAATTAAAATTAATATAAATAATAATTATTTATGGATAGATTTATTCCTATTAATTCATCTTTAAAAAATTATCATAACCTTCCAAATGGATTGAAATCTAGAAGGTCAATGCCAAATCTATTTTTTGTCTCAACATTAGATGAAACGAGCTATAATACACTCACAGTTGATTCTCGCAGGTATTCTTCATCTGCGGGCTCAATATTAGATTCAGCCTTACCAGTTAGAGCAACTAATATGATCGCCCAGGCTCTAGGATATGAATCTAATCAAAGAGTTTTAATATTTCAAAAATCTAAAGATTATTCATACCATAAAAATGATACATCACCAAAGGGGTTAAAAAGAGAAAAAAGGATACATTCAGATGATGATAAGATTAATATTGAAGCATCTGATCCACTAATTTCTAGTATTTCACCTCAATTAGCAGCTGTAGCTTTAGCAGGTTCACCTGATAAAAGAGTACTAAAAAAGCCAATAGAAATTAAATCAGCACTTCCATATAAAGTTTTAGAAGCTCCAGGTTTAAGGAATGATTTTTATTGTAATTTAGTAAGTTGGTCAAAGAGTACTGGTAAAGTAGCTGTAGGATTAGGGGCACAAACTTATCTATGGAAAGAAGAGACTGGAGCTATAGTTTTACCAGTTAATGAATATGATACGGTAACTACAGTATCATTCTCTAATGGAGATGCATTAGTAGTTGGCACAAAGACAGGTAAACTAATCTTATATTCTCAAGAAGCACAAGCTATTTTAGCCCAATATGAGTGCCTTGGAAGATGCGTCTATTGTATTTGTTGGTTACCTAAAAGTATCAATGAATTTTACGTCGGAGATGAGATGGGAGATGTTAGGCACTTTTCAATAGATACATTTAATGAGGAATATAGATTCACATTAATTAATTCCTTCAAAGCAAGTGAGCAGCAGATCTGCGGTAAGTAGCATAATTAGAAAAGAGGAAAGAAAGAGTTTTAATTAACGATGTGCAGGATTAGCGTTATCAAACAATGAAAAACAGTTAGCTATTGGTAGTAATGATAATTTGTGTTGTATTTGGGATATTACTAATAGAGAAAAATATCCTAAACTTAAATTCAAATTATTACACCAAGCGGCAGTTAAAGCGATTTCATTTTGTCCATGGTCTAGATCATTATTAGCCACTGGTGGAGGAAGTAAAGATAGGACGTTGCGGTAAGTTGCATAAATCGCATAATTAATGCTGGAAATAGATTAGACTAACCAAAATAAATTAGTTTTTGGCATACCAATTCAGGGACATTGTTAAAATCTTTAAATACGAAAGGTCAAATTACGTCATTAATATGGTCAAGAAGTAAAAGACAATTAGTTGCAACATTTGGATATGGTCATTTAGAAAACCCTTTATTAGTATGTGTATATTCTTATCCTAATATGGATCCACTTATACAAGCTCCAGCCACTCCAAACTCTAGAGTATTATCAGCAGTTTTGTCACCAGATTATAAAACAATTTGTATGGCTACAAATGATGAAACGGTTAGATTTTATAAACTATGGTCTACTGATACAGGAATTATCAGTACTGATTCTCAATATGGAATATATGAAAGTGACTTAATTGAATTAAGCGAAGGTATTGAAAATGAGAGGGAAATTATAAGGTAAATATTATGCAGCTACTCCCTCATATTCATTATCTGTGTAATCAGATACTAATTTTTTCCAATATTTTCTATTTTTTTGAACTGGAACTTTTTGTGAAGCAGAAATAACAATTAAAGAGATCATGAATACAATAAATACAGAAATTGGAGCAACAAAGCTCAGAAATCTTTTCCTTTGATTAACTTTATTGTAAGGACATAAAGCATTTGGACCACCAGTAATCCAACAATTATCACTAGCAATAGCATTAAAGTCGATCCAAATAGGTTCGGTTATTTTTCTATCTTTGATATAGCTAGTCAAGTATTTTTGCAATAATGCAGATTTTGGGATACTAAAATTGAAGTTCTCAGAATTTGTATCTGAACAGGAATCTTGAGCATCAAAGTAACTCTTTTTAGAGTTACCTATACTCCAATGAAGGGGATTAGTTTCTGATTGACAAACAAATAAATGTGAGCTATAGCAATTTTCCATATACCAACTATTATTATATAAAACTGCACACTGAAATGCATTAAGATTGCCTTTTTCTAAAGGAAATAAATAATGATTCTCCAATAATAAAGACTCCATAGTACTTCTATCAAATGGTTGTCCTAATTGCCAAGACCAAGAAATTAAATTGAGTTCAGTTAAGTTTAATGGTTCATCAGTAGAAATTAATGATGTATAACCATTTAACATTATTGATCTTAAATTAAAAGGTGATGTATCATTTGTATTTGTAAATTTCCAACTCTGTGAATTTAGATTATGAAAGTCTTCTTCATTAAATGTTGGTACGTTCAAATCAAGAGTATCTTTATAATTTAACAGAAATCCTGCATTTCCAGACATAAAAACATTAGTAGTAATATCTTTAATAGTTATATTTCCTAAAGTAGCATCTGCTTCCCAAATCATTGAAATAACAGATTTCTTTCTCAGTTTCACAAATGAATAATAAGTTGGATAAACATATCCATCATTTTGAAAATCATCAGGGATATATAAAGCATTTCCAAATGTATCTTCTAAGGAGTTAGATATAGGATTGATTAAGGAACTTGTTGACATATTGCTCCGATTTTGATTAACATCATGAAGGTGTAAAATGATATGTGTGAAATCTGGGACATTTAATGTATCAGTTTTATTAGAATTATTAAAAGGAACATAAGAGAGAACATCAGTTAACAGGATTGAACTATCACATTCTAATTTCTTTTCCTTGGTACCTGTATTTGGACAAATTGTCCAATCTGACCCTGTTTGGTCCCAGTATAAGTCTAAAAGTAAACAATTCACATTTGTACCATCAAGCGTACTAGTAATATAGTCTAATGAATCTCTATCATAACCATATGTTGAGAATATAACTGATGATACATTTATTCCAATTAAAGGAAGTTTATCTATAGTAGTATTATATCCTAATACTTTTTGGGAGAAAGAACTTACTGAAGGTTCATTTTCTAAGAAAGTCTCTGCAAAGGAACAATTTATTTGTTTAACTATTCCTAATAGTATTACAAATACTAATATTATAATAGACATCCTGTTATATTCTTCTAAAGCATCGTATGTTTGTAACCTATATAAAGTGGTAGAGGCGGCCTAGGTAACTAGCGCTTAACATTTTCATAATAAAATAATATATTACCAGCTGTGGCATCACTCCGAAAATATATGCTGTATTAGACATACACTACAATGGTACACGATGCAAATAAAAATATAAAAGTGAGAAAACAAATAATAAAATCTCAGTCAGCTAGCCTGCTTGATTTTATCAATTATTTCCTCACTTATCCTATTGCGTTGTGCTTTATAGTGTATTCATTCACCTTGATATCTGGCAGATATGTACAGTATCAATTCATTGATGAAATATTTCATATACCGCAAGCTCAGAAGTACTGTGATAAAGATTTTTATAATTGGGATCCAAAGATAACTACACCACCAGGTCCATATGTTCTTGCTTATATCTCTCAGTTATTGCTCAATGCTTCCCAAAAGTTGTATGAGTTCCACTGTGATATACCTTTTTTAAGATCATTAAATACCGTTGGTGGAGCTTTATTTCTTCCATTAATAGTTCTTATTCCAATATCCAATAGTTTCCCTAATAGATTATGGGTAGGAAATATTATATTAACACCTTTATTAACAATTTATTTTAATCTCTTTTATACTGATATATGGTCAACTATTCTAATTCTCAGTTCATTTACTATATGTTACTTAGGAAGGCTATCATGGCTGTCATCTATACTGGCAGGATTATTGGCATTTTTAAGTTTATGGTTCCGTCAAACTAATATTATATGGTGTGGATTTAATCTAGTTGTATTATTAGATAAAGAGATCATGACTAATGGAGGGTATAGTTATGATAATTTCAAATCAAAGTATCCCCAGATTATCAAGCTAGTCGATATTTTGAGCCCATTGAAACCATTGCACTGTTTGATTTTAAATGTCATTATTTTTATTGAATGCTTTTTGGTTAATTTTTGGAAGACAATTCCATTCTTGATCAATTTCGCACTATTTGCAGTATTTCTAGTTTATAATGGTGGCATAACATTCGGAGATAAAGAGAATCATGTCAGCACATTCCATATTCCTCAAGTATACTACTGTTTATTATTCATGGGATTTTTAGGCTGGCCAATGTTTGCCTCAATTTCATCTATTAATAATTATTTCAAATTTAGCTTTGGATCTATATTAAAGGTCCTTTTATCGTTATCAATTTACGGTATAATGGGATTTACAATCTCACGATTCACCGTGGTTCATCCTTTCCTATTAGCCGATAATAGACACTACACATTCTATATTTGGAGAAAACTTATAAACTTTAATAGCTATTCCAGATATGCTTTTATACCTGTTTACCATGGTCTATTGGTTATTATGTTTCAAAAATTGGCAAAAGTGTCATTAATTCAGCAGTTAGCATTTGCATTTTGCACATGTGTGACTCTTATACCTTCGCCTTTATTTGAGCCTAGATATTATATTCTTCCATTTCTTTATTGGAGATTGTTAGTTGATCCATCTAATAGTTCCAGAAGTGCACATTTCAAATTAGGTATTGAATTTATATGGAACTTATTGATAAATATAATCATATTATTTATATTCATAAAATTTGAGTTTACATGGGAAAGCGAACCAAACATTATACAAAGAATTATTTGGTAAAACTACTGATAAGATCATTCCTCATATATTATATATTGATAAATATTTTTAGATCGCCACACTTTCAAAGTTTTCCACCAATTTTGACTCCTCAGTTGTAGGCTTCGTTGTCTCTATATTTGATTTAGTAATAATCACAGATGGCTCATGGGCAACAGCGGTAGCTGTCAGAGAATTCGATGAAAATTGATTACCTGAAGAACCAGTTTCTTGGTCCTCATTTAATAAATTCTTAGCTGGCAAATCCGATCTTGAAGTTTCAGTCATTGAAGACTGGTCCAAATGAGACTCATATGTTAAATCATTAGGACCAAAGTTGGTATCTATTACAGAATTCTCAGGAATGTCTAGTAATTCTGCCTCTTCATATGAGAAGTTCTTGGAATGATCAGGCTCAGTAACTTCAGCATTTGAAGACGGTGGTGGATTAAGTTTCTCTTTAGATTTACTTTGTTCCCATGCATTTATAGCTCTTTGCTTTAAAACACTAAAATAGCTCAATTCCTGTCTCAATTTTTTGTCATAATAACATAATTCACCTTCACCAGACATAATATCATCAACTAATTCATCACTTCTAATTAAGTAGTTACCATTTTCGAGGTCATTAGCAAATCCTAATAAAAAGTCTCCCCAAGATGGAGCGACTACATATTTTGTATCAAAATCTCTACCAAAGAGAATTATCTGTCCATATGTACCATTCACTGATGGAGAAAGATCAACCGCTACATGATTACCTGAGTTATCAGTGACCAATGGAATCCAATCTCTATGAGAATATGCTTTATGAATGGCATCGGGAGGAACAGAATCCTGGTGATTCATTTTAGCTTTAAATGGCAGGAGGTCAGGGGTAGAACTGTTACCACTGACATCATACTTCACAGCACCTTTCCGTAAATCATTTTCTAAATTTGGATTTATTTCAAAATTATCAGTTTCAATAGAATAATAATTACTTGCACTTCTATCACTCTTTTGCTTTCGACCAGCTAAATGTAATTCAGAGCCATGAGTTAGCTCTGGTGATCTTAAAGACAGAAGAATATCATTATTAAATTTTCTTTGTACAAAATCCACATTAACTTTCTCTGCTACTTTTCTCCAAGTCTTTGTCATTTCTACTATTTTATCCAATGTCATTAATTCCAAAGTAAAGAAAAGTCCACAATAATCTTTGAAACTGCCACTCATATCTTGTCCATCATGTATACGCAAACTTGTAACAACAGAGGGAGGAAATTTGATATTTAAATCTTGTTCAGCTATTAATATATCATTTTTTGTAACTGCAGGACATAAAGTTTCATTAAGATCTGTATGATATTTATTGGTCCATAACTCTATGTGTCTCCAAGCTAATATAGTCTCACTGACACCTTCGTTGTGAATATCAAAATCACCAGATAAAGCTGAACTTTGAAAATTAAATGAATTTTCTAAAACTGGTGATGTTAGTTTAGTAGATTTAAACAAGGAATTTCTTTTACCTGTCGGCGAAGTGATAGATTCCATTAGATCTGATTCATCATTTTTAGGTTTTACTGAACTCTTTTTAGCGAATCCACTCAACTCCCCAGATTTAAAGTCTGCATATCTATCATTCGTATTAAACGAATAAACTAATTCTTGAAATTTTTTTCCCAAATTTAACTTTGGCATTTTATACAGTTAAAGTAGCAAACGAACACCTATGAGCACGTCAAGTTAAAAATATAGGAGACGACGATCCGATACAATAAATTAAAGGAAAGTAATAAGTTCAAAAAAAACAACAACAACAATAACAACAAAACAATAAACTAAAAAAAAATCTTAAATAGAGAATTTAAATCTAATAGATCTTAATTACAGTTCACACCTTTTTAAATCAAACAATAAAATCAACCCGAAACTGACTATTTACGCGCCTTTGTTGACAGCCGTCGAGCCATTTTATTGTTTGATCTGACCGTAACCCTGCATAGAAGCGTTTGCACAGCATTCCATGTCAAAGTATAGATTCGATAATAATTTGATTAAGAATTGTATAAGCAAATAATTGAATAACATTATTAATTAGGAATATATAAATAATCTATAAATGAATGAAAAATTAAACTCAATATTTAAGTTAATTAAACTGAAAACTGCTCCTCATGAAAATTAAGACGATTCTCTTGAGCCCAAATTTTAGCTTTATTTGTTAAGCCATGAGGACCGACACCTATAACCCAAACCTTTTCCAAGATTTCATCCAAATCCATCTTCTTGATAGCTTTACAGCACTCATCGGGACTTAATGGCTCATGGACTGATCTGTGAAAGGAAGAAGACATATCTGTTGGTGGTAATAGTGCTAAATCGTCACCTATTGTATTAAAGTCAATCTCATCATGACTCAGAGTAGTATCTGGTATCGTAGTGTCACCACATGCATGGTTTAAACACCAGTTAAATTCTCCCTGGCCTAGAACTGGTCTGCCTTTAAAAATTCGCAATTGTTTGACAGTGTTAGAGTAGTGGTCAGCGGAATCATTGGACCTGATGAAAATAGGAACCTTGAACTCTTCATTATGTTGTGAGATATTTTGATGAATATGGCGCTCATTCAGAGTTGCTCCATAAGCCGGTACAGAGTTGGCACTCCATTTAAATAAATTTGTTAAATCAGAATTCTTATCTCCAGCTGATGATTTCCGGTCAATTATACTTTGATCATAATTCTTAGAGTTAATCGATATATTAATACCAACGTTATCAGCATTGGTTCCATTAATATCATCATCGTCTCCGTAATCATCTTGTGCAAATGTCTCCAAGTTTAAATTTTGTATGATTAACTCACGGAGTGATTTTTTAGCCAGTAGTCCACTCTTTGGCACCATCCGATCATCAGCGAACAGGAAAGTATCAATAGAAGAGAGTGACTTTGATCTTCCTCTAGAGTGGAGAGAAGCTGAAGAAAACAACTGTCTTTTAGGTGAACTATGTGCTAACTTTGGAGACATTTTACCATAGTTGGTAAAATCAACTTCTGTGTTACCTGTATAGGCATCCTTCACAAGAGGGACATGCTCTGGATCAAATAATAGGTCATCTAAATGTAATATATTCTCTTTTAAATGTTGGAATTTATATGCCTTACTAGTTAAATAAACTTCAAATGAGTTTATGTCAATATTCCTAAAATACTTGAATAACCTAACATCTTGAACATCCTTGATGACCCAAATTATTTTACAAGGAACACCTTGAATATTTAAAAGACGTAACAATGGTAAAGCGACAGATATTCCTGATCCACCAATAATCATTAATACCCTTGATGCTGATATATTATAATATGAAGATAGAGTTATAATACTGTTAGTCTTTAGCATGTTTTGTTTATCAATAGAGCGACGAGACAGTAAAATGCTAGAATTGTCCTTACTTAATGATATAAACTCTAAATCTGGATCATATGAACCAGAAATATAATATTTATCAGTATTATTGAGATCGAACTTGGTGTTTCTCACGACTAGTTGAAGTGATTGATCACTAGGCAATGATGATACTGTATAAGGATGTGAAAGAGGTGCCACAACTCTGTACCAAAAGTTTATAAATGGATTCCTAAACTGTTTTTGAATTCGTATATGTGAGCAAGGCATAAATGAGTTTTTGAATTGAAATGGACCCTGAGGTATTCTGTCCTTAGGAATTTCCACAATCATTAAATTTGGAGCTAATTGAGTAACATTGATGCTAACAACAGAAGTATTTGATAAACGTAAAAATACTTGGTAAAGTAATATTAAAATGTTTAAAAAAGTGGCCATATTTGCTGGTGGCCGAGAATGCAAAAATAGAAAGATCACCAGAACCCAACTTAAAATATAATGATTAAAATAAAATGTAGGAAAGCTAGCGTTTCTAATTGGACGTAATGAAGTGATGGCTATAATAAGAAAAGCTAGTAAAGGGATCCAACCCCAGATTTGTTCAAGTTGCCATATTTTTGATACTTTATTTGAATGAATGTAAAATGCTGAATATAAAATGGTATGCAATAATGATTGTAGTATTACTATTCTTGATAACCATTTATGAATAGGTAATAATGATAAGTATAAAGTTTTTGGTAATGGTGTAGGTCTAAGAGTTAAGAAAAATACTGTTGGTAATAAAGTAATTGCAATTCTTCCTAATCTTTTAGTTATAAATAATAAATCATTATGTGATTCAGGAAATAATACTAATAATGTAAATATACCCCAAAATCCAATTATTCTAATAATTGGAGAATTAATTAAATATAAATATTGTTTTGAATGACTATGATAAATTCTTTTTAAAAAACTATTAATTGAATAAAAATATTTCGAGAATATATAATTCTTAATACCTAGTAATAATATTATAAAACCACTAGTTATCAATGCGATGAGCCCATACTTTTTTGTAACTGCTTTCCTCAAGTTTTTATAATCAGGCAGCACAATATCAACCCATCCAGGTAATTGAAACTGATTGGTATCACTACCAGTAGAGTTTTCACTGGTAGTTATTGAGAACATCTATCCAATTGATTACTAATTATGATAAAACGTTACAATTCAATGGATCTAGTACTGTTTACCCAAAATAAGAAAGAAATAATTCTTAATAAACAATTAGTACCCAAAGGATCCAGATTTTTTTTTTCTGTGTTTTTTTTCCAATTATTATAGAGATATATTAATTAATTTATATTACCATAATAACTGAGATCACAGTATAAAATATAATGTATGTAATTAAAAGAGGTGCGTAGATCAATGCTGTTTATTTAAATTACACCCGCCCTATTGTGTCGGAAGTGTTGCTTAACCATCGATGATCGAGAATTCACGGTGCATACAACATGATGAGGATCGCAGCACGCTGCAGACCCGGGGCGCGAAAAAGCCCTTGACAGGCACGTGTAACGCACATGCACGGTGACGACTAGTCAAAACACGTGACAAATGAGCCTGAAAAAATTGTAGTTTTCTTAGGTACTATGAAAATTAGGAAGCGAACAGAAGTGTTAGATATCACTGAATAGCATATCAAGATGTCCCTCCCAGAAACCTTTAATCTTACTCCTGAAGATGCTAAGTTATTGTTGGCTGCCAACGTTCACTTAGGTGCTAAAAACGTTCAGGTATGTATTATTTAAGAAGTAATTAGAGAATAATTGTTGAGTTAAAGTTAAAGTGCAAAATTTGATAGTGATTAGCTTTTAAGAGAGAATATAATATTTGAAAGAGAAGAGATAGTTTTGTGAACAGGTGATAGAATGGTGAAAACTATTTTACACTATGAATAGAAATGAGTCTTTAGGGGTAATCAGTGACTATTTGAAGATTATTGAAGATTGATTTTCAGTAATGAAAGATCATAGCAAGGCAGCACATACTGTGATCTATAAAAGTGCTTAATGGCGCTAGATTATAGTTTTAACTTTTAAAGAGTTTTAATTGATAATTTTTCTATAATTTTATTTTTTTTGAAGATTTTTCATGATACTAACATTAAATAGGTCCACAACGAACCATACGTGTACAAGACCCGTCCAGACGGTGTTAACGTTGTTAACATTGGTAAGACTTGGGAAAAAATTGTTTTGGCTGCTAGAATTATTGCAGGAATTCCAAACCCAGCTGATGTTGTTGCCATCTCTTCTAGAACTTTAGGTCAAAGAGCTGTCTTAAAATTTGCTTCCCATACTGGAGCTACTGCCATTGCTGGTAGATTCACCCCAGGTTCTTTCACTAACTATATCACCAGATCTTTTAAAGAACCAAGATTGATCATTGTTACTGACCCAAGAACTGATGCTCAAGCTATTAAGGAATCTTCCTACGTTAATATCCCAGTCATTGCTTTATGTGATACTGACTCTCCAACTGAATTTGTTGATGTCGCTATCCCAACTAACAACAAAGGTAAGCACGCTATTGGTTTAATCTGGTACTTATTAGCCAGAGAAGTTCTCAGATTAAGAGGTACTTTACCAAACAGAGAAGAGCCATGGTCTGTTATGCCAGATTTGTACTTCTACAGAAACCCAGAAGAAGCTGAACCAGTTGCTGATGCTGCTGAAGCCACTGAGGCTACTGAAGAAACCGCTGAACCAGTCGCTGAAGCTGATGATGCTGCTGACTGGGCTGCTCAACCAGAAGAAGCTGACTGGAGTGCTGCTCCAGGTGATGCTGCTGACTGGGCCGAATCCACTGAAAACGCTAATGCTTCATGGTAATTTACTTTAACTTAGTGAATCATACAAATTCTTTTTTTAAATCTAATGCTTTCTCTATAAGGAGTTGTAAGGGTTTCCTACAATGTATAAATACGTTTTCATTTCATGAATCTTATGTAGTCTTTGATTATTATTGTTTTTGTAATTCAATACCTAATTCTTTAACATGATGCAAAAAATATTTTTGCACTTTTTCATCAACTGCAACTTTAAGTGGAGTATCACCATCACTACTTTCTAAATTTGGATCAGCACCAAGTTTAATTAACTCTATAGCAACATCACCATGTCCTTCCGCTAAAGCATGATGCATTGGGGTCCAGCCAAAGTTATCCTTAACATTAAGTTGACTTTTTCCCTCAGTGCAAAGTAACTTCACAATACTGATGGATCCAATTGATGCAGCTCTAAATAGAGGGGTTTGGCCCTTCTTATCCTTGATTCTTGCACTTGCTCCATGTTTTAAAAAGTATAAAGTAGTATCATATAAGTTTTTAGAAGCTGAGAAATGTAAGACTGTTTGTCCAGTAGATGTTTGTTGGTTAATTGAAGGTTCCGGTTCGTGCGTCATCAATAGCTCAATAATGTCAGTGTCACCCAACGCTGCAGCAATATGAAGTGGCGTCCATCCTGACTCGTCAGTATAATCATCAATTTCAATCTCAGGAGCAGTGAGTTTACCATTCTTATTGTTAATAACACTTAAAGGATTTAATAGAATTGATACAATCTCTTTATTGCCCTTTGAAACTGCCCAATGCAAAGGGACCCTGCCATCCAAATCTTTTTGGTTGATAGATTTTAGGTCTTTATCAAGAATATCAATAACAGCTGATACATCAGATTTATTAACGGCATCGTGAAGTGGAAATTTGTTTTCTTCAAACATCTCAATTTCTTATAAGTTTTGTTTCAGTTGCCACTTTTATTCTTTTAAAAGCATGTTATGTATTTTGCTCGGTAGCGCGTAGTGCCGTTAGCAATAAAGAGGAAAAAAAAATTTGGGTGGCAAGGTAAATGAGAGAGTAGGTTGAACGAAGGTGCCCTGAAAGATACAAAAAAAAAAGATCATGAATCAACCGAATTGGGATCAGTTAGCTAGACAGTTAAGGGATCAGGCTAAAAAAGTCCAATATAACGGAATGCAAAATGGTGGTAAAATTCCAAGACCTCCTTTAGCTGGATTATCCTTACTTGTATTATTAGGAGCGGGAGTAGTTGCCATTAATTCATCATTATTTAATGTTGAAGGTGGTCATAGAGCTATTATTTATTCACGTATTGGTGGTATTCAACCAACTATATATAATGAAGGTACTCATATTGCTATTCCTTTCCTTCAAAGAGCAATTGATTATGATGTCAGAGCTAAACCAAGAAATATTTCAAGTTTAACTGGTACAAAAGATTTACAAATGGTTAATATTACTTGCAGAGTATTATCAAAACCTTCTGTTACTCATTTACCAACAATTTACAGAACTTTAGGAGCTGATTATGATGAGAGAGTACTTCCATCAATTATTAATGAAGTCTTAAAATCAGTAGTTGCTCAATTCAATGCTTCTCAATTAATTACTCAGAGAGAAAAAGTTTCTAGATTAATTCGTGAGAATTTAGTGAGAAGAGCTTCAAAGTTTCATATATTATTAGATGATGTTTCCTTGACTTATATGACATTTTCTCCAGAATTTACTCATGCTGTTGAAGCTAAGCAGATTGCTCAGCAAGATGCCCAAAGAGCTGCATTTGTCGTCGACAAGGCCAGACAGGAAAAGCAGCAAATGGTTGTTAAGGCCCAGGGTGAAGCCAAATCTGCTGAGTTAATTGGTGAAGCTATTAAGAAATCAAAAGATTATGTTGAATTGAAGAGATTGGATACTGCTAGAGAGATTGCTTCCATCTTATCCAAATCTCCAAATAAAATTATTTTAGATAATGAAGCTTTATTGTTGAACACTGCTAGTGACAACAGAAAAGCTTAATAATCTATGTCTACCTTGTATATATAGTTGACAATAATTAATATTGATTACTTTAAGATAATTGTAGAGTTGTAGTACATGATATAAAAATTCATAAAAAGAAAATTCAGGTATCTATTAAAATATTTAATGGTTCAGAAAATGTGGGTCTATATATCATCCAAATTAACACCCTCCATGATTTGTTCATCATCAATTTCAGGTGCCTTCATTTTTTGACCACCCAAGATATCATCAATTTCTTTGCCCTGACTGATGTTGAGCAGAGTCTTAGATTCTTGTGAACCAAAGTTGATCTTTTTCCCTTTTTGGTTATTAAAGAATCTATTCTTATGATTTTGTAACTTCTCTGTACAAGGTGACAACATATTATCTGTAGGCGAAGCAAACAAGGAATTGCTATTTCTAATTATGTTAGCGAAATATTCTATATTTATGAAAACGAGCCAAGTCTATATGCTCAAGTTAATACTTACTTATTAGTCTTTTCTAATAGTTTTCTCTTTAAGATATCATTGCTATTTAATGGTGCTGTTTGGTGCATTGGTTGAATTTCGCTGGTCATTTTTGAGTAAGAATATTAAATAAGTTAAAAAGGTAATTTGAGAATACGCAGATCTTTATGAATTGTGCCAAATCCCAGATTTAAATAAATTCTAGAAATAATGTACCTCTGTTTATAGGTGTCTGTACTAGATGTGTGTAGCACATATTGTATTTACATTTTTCCCGATTTGGGGATGCGAGGGCAAACAACCTGAGGAGACTTGTAAAGGAATTTTTAAGTCATTCATGATAAGAAAAAGAAATGTAAATAACCAAGATGGGCAAAATTTGATCGTAAGAGCAATGAATAGATTTGGAGAGTGGGTTGTATAATATGCAATTGAGCGTATGACTTGGAGGGGTAAAATTCAAGTATAAAAAGCTCAACAAATTCTTTCTCAATTGATTATTATATTTAAATAAAATTAAATAACAAACAAATTATATTTACAATGAACACTGAAATTCCAGTTAATGCCAATGACTTGGAGAAAAGATTATCCAAGATCACTTCATTAACTAAAGAATTATCAAAACTATCATCAAGGGATGACGCAATCATAATTGATGGATCTGATAATGAGATGGATGAAGGTAAGATGGACGATGAGCTCGCTGCCACTAAGTACTGGAAGGAGTATCATGACTATTTCTCTAGATTATCTACTGTCAAGAAGGAGATTGCTGAGTTTAAGAATTTGAATCATGAGTATACTGGTGATGAAGACTTTGAGATTGAGAAGTATCAAAAGTTTAACACTGGTTTGGAGAAGGCAATTAAGGACACTAATAAGTCCTATAAAGAATTTAACGGCATCGATCATGAGTACATTGGTTAGTTTACAACCAAGTTAGTATATAGGATCGTCATTTATTTTAAACATATAAATATATATTTTACGAAGAAAAGAGTGAATGAATTATGATTATTGATTTTAGTGTAGATCTACAGTATGTTAAAATGTACAATAAAACAGTCTATTAAAGAAACAATTTAGTTATTTAGTTATAACAAAATGTGAAGAACTAAAGAGATTATGAGAATTTATAACTCATTATTGAATTGGTTTTATAAGGTAGGTTTAGTAGTAGATTATAACTCATCTCTCTTGGAAACGTCATCAGCGTAAATACCACTACCAATGTTTTTAAGTCCTTGAATGTAAGTGACACCTTTACTATCTAAGGTGGTATCAATACAGTCAGTTGCTACCTTAGCATCCCAAACACCGAAACCTGAGAAGTATGATGCGGACATTTTACCACTCATCTTTTGATTAACTGTCTTCATATCTGCATGCCATTCATTAGTAGATGAACCTTGTAACGTTACAAATAATTTAATATTTTTAGATTTAGTAACCAGATTAAAGAAATTCTCCCAAGTTGACCATGAACCATCAAAGTCAGATTGACTCATACTGCAGCCTTTATTACTGTAAAATTGTAAGAAAACAATATCCAAATTAACATCTCCATCTATTAAAACGTCACCAACGTTCTTATCAGGGTATGGACATTGTGGACAAGCAGTCAAGATTAATGTTTTTGAAGTCCATAATTGTCTAAGTTTTTTAAACATTGCAATTTGACCATTTTGGTTACTATTTTCAACATCTAAATCAAATCCATCAACTTCAACATCACCAAAAACTTTTGTAACTTTTGAGTTACCCTTTGGATTAAACATATCATATAATTTTTGAGCTGCTGCTTCACCATCTGCGTCACTTGTAAGTCCAAAATTTCCTAATCTCAGATCTCCTCCCATTGAAAGTAAAACCTTAACACCTATACTTTGACAAAGTTTAATATCAGCAGCAATAATTGGACATTCTGGACCCCAACAAGCATTACCAAAATTAAACTTAATATCAGTAGCTGTCACTACATTAATAAATGAGACAACAACTAAATCAAGATTTCCAACTTTACAATAATCTCCAAGAGAAGCTTGGTTAGATCCTTGACCCCAATATGCAGCAACATTATTTTTTGCTTTCGGATCATATGTAGCTTTTACTAATAATGTATTAATAAGTATATTTAATATTATCCAAATACCCCTCATTATTTTAGTTATAATATATTAATTTTTTTTTAAAATTAGTGATATAATGTTTGGTTGGTAATTTACTTTATTATATAGAAATCCTCTAGATCTCACTAACTTTACTGGATCCGGACTAAATGTAGTTTTCAAACACTGCGTACGTAATTTTAAGCTTAGCACTTACTATTTGCGTGCAGAGTTTCATGCATAGTGAGAAATCAGCCATCTTTAGATGGTGTTTCAAAACAATTTGATACATAATATCGGTTAAAAGTGCACCAAGAGTTTCATCCATCGATTTAGATTATCGAGTATGCTTTGTTATTTAAAGTTAGATCGATTTATTCAGCACAGCCAGCGTTTCCACTTTTAAATAAAAACATAATAATTCAAAATAACTAAATATCCTAAATAACTACTTTGTATAATATTATTATGTTTAGGTTCTAAAACTTCAACTTTTAGAAATGTTAGTATATTTGTAACAAATGTGAGTAGTAGGATAAGAAAACTGCTGCCTGGGCTAAATATTCACTCCCTGGGGTTCATATATGCCGTGGTATTTACTTTACCTCAGGGCAAACTCCCGCCAGCTTAAAATTCCCGGCTGTGGGCTTTTTATGCTTCTGCGCTCGGCCCAATCTCATCCAGGATTATAGGGAAAAAAAGTACCACTGCCTAACTGACCGGACGCCTACAGCGGTGCAAGGGCCACCGCGGCGCAAGGGCAACAGCGGCGCGAGGGCAACAGCGGCGCGAGGCCCGCGATGCTAAATGGTAAACTACTGTTAGCCGTCGTCACTGGCAGAGAGTCTCCTTCTCGCGCTGTGAAGGCTCCTTAGCGATATTGGAGAACTGCGGTCAGCGGGAGCACACAGTAAGAATTGTCCCATAGGAGTCCGGACGACCGATAGGCTAATAATACATGTAAAATCTGCGCTCTCTTTATTTATTTATTTTTTTTTTCCTTTATTTATTTTTAGTCTTATTTTTATTTCATCTTTACTTTTATTTTACTTTTATTTTATTTTATTTTTTTTCCTGACATGAAAAATGGGGAAACATAATTATGGCTTCCGGCGAGCCATAAAGGACGGGCCAACTTGCTAGCCTGCTAACTTGGTGGATTTTTTAAGTAAGTACTTTACGGCCAAAATGCTGTACTGTAGTATCACAAGATGGTACTTTGTGGTTATTGCATCAATAGCTGTAAGCCCTAAAAGTAATCAATGCATGATGGGTAAATTTGAGATTTTAATTTAAATGTACGAAGAAGTCTATACATATATGCACAATCATATGCTGATATAGTCTGTTACCTATAGTGCTCTATTATACCTTTCAGTGAGGTAAGTATATATCAAATAGATTTAGATTAGTTATTATACATAAAGTATTGAAACTTACATTTATTAATGTTAGACATGCTTTTACTTTACTAACTCTTTTTAATCAAGTATCACCCTTTCCATTTATGTAATTAAATCAAATCAATTTATTGGGGGGAAAGAAAAAAAAAAAAATTAAATAAATATGTGAAATAGTATTAATTTACTGATATGAGCAATATTGTTCTTTCATGAGGATAATTATGCACTATTAGGTTTCCTTAGAAAAGCAAAAAAAAAAAAATATCTTTTAACCAATTTCAAGTCAGTGACGGATCGGTCTTAACCTAAAGTATTTGGTGGTAAAATACTCTAATTAGGCGTATATGATTTACGAGCACTTATAAACTAAAAAGATGATATTATTTAATGGATAAACAAAACCAGAATAAGCTAATATGTACTATGTATTAAAATTATAAATAATATAGATAGTTTAATTGAGTAATTTACTTGGTGTGGTGTGGTACCTTAGTAAATGGTAGAAAGGAGCAACCATAATGAAACTTTAAAAATGCGGAGAGAATTACTTCTTTCAAGTCCGGAGTTGAAGAATGCTAACTTTCCAAGTTCGTTAAGGGAGTAAATCAATCTAGCAGCATAGCTATGCATAAAGTTTCGGAAAAGTGCATTTCCGTTATAGGTGACATTAACACTAAATCGTCTTTGCTAAAAAAGAAGAATCCAAAAATAATAGTAGATAGAAGTAGGGTCGTAATACAGCTAACTCTAAAACATTGCACAATGAATGACATAATTTTATAACTACACTCATTTTGTTATATAACACTCATATCAGCCCATATATATGTAATAAATTGTTCTAGATATTTAATATTGTATTGTATACAGGGGAACGGCGCTACATCTTAGAAAGTCCAGGTAAAGATGCAAGACTTCCTGCCAAGTTTACCCTGCTGTAAGAAATTGAAAATTAATGGAACTGAAGTATACGAGGGGTAGGACTGTACTTTGAAATCAGTTTACACTACGAGAGTGAGCGGCAGGGGAAAGCGGGAAGTTAATAACAGATAAATCTAAATGAGTGATAATGAATTACATCTGGAATTTAAGTCCAAATATGAAGAATTGGATAAAAAAATAGATGCAGTTACAAGTAGGAAGCAAATTGTACCATTACGGTTAGAGTTAAAAACTATTTCTGAACTAATTCAGAATAATGTGGATAGAATAGCATCGTATGATATGAAAATATATGCAGAAGAACTATTAGCTCTAGAAGAGAAGATTGACAGTATACAGTCAAAATTTCAAACAAAATTTAGCTTCAAGAGTAGGAATTTAAATACGCAAAAATTTAACTCATCACCAATTAATAATGATAAATTATATAATAAACCTATTAAATCATCAGAAGGACAATTAATGATTAAAAATGTCTCAAAAGAGTATATTAACTTAGAAAATGAAATATTAAATTCTGGAAATCAATGGCGAAATATATTATTACAAGATCTATCAGATTGCATAGTGAGACTACCTCAGACTCATATTCCAGTGCATATTAAAAATTGTTCAAATATTAAAATGTGGATACATACAAGTGGTCCAGTATTAATTCAAAATACTATTGATTTTCAATTAGATGGAGAATGTCATCAATTAAGAGTTCATGACAGTTTCAGGGGTATAATAACGGTTAAAGTACTATCAATGGAGTTAATAATTGAGAGGTGTCAAAATTTACAGTTGCCGATGAATATTAAAATTAATGACTTTAGTAATCCAATTAAAGAAAATCCTAGTACAAATTATACAATTATTGATGAGCAACTAAACGATTCATTAAATTTAAACTGGTTAGAGACTCCTAATGAGTTACAAGTCAATAAGCAACTTGAAATACTTCAAACGAACGATCAGAAATAATTTATGCATTGCATGCATCTTGAGTTCTAAGTTTGCTATACCATTAGTTTTTTTTTTTTTTTTTTTTTTTTGTTTGTTTTTTTGTTTTTCCTTTTCTGTTTTAATGGCCGCTCCTCAGATCATATTGTTTTTGTAGCTTTGTAGAGTTCGCTTTACCAGTGCAATAAATGATTGTCACTCAATTTAGGAATTGTCTACTGACAAGTTACAGTTCGATCGGCCAAATGGCGAAACGGCCGACGAGTCAGTATTCTCGGGGATTTCCTAAGTTTTTCGCAAAGGTTTTTACCCATTAACTGTCGCAAAATAGTTTTCAGTCGTAATATTTATTTAATTTGTTCCATTAAGCCGACATACAAGAGTTTTAATTATTTTGATTATTGTTTAAGGAACATAAAAAAAAAAAAAAACAAATATTTCTAGTTTACGCCAGACTCATGTACACCGTACTTTTTTCTTGCAGCAAAATTGAGCAGCCGAAAAACAAACTTTCGAATGTCTGTCTGTTGATGCTTAATTCTGTCTATAGACGTTCTATTGCTAAAATATGTACTACCCAAGCTTACCTACTTCAAACTAGTTTTGCTTGAAAGTCAACTATCTCAATTATTAAACTGTCTCAGCTGTGCATGTAACGGATTCAATCTAATTAGAAAGAAGAAAAAAAATTTATAAAACTACAAATTTGTCATTTATTAATTATAATTAAAACTTCAATTTTTATATTAAAATATAACTGAATACATTTTATAAATTATTATTACTTTTATATTTTTACTGAAGACCTTCTAGAAAGCATCTACTTGCATATAACTGGAACAAAGATAGGAGTAGTATATATATACGGAAAAAAAACCGTATCCTTTACACTATATACATTTCCCAACTTGAAATTACGCTGAAGTTTTCTGAGTTTCAGTTCCATAAAATTTGCAAAAGTATAATTATTATATATTAACACAGAAATAGTTTATGTTAATAAAATTATACTCGTTTAGACAAAAGTTTGTGTTCCTAGATACGACACTAGTATTAATTATTATTGTCAATACCTAACTTGCATAGTTTCCCTTATTTGGTGGTGGGAAAAATTATACTTCCTAAATTTCTGTGACTGGGACAAAAAACAATCGAACCTACCTCATTTTATAAAATAGATAACTTGCCGGATTTTTTTTTTTTTAAAAAAAGTTTCTTTACATTAAGGACACAAAGTATTTTTTTTTTTTATTACATCTTCTATTTATTGGTTATAATAGAGGATTAATATAGTCCATAAATCTTCGACCGGAGTTCAGATTGTTTAAATCAGAGACACTCTGGAGTAGATTTTTTTTTTTTTAGTGCGTGTTGATTTGTGTGAGTCTCATATGTGTTTCCTCAAGTAATGTCATCGAAAGAGAAACCCACCCTGAAAGACAAAGATACTACTGTCTCCACAGTAACATCTAATATTGTTGCATCAGAAAGTATAGAAAAGAATAATTATATATTTGAGGATAATAATAGTGAAACTGATCAACCAGCTCCGCAGCCGCCACAGACTAATAATAATAATGATAAGAAGAAACCAAAAAAAGAACAGACTAAAGGTAGTCATACAATATTTATTCATAAATTATATAATATGTTAGAAGATTCAACTATCAGCCATTTGATATGGTGGTCAGAATCTCATGATTCATTTTTTCTTATACCAAGTGAAGAATTTTGTAAAGTTCTTTTATCATATTTTAAACATTCTAATGTTGCAAGTTTTGTTCGTCAATTAAATATGTATGGATTTCATAAAGTAAATGATAGTGGATCTTCTGATAAAAAATCTCGTGGTGATAATAATGTTTCAACTACAACAAAATGGGAATTTGCACATAGTTCAAAGAGTTTTCGTAAAGGTGATTTTAATGGTTTAAAAAGTATTAGAAGAAGATCATCAAGAAATCCAACATCTTCATTAAAAGATAAAACCAATTCAAGTGATGATAATTTAAAAGCACTTAGTGAAACAAAACCTATAAGTGAAGTTGATGAGAAATTTCCAAGTATTGAACGTAAAGATAGTTCTAATAGTGTATCTAGTATGATGGAACATTCAAGGAGTAGAGATTCATTTTATTTTGGTACAAATAGGCCTGATGATTCTTCTGTTTCTAATGCTAAAGTTTCTGAATTAGCTTATAATTTATCTTCAATACGACAGGATCATGCTAGACTTCAATCAAGATATGATACAGCAGTTGAGGATTTACGGAGAACTAATTTAGATATGGTACATTTATTAGATATTATGCAAAGAGTTGTAACTCAAAATCAAGATAATACTAATAATAATAATCCAGGTGATGGAGATAATAGTTCATCTGAAGGATTTCGTTCTCGTGAATCTAGTAATGTGAGCTCAGTTTTCAATTTAGAAAATGAATTAGCTTCATTTAAAGCTTCAATTCTTAATAGAATTCAACCTAGAGATACATATGACTATCAAAGTAATCATGGTTACAGTATGTTACAGCAAAGTGGCGCTGGCGCTACTCCTTTGCTGGATCATTCTAGTGCCCCTGGACAGCTGTCAGCTGCTCCATTTTTACAAAGATCTCGTTATAGTTCTCAAGATCTTGGCTTCTTAAAGTTTAATTCTTCAGGAAGCGGTCAGGATTCAACTAGTAGACATCAAAGTCTTATATCTCAACAAAGAGAAACTTCAAAATTCACTAATAATATTCGCTCTGATCTGCCACTTTCTAATGATAGTGGTACTAATAGTCAAGCTAATAATTCAAGTTATCCTTTTAAATATGTGGTATCTCAAGCACACAGTCAACCATCAACACCTTTATATGGTCCAAAAACTCCTACAGGTGGAATTCCATCAATGACCCAAGGACCCCCAACAGGACAATATCCATCATCGATGACAGCAAATAATGTATCTAATTCGTCAAAATTTGCTCCACAGGGAAATGTGTTCTTGCATGATGTTGTATTTTCAGGTAATTCTAAAAAGCAACGAACTATGAGTATTCTTTGTGATCCATTAGCTCCAGAACCAAAGTATTCGTCAACATCTGGAACAATTTCTCCATCTACTGAGTCTCGTAATATGAGCATGTTTTCTCCAGATGGAAGTCTTCTGGCATCTGCTAGACAAAATGGATACTTCTCTAGTATATCTAGTTCTAGAACATCAGAAGGAATTATACCGTTCCCTTATCAATTAAATGGTAGCTCATATTTTGGCGGATACCTGGAAACGAATCATAATCCATCAAACCCAAATTCTGCAAAGGAAGAAGAACCACAATATCCACCTCGTCATCAATTGAAACGTCATTCGTCTAATGACGTTCTTTTTGATAGATCCAGAATGAGTGGTGATAGCACTAATTCTCAACTGACTTTAACATTTGGTAATGCCCCTAGATCAGTACCTGATTTATACAATTCAATCCCTGGTGGTGCCAAGTTTATCGCATCCAGACTAAATTCTATTGGCCTGAGCTCAGAACGTTCATCATCTTTGAGTTCTGTAACTCTTGGACCACATGCCCAAAATAGTTTGACATCCCCTAAATCGCCTGGTGCTTTGACTATGAATGCCCATGCCCGATCTTTCCCATTAGCTAGAGCTCAAAGATCGGTAAACAATTCCCCTAGAAATAAAATTGCAACAATTCAAGGAGGAGGATCATCATCTGATCTTTTCTCTTTATTAAATAAAGAAGAACCTGCTAATAGAAAAAGTCATGATCCACCATTTGGTGAAAAAGCTAGAGGTAAGCTTTTAGATAAAGAACCAGATGACAGAGAGACAAAAAGAATGAAATTTGAGCCAACTATTTGAGCTCACTATTTGATGATTAAACGACATTTTACATGAATTATAAAATTATCATGTCACATTTGTTTTAAATTTATTTTTTGCTTTATTTATTGATTTATTTATTTATACATATATAGATATATTTTTATTCCTACAGTGTTATTTCTGGTTATACTTTTTCTCCTTTTTTTTATATAGCCTTTGCTTCTGTGGTACATTTTGTTTTTATTGTTTTATTGATTTACTATTTATCATTTCTCTTGCTTTTCTCATACATTTTTATCTCTTTGAAATAATCGTCATGGTATAAATATGTCTCTGTAAGCGTTCACAGTATTAATTTGGAAACAACCGCACTGGCGGTATATCGCGTATGCGAAGACAGTAAGAAAATTACAGTAAGTGGGATGTTGGTAACAAGACATACCTTGACATAATTTGGCACACTATACACTTTTATATTTACTAATGGTTGAATTATGCAAATAACGCACTGCTATTACCCGAAGGATCTTTTAAATGAATTTTTATATGACACTCCGTGTCTTATAATAGCACTTCAAGCTAATCCACAATCTGAAGATTATATTATTGTGACACTTATACCGTTTAATCCAGGTAAACTTGAGCTGCTTTTTGAAGAGTGTGTACTTCATGTCGATGAAGATAAGCAAATAGTGTTCTCTTGGAATGGATACGTGAGAAAACAACAACAATATGAGCAAGACCAGTTACTAGCTAATTTATTAGAACATGATCTGAACTCTAGTATTGATACAGAAGAGAGTGTCCTACATAGAAGACGCAGTAAGAGAAGGAGTAGGGCAGGTAGTAGTTCAAAGAGCAGTCAGCTAAAATCTTCTAGAAATATTGATTTTAAGAGTAATAATAGCTCAACTGAACCTCCTCGCAGTGGTTTAAAATATTATGTTCTGGGCTTCTTAAACTATCAAACAGCTTCAAGAAGATATTCACATTTACCATTAAATTTTGTTTATAATAATTTAACTAAATATCCAATATCAACAAATATTCAAAAAAGTTTAAAAGTTATTTTATTTGAAGTTCCTGATCCGAGAGTTATGCAGTTTTACTCAGTAACGCCTATCCGATTAGGATTTGATGATAAAGAGCTTGAATCATTAAATGAGAAGATAAGTTTTGCATATAAACTTAAATATCATGGAGATTTTGGTATTATGAATGCCCAAGAGAAAAGTTTTGAGAAAATTGTTCAAGTTTTAAATGAATGTTACTTCTTAAGAGTTTATTTTTACAATGAGATAAATAGTGGTCCACCAGCTACTGCTGCTTCTCTAGGACTCAGACTAATTAAACCATGGGAGCAGAATTTCAGCATAATTCGAAATCTTCGAAATTTCAGGATATTTCTCGTTGACCATTTATATATTTTACCTACCTATGGTAATCATACAAAGAAACGAAAAAAGAGGCAACTGAGAAGTAAGTCGGTTTCTACAAAATATCCAGAACATTTTGCAGCTGTTGGCTACGATGATGATGTTTCACTGTCTGACCATCTGATAACTGGGTATGCTTTTAAAATGGGATTAATTTATTTTATTGTTTATTTGAGGAAATTAATGGAATTATTCTTTTTTATTTTGAATTTTAGAGTCGGCTCTTTTAGAACATTAGTTGAAGTCAGTTTAACTGTCCAACAAATAGATTTAAGATTAAGACAGGTGTGTTCTATACCAAGTCAGTTTGTTAAGATAAAACAAAGACATAATTTCTCTGATTTTATTGGATTATATAATACAATTTGGTTAATACTAAACGATGTGAGTTTTGGATTCACGGTCGGCCAATATGTTTATGATAGATCGACAATAATAAGTGAATTTCTTGTGCAGGTCATAATAAAGCAAATTTTATATAAAGAGTTTTATAAACTTACTTTATGGTTAATGAATTTCCCAGCTGGTTTCAAGTTAAACTCAAAGTTGGCTATTTTTTTTGGTGAGTTATTCTTGTGGATAATTGAGTTCTTCTTTACCAAAATTGTTTTAAATGAAACATTTATAGATTATGTTATTACTGGTTGCATTTTCTTGATTACATATGGAGGCTCAGTGTTTGGTGCAACTTTCATTTTGGCAGTTATTTGCGATTTGTTAAACTTTGTTACTTTACATGTTTACTGTTTCTATATAGCTTCAGCAAAAATCTTCAACTGGTTATTGGTCATTCTTCGAAGTCTCTTCAATTTATTTTACGGCAAAAAGAATAACGTTTTAAAGAAAAGAATTGACTCTGCTGATTACTCGTTGGATCAGCTACTAATGGGAACGTTATTGTTCACCATTACATTGTTTATCTTACCTACAGTGTTTGCGTTCTATTTGAGTTTTTCGATTCTGCGATTGTTAGTTCTTAGTATTTTAATAACATTGGAGCTCTGTCTATCATGTCTTAATCACTTCCCAATATTTGCAGTTCTATTAAGATTTAAAGACAAATTTAGAGTACCAGGAGGTATCAATTTTAGACTACTCAACTTCATCAATGAAGAGGAAACTTATTATAAAGCAGAAGAGTTAGAACTTAGTTGTGAGAGCACCTTTGATAATGATAGAGATTCTACATCTTCTCAAGAATTAGGATTTGACTCAGGGTCTGAATCTGATATGATTTCAGATATTAGTACTGAAGGTGATATTAATAATACTGTAACTTTTAATGATAATGGAAATATTATATATTTGGAACTTCAAAATGAACCTCTATCATTTAGTATGATATTTTTCCCTTATATATTACTTTGGCATAAATTAAAGATTTATTATTTTAGTTCCAGCACATTGACAAACTTGATAACAGGAATTCCTATTAATGTATCTAGAAATAAGTTATATCATTTACTTTATCTCATGTTACCTATTGCTCCAGTTGATAACAGTGATTTATTTGAGGATCTAAAAAAGAACTACATTGGTTAAAAATTTACCATTATGATAAGATTTCATTAAATTAATGTATTCATGAACTAATATTTATATACAAGTTACTTTTTTTTTCTTTATTGACCCAAATGTAATTTACTTCTTCTTTGACTTACTACCGTTAGTCTTAGCAGGAGCACCCTTACCTCTTCTCTTACGACTAAAAAATAAAATGTTAGTATCAAAAAATAAATCATATAAATCATTGTTAAATAAGTACTTACCCAGCTACCATAGTGAGTCTGTAATCCTCTTCCTCGTCAACAAACTTAAATTGTGGATATAACTTTCTAAGGTCTTTAAATTCTATCATATCTGAACGGTTATAATATTCAGAGATAGTAGGTCCAACAAGACGTTTTCTCAATACTTTAGCACCAGTTCTTTTACCCTCTGGGTTAAAGTTAGTAGAGAATATCTCTGATCTAATCTTGTCTAGCACTCTGAACTTGTCCTTGAGTTGTTTGAATGACATGATTGGCTCCCCTGTTGCTCCAACCTCAGTCAAAATTTACATGTTGAAAAATATCCAATCCATAGGGCAGGGTAACTGTTTCATTAAATGGGAGGTAGATAGAAGCGAGTAGATTAGAGCCAATATCCTTTGAGTTTACAGTATGCGGTGATTAAACTACTGAAACTGAAGGTATTCTTGGGACTGACTGTGTTTTTCTATGTTGTGTCTTCTTTAGAGACGTACATGGTGTACTGTGGTAGTATATAAGCGGGATGCGAGCATGAATTCCATATAATTCGCAGTTTACCGAGGATATGGTTTGGTTTTATACGTGATATATTATTATTATTGAGTAAGGGTGATTGGCGCACGTTTCTTTTGGGATCTACTGAAGAAATGGTGAGTATAGAGCAGACTGGCAACATGGCGATGTGGACGGTTATGACCAATGGTTTCCCTTTTTTTCCCTCTCGTTTCCGTAAGATTGGATTGGGCGATGAACTGAGACCCAAGATATCGTTAAAGGGACAATACTATTAAATTTATATAATGCCAATATAATGAATGATATTAAACGTCCTTCTAGTATTCCTGCAATTACAGGAGACTTGGATAAATCTCAAGCTTTGCTAACACTCCCACCGTCTCTTCAACCATGGAGACCAACATTACTATCATATATTGCATCTTTAGGGTCAACTACAGTTGGATTTCCTTTAGACACGATTAAGACTCGTATGCAAACACAACATTTTTCAAGTGTTTTAGACTGTCTTAATAAGACATTAAAGCATGAAGGTCTAAAAGGATTTTATAGAGGCATCACAGCTCCTCTTCTATCTACTGCTTGCTCAAAATCTTTAGCTGTTGGTTTATATACAAATTTAAAGCCTAAGGTTGAAAATGTTTTAAATTTTACTTTAGGTGATTCAATATTAACTCAAACAGCGACTATTCGAAATATTCCAATATCTTTTATATCAGGGTCAATTACTGGAATTTTAGTTAGTGCATTTGCTTGCCCTTTTGAGTTTACTAAAGTATATTCTCAAATTGTAGCTATTGAAAGTAATAAAAATGGATTTAGACAAAAAGTTCCTAGTTCAATATTTACTGTTGCTAATTTAATAATTAAAAATGAAGGATTATTAGGACTTTACTCTGGATTTAAACTTCATGTTCTTAGAGAATCAATTTCTAGTGGTTTATATTTTGCAGTTTATGAAACTTCAAAGTTAAGTATAAATTCTTTATTTTTTGATGAAAGATATCTGAATATTCCTAAATTAGCTCAGGGAGCTACCATTGCTGCTTCAGGAGCTTTATCAGGAGTTACATGTTGGATTACTATATTCCCAATTGATACATTGAAATCGCTTGTGCAGCGAGATATTGTGTCTAATATTATACGCAGTCAAAATGGATTACCGAAGAAATCACACATCCGTAAACTAGAGGTACCAAATAGGGGCATGTATAGAGGTTTAGGTGTTACTATTAGCCGCTCTGTGTTAAATAGTATGGTATTCTTTGGATTATTTGAATATACTATGGCAATTATAGCCTAATTTGCATTTATGATTAATATTAGTTAAGTTATTTACATTATTAATAGAAAATTAAATAAATAGACATATAGATTTAAATGTGTATAGCCACACTTCAAGATGTTCAGTTTTTACATGTAACGATCTTGGAATGAGATCCCTCGATCCATGGGGTTTCATACAATATGCCAAACATACCATTTAGTGTCATTGAATCTATATTTATAAAAAATAACTAATTTACATTCAAACTACTAATTAAATGTATAATTATTTCTAGGATGTTAAATATTTAGTAATGTTAATCCATGATTAAAGAACTCTTGCTACAACTTAGATTAAACTTTTGCAATTTTTGTCGTTTATTACTGATGTGTTAATATGCATAATAAGAACTGCAGAAAAATAAAAAAAGAGCCACATCATCAATTTAGTTACAAAACACATACCGTTATAGTTGGTTTGGGATTTGAATTCTAAGAAAGAATTAAATATCAATTAAACTCCACTGTGTAATATTTTAACTATTTTACTATATTTATTTTATTTTAACTTATAATTGAAAAATGAGTGATGATTTAGTTGCGGAAGACACCCCAGGATATATTGTGGGTGAAAAGAAGACTCTTGAAGAATATGCCAAATTAGATGCTAATGATGAATCACTTAAGAAATGGAAAGAATCTCTTGGACTTAATACAGGTGCTCTTTTACCAGTAGCTCCAAATGATAAACGTAAAGTTGTTGTTCTTGAAATGGCTCTTCTCGTTCATGGTAAAGAACCGTTTGTTGTTAATTTAGAACAACCAGGTGTTATTGCATCTTTACCATCAAATCCATTTAAAGTTGCTGAAAAATCATTATATTCTTTACGTATTAAATTTAAGGTACAACATGAAATTATTACAGGTATTAAATATTTACAAGGTATTAAAAAAGCTGGAATTAGAGTTGATAAACTGGAGGAACCATTAGGAAGTTATGCTCCAAATACTGTTGATAAACCATTTTATGAAGTAACTTTACCAGAAACAGAAGCTCCATCAGGTTTTCTTGCTCGTGGAACTTATCAAGCTACTTCAAAATTTGTTGATTATGACAAAACTACACATTTGTCACTTGATTGGGCTGTTACAATAACAAAATGATTGGCGACAGATTATTTCCTATAGCACATATGTTATAAGAATTTTAGGACGACAAGTTAAAAAAAAAATTAATCAAATTAGTGTTTGAACACAGATTAAAAATGTTCCGCCAATAATATTCCCTGTCCTATGTGAATAACTTCATCTCGGAGTTGGTTTTTCTTTCTATTTATTTATTTATTTTTATTTGATTTTTTTTTTTTTTTTTATATATATTCTTCTATGAAGAATACCAGTTTTATTTTTATTTTTGTTTTTCTGTGAATGAAAAGTTGAAAAATAACAATAACTTAATAAAAGAGTAATAAAATGAAGAGTTTCTGATATCGTTTTAATTCTGTAGAATTAGTATCGTATCATAATAGTCCACCGGACATAACTGATCCGGAAATTTATGACAATTTTAAACCATAGTTTTGGAACTCAGCTAAAGGACACACAGGCTCAAAAAGGATCAGCGGACATAAATTATATACAACAAGTACACTAGTTAAAAAAAAAAAAAAAAGTAAAAGAATACGCTAATCAGTGATAACCTTGAAGCCGTATACCCTATCAGTAATAAACTTAGATTTAGTGTTAATCTATGATCAAGATATCACTTGACTAGATACTCCAAAGGATAATTATGAACCTAGATAACTAAATAGCCAATAGTAATTGAAAAATCATACAGTGCAGGAAGCAAAGACCAGACCCTTGGCGGAAAAGTTTTTTAGAAATAGAAGATAGCGCAGGTAAAACTTTATTTAGCCTGATAAACTGTTAATAGAAAAGATTACGAGGGGTTAACTAACCAATTAGAAACATGCATCTCATATGGAATAAGGGAAAAAAAAAAAAAAATTTAGGTTATTATTACAATATCAGCTTATTATTAGCCTATAAGGTAATAGTATAGAATAATTAGTTAATTATCGGGTTCACATAACATACGGCACTGACCTTGCATATAAAGTTCCCCGGCCCTAAAAATGCCGTGCTATTAATTGACAGCCAAGTTTTAGAGTTTTTCAAAAATTCCGACTATATATTGGATTAATTAAATACTGTTAATATTTAATAAAATATTTTAATAAAATAAGAGTATCTGATTTAATATATATATTTAACCTGAAATTAGACATTTTTTTAAAAGTATAACTATAAAATTGATTGTTATTAACAAAGCTGTAGATCAGTAAGTAAAAAAAGGTATCTTGCATGACATTATTTAAAGTTTCTAGAGGTTATGAATATTGTTGAATAAAGTGCTTAATCGCCTAAATTTAATATAGAGTGCCGTTTAGAGTGCGCCATGGTGCCGTTAATATTTCAATTAATGTTTAAGATTGTGTAGGTAGTGCTTTACTCAAGCCCTTTATTGCCTCCTGGAATAATGCTTGACCAGCAGCTTATTGCATGTATAGAATTATTGTAACTACGTGTTCCTAGTAAATATTATGTTGTGAATAACAGTACAAGCTCATCAATATTTGTACACATTCACCAACAATTTAATTATATTTTTACAATTATTTATGAATTTCAATTTTAATTAATAAAAAACTAAATAAAAAAAAACAATTTAACTAAAAAAACAAATAAAACAAATAAAACGATTAAGGTAAAATATTCCCCCTTTTGGTCTGAGTTTTTGATTAAGAAATTTGTTGTGGCGTTTTTGTAAGTATAGGGCGCTGTCAGTACTTATCTTGCAGCTTATCAGAGGATGTAACATTGATGTACCTTCATGCACAGTGGTAACAATATACATTTGGACAACCCTATTCTACAGATACAACCAGCGTACATTGATTGTTGATACTGTAACAAATTATCCAACCAGTATAAAGATAAGCCCAAATCCTTCATTTCTAAATTCTTTTATTAAGTAATTTTGTTAAACTAAAAATGTCTGACAAAAAAGCTAACTCTGATGTTGAGGTTGACCATGAGGTTGGTAACACTTCCCCATACACTGAATCTAAAGGTGGTTTCGTACACAACTTTCTTGATTCTTTCAAGAGAGACTCTAATCATCTTGCTGAATTAGAAGGTCTTTCTGGTAAAGAACGTAGTATTGCTGCTGCTAGTAGATCCCCTCTTCAACAAAATTTAAAAAATCGTCATTTACAAATGATTGCCATTGGTGGTTCCATTGGTACTGGTTTATTTGTTGCTTCTGGTAATTCTTTAGCTGCTGGTGGTCCAGCTGGTGTGGTTATTGCTTATGCTGCTACTGGTTCTTTTATGTTTGTCACTATCCAAGCTCTTGGTGAATTAGCTGTCGCTTTCCCTGTCTCTGGTGCTTTCTGTTTCTACAACTCTCAATTTGTTTCTCCAGCTTGGGGTTTTGCTATGGGATGGAATTATGCTTTACAATGGTTAATTGTCTTACCTTTTGAATTAGTCGTCGCTTCTCTTGTTATCGGATACTGGACTCCAGGATGGTCTGACAGTGTTCGTGCAGGTTGGGTTGCTATTTTCTGGCCTCTTATCGCTTTCATTAACATTTTCGGTGTTAGAGGTTACGGTGAGGCTGAATTCATTTTCTCTATTATTAAGGTTATTACCGTTGTCGGTTACATTATCCTTGGTATAATTTTAGCTGCTGGTGGTGGTCCAAACCATGAATACATTGGTGGTAAATACTGGCACCACCCTGGTGCATTCCACCATGGTTTCAAGGGTTTATGTTCCGTCTTCGTCACTGCTGCTTTCGCTTTCGCTGGTACTGAATTATGTGCTCTTGCAGCTGCTGAAACTGACAATCCAAGAAAATCTCTTCCAAAGGCTGCTAAGCAAGTTTTCTGGAGAATCTGTTTATTCTACATTATTTCCCTTTTACTTGTCGGTTTGCTTGTTCCATACACTGATGAAAGATTACAAGGTGGTTCCCACGATCCAAGAACTTCTCCATTCGTTATCTCCATTCAAAATGCTGGTATCAAGGCTTTACCATCTATCTTTAACGCTGTCATTTTGATTGCTGTTATCTCTGTCGGTAACGCTTGTACTTTCGGTTGTTCAAGAACTTTAGTCTCTTTAGCTGAACAAGGTATGGCTCCAGCTATCCTTGCTTACATTGACAAGAAGGGTAGACCAATCTTTGCCACTCTTTTCACCTTAGTTATCGGTTTGTTATGTTTCCTTGCTGCTTCTCCAAAATACGGTGATGTTTTCAACTGGATGTTGGCCATTTCTGGTTTATCTTCCATTTTCACTTGGGCTTCTGCCTGTGCTTGTCATGTCATCTTCAGACTTGCTTTGAAGGCTCAAGGACGTAGCACTGATGAATTACCATTCACTTCTCAAACTGGTCTTTGGGGTTCCGTCTACGGTGTTATTGGTTACATTCTTGTCCTTGCCGCTCAATTCTGGGTTGCTGTTTGGCCATTTGAGAGACCATCTAGTCCAGGTGGTTACGCTAACTCTTTCTTCTCCGCTTACTTGGCTGCTCCAGTCGTCATTGCTTTCTACCTTTTCTACATGGTCTGGAAGAGAGACTTCACCTTATTTATCGGTCTTAAGAACATTGACTTAGACAGTGGTAGAAAGGTCGTTGACATGGACTTGTTACGTCAAGAAATCGCCGAAGAGAAGGCTTACAAGGCTTCTAAGCCATTCTGGTGGAGACTTTGGGACACTTGGTGTTAAACTGAGAGTCTACTCGATTACATTTTTTTCAATTTGTTAGTTTTTGTATAGTTACACTTTCTGTCATCGCTTTAATCTTACGATAGAAACTTTATCTTGTAGCGAAACCCAAAAGAAAGTTAGAGACCCTGCATCCAAATTCTGGAAGGCTCTAACCGAAGCTCTCTCAAAGAATCATTTGGGAAGTTAACTACGAATTTAGATGAGATAATATAAATTTTTACTGTATATACCATAAAAGAAAAAAAAATAAAGAAAAAATAACCACATGTAAAATAATAAAAGCACCCACCTCCAGTAAAGTAACCAGACCTAATAAATCTAAAAAAGAATAGAGAAAAAAGACAAAAAAAAAAAATTTAGCCCGCTAATTAATTATTGGGAGTATCTTTCTGGCCAGTCTAAAACTCCTTCTATAACGATAAAAGTAATAGTTTGGTAGCCGTAAGTCTTTGATTCAGTCATACGAATCTTTAATTTTCTACCATCCACACAAACTAAAATTTCTCCACCTTCATTAGATAATGAAACTGAATTATGATTAACAGTTTCAAAATCTAAAGGTTTATTACCTTCTGGCATCTTATATTTAATATCTGTTACATTTATCATGTGTGACTTAACAAAATTCAAAACATTTTCTTTTGAAGTATTATCAGCAGTTTCATCATCCATATTTGATTCAATATGATCAGGGAACTCCCAAGGTTTTAATGAAAGAGTCTTGATAGAGTCATCAGTAGGAATAAAGAGAATAATATTTTTAAGATCATCTCCATGGACATAATCAAAATGGTCTCGAAGATAATATCTAAATATTGATATTTGTTCATCAATAGTTACTAAAGCTGTAGAAAAAGCTTCATAGTTATTAATCCAATCCTCTACCAGCATCTCTCTATCAGATGTAATATCATCAACATCAAAAGTCTGTTGTTCCCCATTATCTCTTTTATGGGGGGCAATACCTTTTGCTTGGTCACATCCAATACAAATTTTTGTCAAATCTAATACATTCTTAGCAATAACAAGATTGAAAAAACGCGTGAAAATCACAAACCCAGCAAGAAACTTCATTTTCAAACCTTGTTGTTATATTCACTAGAGAGATGAGGAAGTCTAAGGGTTCTATTACTCAGCGATATCCACGTTCTGAGGGTAAGATTTTTGCATGTTACCCGGTGTATGTGCGCAAGGGCTCCGAACACTTACTTAGATGATGTTTACACTGATAGAAGCCAGTTGCTGCACATATAATAGTTTTCATTTTGTATTGAGTATGTCGAGGGGTTCAGACTATTCCTTATACTATATGAAGGATCCGCATCATATAGTGTATATGCAATCATGGGAAGTGGATGAGTTACTGTTTAGCGATATTCAAATTAGTGATAGATATCTCAATGATACTCTGGGTGATGTACCAGATTCACATTTATATCGAACTAATAATGCAAATATTAAATCAGATTCGCTTGGTTCTTCAGTTAATAGTAAAATTTTTAACAAGAAAGTTAATACAGGCTGGAAAGATTTGGATTTAAGTAGGTTTTTATCTGATAACCATTCTTCATTATTAAAGAATGATTCTAATAATGATGATTTCATACATAGAGAATTAGATAATAATGATAGAAGTGGCTCTAGATTTGGAAGAACTTTATTAAATCAAGGAGAACCAGTTGATAATTCTGTTGGTGGAGTTCATGTTGTAACTCATGATCATACAATCTTGAGAACAGTAGAAAGAAGACAAATACATAATAATCAGGACAGTCATAATTTGTCATTATCTCAATCAGATAGAGCTTTCGGAATTAGTGGTAGTTTTGAAAGAAGTAATGAATTTTCTCTGAATAGTAGTAGTCCAAACACTACAGGAACAACTACAACATCCCTTTCTCGTAATGCTAATAGACTTACAGTTTCTGATCAGATACAAGAAACTAGAAATATTTTTAATACCCCATAAATTGCATAATTTTAATATTTATAGAATGTAATTATTATTGTATTATCTATTCTCCATAGCTACACGGGGCACGTAACCCTTTACCGAATTACAAAATTCTAGAAGAGCAGTATATGTACAGTGATGGTCTATTAAGGCTTGACAATAGCCCTGATGAGTTTTGCAAAGACCTTATCACAGATACCTAACTGTTTTAATAGTGATGTTAATTTTGGTGGAAGAATTAGAAAAAGGTATTTGACTACATTTATACCACCTAGTACAAAAACACCTATTTTTAAATATGGTGGAAATGATGACCAGCGTAGTTTTTTATCTCTTGTTTCACAAAATCATTATGATAATGATGATGACTATAATAATAATGATACTGATACTGATAATCCGAGTGAATATAATAGTTTTGATGGTGTTCTGGATAATTATTCAACGCATTCATTACCTGCAGATATGGATGAAATTGAGTCAGATCCTGAATTACAATCACTTTTAAGAGATCGAACTCCTTCAATTAATACTAGTTTATCTACAAGAGATGATGATCAAACTACTGATGATGATATTGTACCTGAACCATTTTATAAAGATGATTATATTAATCAAAAGCATACAGATGTATCGCAAGCGACTACTCCACGAAAAGTGTTGAGTATGAGTCGTCGAAACAGTAGGAGCAGTGTGTTATCAGGACATATTAGAAGAACAAGTTATGGCGCTATTGCGAGTACTTTATTAGCTTCTCATGATGGAGTAAGCTTTGATGATGATGATGATATGGAAGAAGATTTTGCTCATGAGAAAGTGACATATGGATCTGAGTTTAAGACTTTTATTAAGAATACTATTCCATTAGTTATTACTTTTTGTCTTAGTCAAGCTTATACTATATTATGTACAATCACTGCATCAAAAGTATTTGGTAAAAATGAACTTTCTGCTGTTTCTTTAGCATCTATGACTGCAACAATTACATTTTCAATTTTTGAAGGTATATCAACATCATTAGATGTTTTATGTCCTCAAGCATATGGATCAGGAAATTTCAAAAAAGTTGGAATATACACTCAAAGATCTATTGCCTTATCTATGATAACATTTATTCCATTCGGATTTCTTTGGTATCATTCTGCATTTTTTTTCAAGTTTCTTTTAGAATCAGATGAATTAGTTCAATTAACTTCTTCATTTTTAAGAATTTTAATTTTTGCAGCTCCTTCATATATCTTATTTGAAAATCTTAAAAGATTTCTTCAGTGTCAGGGAATTTTTAATGCTAGTACTATTGTGTTACTCATCTCAACACCTTTAAGTATTGTATTAATTCAAGTTTTTGTTAATCTTATCGGATTTACCGGTATAGCAATTACCTGCGTTCTTAATTTTTGGATAATGTCCATTCTTATAATATGTTATATCTTAGTAATAGATGGTACAGATTGCTGGTATGGATTTACATGGGATGCACTTGAAGGCTGGGGAGAGCTAGTGCAATTTAGTTTTGCTGGTGTTGTTTGTACATTTTTAGAGGCTTCTAGTTGGGAAATATTAACTTTATTCTCAAGTTTCTTCGGTGTTTCCGCTTTAGCAGCACAATCTGCTATATCTACAGTGGCATCATTAACTTTTTTTGTTCCATTTGCCGTGGGTATATCAGCGTCAACTAGAGTAGCCAACTTTATTGGAGCTAAGCGTATAGATGGTCCTGCACAGATTGTTATGAATATTGGATTAATGGCCGCTGTTGTTGCCGGTATATTTAATGCCTCTGCTTTGTTTTTTGGAAGACATTTTATCGCAAATATGTATTCAAATGACCCAGAAGTTATCAGATTAATTGTTCAGGTCTTACCATTAGTAGCATTCATTCAGCTTTTTGATGCATTAAACACAGTATCTGGTTCAATTCTAAGAGGTCAAGGTATGCCTTACATTGGGGGAATTATTAACTTTGTCGTTTATGACTTTTTTGCTATCCCCTTGGCTATAATACTAGGCTATCACTTTGAGCTAGAGTTGATTGGACTATGGATTGGAATAGGATGCGGATTGTTCATTATTGGAATCTCAGAAACTTGGTTCGTCTTGAATGCTGACTGGGAAGATGCGGTAGTTAAATGTATCGAAAGAAATCGCGTCCACTCACTGTGATTGCAACACACACATAGCTATTATGGTAGTTAAATAGCAGATAATACTCCAGGTTACGAAATATGGATGTATATTGCACACTAATATATAATAAAGATTTTGCCTATATGCATGCTAGCTAATATTAATATAAAAATGTAGTTCACTTCGTTATCAGCAATATGTGTAAACTTGCGATCTTCAGCTATGGCTCGTAGCTGAAGCATATGTTGTGCTGATAGTGCATGGTTGCAGGAGCAAAAATAAAAAGTAAAATTAGAGCGAATCGGCTGAACTGTGCCTCGATATGCTGGATCCGAACGATTTGGACACCTTAGATCTTGAAAGTGGAGATGCTTTGGTCACATTTAATGCGATAATAGAGCAAATTTCAAGTCGACTTTTTAATATCAACAGTAACATAAACAATATTCAGAAGCTTGAGAGCAGTTTGCAAGCAAGGGCTAAGAAGGGTGGCGCACTGCAAAGTAATAATAGTAGCACTACAACTCTACAGAACAGAATTCATGAACTAATAATAAGCACGGCTACGTTATTTAAGCAGTTAAATGACCCAAAGAATACTTTAATCAAACAATTTATCTATGATGGTGGTAGTGGAACCAGTGGTGTACGATATCAAGATATTCCAGAACCTGAGCTTGCCGATGATGGCACAATGAAACTAACAAAGAATCAATCTCTTCAAAAGGATAAAATTTTAAGAGAAATATCTAGCTCTTTGTCAGCATTTCAAAATGCTCAAGAAGAATTCAAACAATTTGTTGAACAAGCTGAATCACAACAGGCCCTAATAGAAGAAGATGAAGCACAAGCTAGTAGTAATGTATCAACAGAACCTTCAACTGGAAGTACAAAGATTTTAAAAGAATTAGATCCTATTAATAATGCTGAATTAGTTTATCATACTCAAATGGTAACCCAAAGAGAGGAAGAGATTAATCAAATTTCTGAATCTATTCAAGAATTAAATCTGATTTTTCATGATTTGGATAATATTGTTACTGATCAAGGTTATATGATTGATAATATCGAATCAAATATAAATAGCTTTAATGATAACGTTCGTGGTGCAGACAGAGAATTAGTTAAAGCAGATCGCTATCAAAGAAGAAGTTATCGTACAAAGAAATGTTTAATGATACTATGCGCTGCAATTATATTCTTTTTAATGATTATGGTACTAGCTTTAACTTAAAAGAATTTATAAATTATATTTTTAGGACATTTATCTATGTAAAAGAGCTATTGAAAATATTAGTTTTTTTTTTTTTTCTTTGAACTTTAAAGTAGCCAAGTACAATTCTTTGTAGGACTCAGTTCATAAGTAAGAGCAAGCATTAAAATCATTTAACTTTAAAAATAAGTTAAAATCCATAGGGCACTTGGCTTCGTATATCATTATCAAATTCATCATCATTATCTAGGATATCAATTGTCATTTCAAAATATATAGAGGATAGTTGACCTGGTCTTGCTATACCACTATCCACTTGATATATTCCATTAGGTATATTAAATATATGTTGTATTATCTGTTCAATTGATTCTGTAGATATTGCAGTAAATTCACCATTAATTTCATCGCCATTTCTTAAGCCACCAGTATTGCTATTCATTACTCCACTTTGAGGTAGCAATGAAGCTGGATTATTTAAAACTGTATTATAATTAAGATTATTCATATTATCACCAATTATACGAGGTTGTGTAGGTGTAACTATAGAAGAATTAGTAAGATATCTCTCAATATAATTAATATCATCAGCTTGTATTTGACTCTCTGGCATTGAATGACGATTTCTTGATTCATTTAAATGTTCATTATAATCATTTTCATAATCACGCATAGATTTATTATTTTCATTTTTATTAATAGTAGGATTAAAATCTGTTGTTTTCAGAGATATTGTCAGAGAATGTTCAAAAATATTTGACATTGAAGGAGACACTTCACTAGATGAGGTCCTGCTTCTACGCCAAATAGACCAACGTTTACTTGCTCCCTCTCCCAGATTATTAACATTTTGAGATAATAAATTATTCTTATTTCCATTATAAATATCTGGTGTTATATTTGATTCATTGCATGTAATATTGTTAGTTGCCACCTCCGAGCAGCCAGCTTTATAGGAGGGTTTGACATGAGATTCTATAGTAGGGGTTAAAATCTTTTTAAAATAATTATAAGTTGAAGATACTTTCTTTCCAATCTTAGATTGCCCTGCTTCATGAATATTACTATTCATCGTATTTGTAATATATTAAAGTAGTAAAAATACTACTTTATTAGTTTGGTATCTGAGGCTAGCTTAATAGCTAATCTAAGCTTATCAATCACTTATGTTACCCAGAAGAGCAACAACGTTAAAATTCCAATATATCAAAATATTAGACAAAAAAGTATTAATAAATTACTTTTAAATACCTTTAAATTCTTTTAAATACCTTTATCAATATTATTAAACAATTTTTAAAGTCTTCAGTCTTGTGCAATCCTGTATAGGGATATGAGCCTTAGTTCTGTATGAGGCAAAAATAGATGACTCCCGAAAAGTGCGTATAATAGCAAGGGAAGCTCATCATGCACGCCATACATGAAATGGATCAATTTTATGTAATCAATATCTGGCTAGTAAAAAGTACTATGCAGATGAGGTTAAGTAAGATACGTACATTAGGCTTACAATGCTTATAGAATAGCGAGTAACGACATGAACATTATTTAATGAGGGAATGATTTATGTGACAAATAATGGGTATATAAGTGTTATACTTTTTTTTTTAGTTAACCATAATGCGAAGATAAAAATATGTAGTAGCATGATATGAAAGCGACTGGAATGAAAGAGTCATCAATAGACATTAACAAAACAATTCAAACAGAAATCAAAGAAAAACAAAAATTTTGGATTTTAAAAAAAAAAAAAAAAAAAGATTTCAAAAGCATAAAAAGAAGAGTTTTGTATTTTGGTAATAGTTAATCATAACTATGATGGATTAAATGGTATCATACCAAAGGGTAAATGGTCCTCAAGTTCTGGATCAAACTCTGGGTCATATTGATATGTTCCGGAGCCTGTAGTATTACCATAAAAGAAACCACCATAATTAGCATTATTTGCATCATTTATAAATCCAGTATTTTGAGTACCAGAAGTTGATAAAACAGGAATATTTGTGTTTAAAGATCCAGAAACCAAGTTACCATCATAGTGTAATGGATGATGTTCGGAAACTGGTTGTGCACCAGAAGAAATCATTTGATTTTCTGGCTGATAAGGATAATTGACATTTGACTGGTCAATATTACCCATTTGAATATTTTGCATATTTGAACCATTACTTGTAACTTGTGATGGTACACTAGGGTGTAAATAACGAATGTTGTCCCAAAAATCTATACCTTCCTCAAGTTTTGCAAAGTCATAGTCAATCTTTTTATTTGCAAGAGCACTTTTTTGAGTACCAGTAGAATTAGATAATGGTACCATATTTGATTTGCAAGATCCAGATGTATTACCCATGTTACTATTACCACAAACTGTTGCTTCATAAGGTGTAGTGCTAACAGAGTTAATTTTAGAAATAGGTGATTTTGTACTAAATTTTGAAGATGATGTTGAAGAGACAGACGATATAGATTTACGACGAGCATTTCCTGACCCACCAGTTGGAGTGGAAGTAATTGACAGCCGTCTTTTAGTTACACCACCATTTCCAATGTGATGTGGATGATGTGGGTGAGGATGTGCATCACTAAGATGAGAAGATGATGGTCTAGAGTTTCCACGAGACAGTGGTGGCAGTCCATACTTGTTAGCTAAGCGTTGAATACGCAAACTGTTAATATCAACTGGTCCTTGTTGGTTTATATGGCTTTCAGGCGAATAGTAAGGTTGATTATATCTGACCAAAGATACTTTTAAACCTGCCTCTTTGCACTTGGTTAAAAAATCCATAGTTGACTGCAGACTACCATCTAATCCACTTTGTGAGTACTGAGATTCAAGAATCTCATTAACAGTATACTGGTTTCCTTGTACATCATGAAGGACCACTCTGTAATCTAAATCACGTAAAGTTGAATTTGCATTTCTATCATTACTGAGCAGTTCATTAGTAGCCTCATTAGGTAGGCTGCTTCTATTTTCCTCAGTTAAAACGACAGGGGACTGTAATGGGTCACTGGACCCACTACGTGATCCCATAGCTGAACTATCAGCAACAGAGACTTCTTCGGGATCAACAGTATCCAGTAATCCAACCAAAGCTTTCTCTGCCTCACAATGCATGTTTCCAGAATACATTTGAAGAGAGTTGAAAAATGGTTGCTGCACTTGTTGGTTCTGTTGGTTTTGAATATTTTGATGGTGTTGCTGTAGTTGAGAGACTCCAGCATTAATATGTGGCAGTATTTGCTGTATGTTCATAGAATTTTGAGTATTTTGCTGATAAATCATATTATCAGTAATAGCAGCACGCTTAAATGTTTTGGAAAGCTGGGTAATTGGAGTTGTCGTTGGAGTGTTAGCAGCATAATTTGCGTTTTGAGCAGGGGTTGATGAGTATGCGCCGTTAGGTTGATTAACCGACTGGTATGGTGAAATTGAAGAGCAAGAAGAAACTGCAGAAGGAGGAGTTTTCTTAGTAGTGTTAATAGAGATAACTGGAGTGCTTAGACTAGAATCTTGGGAATGAGTTTTTCCCTGAATATTGGGAATAGTATTAAGCAGAATAGGAGCACATACATTGTTTGTTTTATGTTTTGAAGCAGACTTGGAAGAAGCAATAGGAGTATCAAGAACCTTCATCAGAGTAGTAGCATCTAATCTTTCCATAGCAGCAACTACACGTTCATCTGCTTTACCTCGATGTACATCAGTAATAACTTTTCTCCAACGATTGCGGCAAGTTAAAGAAGGTCTGCTATCCATTCCACCAGAAACAGTTCTCCAACGAGTACCATGTTGTCTAACAAGATCAATAAGTAAAAGATCTTCTTCAACGGACCATTCACGAAGCCTATTTTGAGTCATTGAAGGATCTAAAACTTCAATATAACGTTTAGCACATTGATCATCAGTTCGACCAGGAATTTCTAATGCAACTTTTTGCCATGATGGACCATGTCTTTTATGAGCAGCAAGTAATAAATCATCTTCATCTTGTGACCATCTTCCTTTCTTTAAATTAGGATCTAATGAATTTGACCATCTTTTACGACAATCTTTTGGTTTTCTTCCATCAAGTTTTTGTGATAAACTATCCCATGGTATTAAATCATTTATATTAAATACATCAGGAGGAAGTGGTTCAGTAAGTACTAAATTACCAATTTGTTTCCAATAAGATCCCAGAAAATTTGATCCAGTTTTTTGAATATAAATTCCTTTTTCTTTAAATACTTCTTCAACAAGATTAACTAAATTTAAATCTTCTTCTTTACTCCAAGGTTTTCGTGATTCACGACGAAAAGTTTGTATACCCATACTTTCAGTTATTTTTAGAGGATCAATAGGATCAATCTTTTTACGATGGGGCTTCTGCTTAGATCCCTTTCTCGGCCTTGGTGGTGTAGATGGCGTTGGTATCACAGAACTCATAATGCTTAAATTAAACAATAATTATTATTATTGTTAGTATCTTTTTTTTTTCCTTCTTCTTTTATTTTATTTTAATTGTATTAAATCTCAATAATTATGTATTCTATCGAAAATTGTATGGCGTATATACCAGAAATAAACTTGGAACGCCGAGGAAAACCTCCTAATAGATATAATCGTCTAACTATTAAAAATAGCTAATATAGTTGATTTGAATATCAAATATAGTCAATTAAGAATTATCCAAAACAGAGTCAATAATTATTATCTAAAATGATCTAAGTAAGTAAAAAAAATCAATAATAAATATTAATAGCTATTAGATCAATAAGGGAAGTAGAAAAAGAGCCTTCAAGGATTTTCCTTTTTTTATTTTTTTTTTTTTATTTTTTAATAAAATACAATCAAATCAATAAATAGTTTAAAATTGATTTAATATAAATTAATTCCTCTTATTTTAAAAGAGTACAATTAAAATTAGTTTATTGTAGTAAAATTTATAAAATTCAATAATATTTTAATAATTCTAGATATTTAAGATATTGAGGGACTCTTGATGGATTTTCTTTGTTTTTTTGCCCCTATGCTTTCTACTTCTGTCGTCTGCGTTTGTAGCGGATCAATGAACAAACTTTAGTCGAGGACTACAAAAAAGTAAGCGACCTAGGCAACGTAACTTAACACTACAGAATAGCAAATTTAATTTCAATTATTTTAATGAATCAAACTGAGATGTCTCACTAATTGAATTAAATATAATATAATATTTTAAACATTAAAATTTTTTTTGTTTTACTCCAAGCTCCTTCCCTTAAAATCGAGTGATCCAATTGTAAGCGGACTGATCTGATCAAGTTTTAATGTAGTCCTTTTTTTTTATTTTTTTTTTTTATTTTTTTGTTATTTTTTTTTTTTTAACTCTGGTCACTTTGGCGGGGCCGTGTAAAATAGGTCTTAATACAAAACTAACTATGCACAATATAAGGTGTATATTTTTTATGGAACCATAGCTATAAGCAAGGAACCGAGAAAAAATAAAAATAAAATAAAAAATAAAGATAAAATTAAAAAATAAAAAAATAAAAAAATAAAACAATAAAACAAAAAGAGAAACAAATTAATTACATTTAAGTAATATAACTGTATAATTATTAAACATCTAAGCTATGAATCCCCTTATTTCAGATAATAATAGTTGAATCAATGTATATATATTTATATTTATTAATAAATTTATATATTAATATATTTTTATTTAATGATATATTATTAACCCCTAGGAATATTGGAACGCATCGAAATTCGAGTCACACAGGATTCCAAAGCTTATTTTACTCGATGTTCCAAATACACTTCAAAAATTGTGGACTAATGATCTAGATTTCTACCAAGAGTCTGTGAATGTTTTCCCTGTTTTTGTACACTGAACAAGGTTGAGAAACGATCTACATTTAAATTACTAACAATATAACTCAAATATATGTATATACAACGTCAATAATTTTTATTTTATTTTATTTTTTTCTAATACGATATAGTAGGTTTTTCTTTTTTTTTTTTTTTTTTTTTTTTTTTTTTTTTTTTTTTTTTTTTTTTTTTTTTTTTTTTTTTTTTTTTTTTTTTTTTTTTTTTTTTATTTTATTTTTTTTATTTTTATTTTTATTTAGATCATCGGGTTGTCTTTCCCTGGATCATACACATTTATGATCGGCAGTGATGATACGGTGCGGTATGATAGTGGTGTATTGCGGATATATTATAAGTTATGAGGTTAAAGAACCTGAAATATATGTAATTAAATGCTTAGCCTCAAACTAATCTTAGTTAAACAATTATTTTCACATGAATTGAGTTCTACATTAAATGGAATTATTTTAGACAGTCTGCCGCACCTCTTTAAATTTAGTCGACGGCTCTATCCGCCCAGACTCAATTTCGTCATCCGACCATGCAGGTCGTACTCTCGCACAGTAGTCAAAGTAAACCCATTCAAGGCGCATATTGATCTTCAATAATATACAACTTTGGTCGGATTTTCGGGACCGAATTTGCGGGTGGCTTACATTATAATAATTTTTGCTATATAATTTTAAATCTATATAGAAGTTCAGATTATATGAAATTGTCTCAACCTCTCAGGGGGGAAAAAAAAAATGAAAAGTACAATAACTATTTTATTCAAAGTAGATTGAAGTCAGTTACTTTAACTGGTACTAGCAGAATTGGTAGCTGAAGTTATTGGGTTTCCTTTGCCATCATAGAGATTTCCAGATGAATCAGCATAAGTTCCATCTCCAACTGGACATAAGTGGGTAGTACTAGGCACACAAACTGAATTACCTGATACTGGATTGGTAGTGGCTTGAGCATTGGTAATACTTGAAGCAGAGGTTGTTGATGTTATTGGATATCCTTTACCGTCATAAAGATTACCAGAAGAATCAGTGTAAGTTCCGTCTCCAACTGCACATAATTTATCATCAGTAGGAACACACGCTGCGCTAGTAGTGAGTGGAACTGAATTACCTGATACTGGATTGGTAGTGGCTTGAGCATTGGTGATACTTGAAGCAGAGGTTGTTGATGTTATTGGATATCCTTTACCATCATAAAGATTACCAGAAGAATCAGTGTAAGTTCCATCTCCAACTGCACATAATTTATCATCAGTAGGAACACACGCTGCGCTAGTAGTGAGTGGAGTATCAGTAGTTGTATTTGCCGAATCAGTACTTGTAGATGTTGAATTACTTTTACCGAGATAATTTCCTTGGCTATCATATAAATCACCATAGCCATCAGTATATGTATTTGAGTCAGTAGAGGTAGGACATAATAATTGATCACTAGCAGAACAATATCCAGTTGTACCATTATAAATAATATAACCGTTTGAATCAAAAAGATCTCCTAATCCATCTGTAAAAGTTCCATTTCCAGCAGGACAAAGTGATTCTAAACTAGCAGTACAGTTTGTGTTATCTGATGCAGTTGAGTCATTTGAATCTGTATCTTCAGTTGTACCGGTACTACTTTCACTGCCATCTTGTTGTAATAAGAGTGGTGCGCCCATCATTACAATTTCTCCAGCCAGCTCAAGAAATTCCTTTACACTTTTCTTTTCAGTTGGATCAACACTCTCATCATGTTCTTCCTCTGGTTTTTTGCTTTGATCTTTTTGAACTTTAGGAGCACTTGAATCTTCATTTGAAGTATCCGACAGATCAGTGTGCTTAGTTGTGGAGTCGCCTGAATCAGGATCAGATCCGTTCTTGGTATCGTCCTCATTAGTTTTGTTATCGCCATCCGATTTAGTTGAACCATCATCAGATCCGCTCTTGGTATCATCCCCACCAGTTGATGAGCCAGTGTTGGAACCTGATGGATTTGCATCTTCTGAACCATCATCATACTTGAAACCACTAAGTCCATCATGGTTAGCGTCGGCATCTGTTGGTAGTAACCCGTCGCTGTCATGCCCTATCGACGACCCTCCATTAACACTTCCTGGTAAAGTATGCTCACCATCTTCATCTAACCCACCGCTTGTTTTACGACCTTTCGTGAACGAACCTTCCACACCTTCCACATCCTCTATATCTGAGCCTATACTTCTTCCAATGCTAATGCTTCTTTTCACTGGCGAAACCTCATGGTGGTTTAAAGGATATGAGAAAGCATCTAATTTAATTAAAGCTGAAAGCAACAACCAGCCAAATACACGCATACTATTATTTTCTAAAAAAGTTTTTTAAATCTTACTAATAATAACTGTCGAAAGAGTTGTACTTTATACTGCTATATTTGGTGGCACTATAATCCATCCTGCATGATAAAATTTTGCCCATAGGTATTTGTACAGGAAAAAGGATTTCTGGGTATCCCGTACCCAAAATATACTCTAAAACCAAGATACAGTGGATACCAAGACATCAAGATTTTGGCAGAATGCTCATAATATTTGGTAACTACCTGCCAATAGATCGCTTTTATCCTCCCAAGACTCGCTAAATTTCTTTTTGACATACCATGGATATACGGAAATGTCTACATTAGCACAGTTTGTCAGGGCAGAATGCATGTAGTCTTAACTGCATTTGCCTTTCCAACGCACTAGTATAGCAAGATTGGGGTGGTATGGGGATTATAATCTCTGATACCACACGCAACCTGCTCAACTAGGTAAATACATTCCATACCTGACCTTCGAGTTTCTACAGCATATCAAATAAAATCCACCAAATTACGTACTATACTTTACAGGGAGCACCGCTATAACATTGAAAAAAAAAAAGAAGAATAAACAGAAATTGAGCATCATGAAATAAAAACATAATAAAAACAGCAATGAGAACAATAACTAGCTTACACAGTTATAGTGTAGCCAAGGAGTCTGATAATGAAAAACAAATATAAAAACAAGGATTAGCAAAAAGACTAATAAACATATTTTTAGAAAAAAAAAAAAAAAAAAAAAGATTATAAGAAAGCATAGGAGTAAAAAAAAAAAAAATGAAAAATGAACCATAACATAACATATACAGAAGAAGAGGAACAGTAAGGATTTAACTGATTGAAAATATTCATAATATATTTCTATCTAACTGCGTTTTTTGAATAGATTTGCCAATCTTCTGAAAAATCCTCCACCAGATGATCTCTGCTTTTCCTTCTTGCGAACAACACTATGAGTAGTATATTTTTGTTTTCCATTAGAATAATTAGTTTCAACAATTGATTGCTTTAAAACATTAAATGATCTGCGGCTAGATAATTGATGACGTAAATCATCATTATTAGTATTAGCATTTTTATCTTTAATCTTAGATGATTGTTTAGCAGATGCTATAAATAAATCACGCTCTTCAGCACTATAGCTACTTATAATATCAAAATTCTTATGAGCTATTTGATTAAATTTCACAGGGCTACTTACAGCACTAGAATTGGAATAAGGAATTGATGCTGTAACATTTGCCAGAGCTCCTTGATACGTTGGCTTTTGCTCCACCACAGATACATTACTAGAAATAGAATGAGATTTTCCATGACTTTTATAGCCTCTTACACTAAGACGACGATCAAGTCCCTCATTATCTGTCTTTGCAGCACTTTGTAATTCAGTAATAGTATCTGGATCAATAATATAATCAGTACCCGATGATTTAACCTTTTCACTTTCAGTTTCATCTCCTGGAAGTCCAAATTTATGTGATTCTTGTATATTTTTAAGATGGTTTAAAGCAACATAATCAATATTTTCATCTTCACCTAATCCATATGCATCTTCAATACCCATATCTTCATCATCCTTATCAACAAATGCTGACCGTCTATATGTTAAATTTTGGGCAACAGATTGTAAATCAGGTTTGGTGTAAGCATATTCATGACTAATCAGATAACGTGAAACAGTACTCATTGAATTTCTACTTGGAGACATTGTACTGCTAGCAGTTCCACTACTTGTATGTGGAGTTTTGCGATCACGAGAATTTGCTTTAATAGTATCCATTGATTCAACATTGGATTTAACAGGACTGATATTTGAGTTAATAACTTGTGCAATTTCATCAGGTTCATTAACAGATTTTTCAGGGCTAATTTCTTCCTTAGCAGTCTTGGTCAGCATTGAATCTACTTCATTTTCAGTTTCTTTAACTGCTTCAACTGTATCTTCTTCGTAAGCCTTGTACTGTGTCACAGGTTTTTCCAATTCTGCCTTGTCGCTATCAATAGTATCTTTTTCAGTAGAAGTACTTTCAGTTTGCGAAACAGAATCTTCCTTTTCTTCTATAATTTCAGGATCTTGTGGTTTCAGTTTCATTAATGACAGATGATATTTACTTGTTCTGCTTTGCGGTCTTTGAGTAGTTGAGTCAAGAATAGGAGATGGAGTTAATGATATCCAGTCACTCTTACGCTGTGAAACTTGTTGTTTTAGTCCATCAATACGACTTTTAACCTTTTCTTGTTGTTCATCCATTTTAGTGGTAGCAGCTTCAGAATCATTTTTCTTCTTTTGCTCCTTACTAGCTTTGAATTGTGTATAACTACTTGTCTGTTTATCAATAGTGCCAAAACCATCTGCAGTAAGCCTCTTACGTAATGATTCCACTCTCTTTTCCGAAATATGTCTCATTTCAGTAAGTTTTGCAAGCTTATCTTTATCCACTAATTTACTGTTAAGACTCACTGTGTTGCTATTCATACTTTCAATACTCTTGACCATACGCAATACTCTTCTAGAGTTCATATCACTATTTTCAGACTCATCTTCCAGTAATACATCAGATTTCTTAGACTTCTTTTTTGGATTCTCCGTTTCTTCATTAGTGGCCATGCTTTCATTGCTAAACACAGTTTCCTGAGGAGAAACCACCTCTTTTGTGGGACTCAAAGCATTTGTTGACTTATTAGTATATTGTGAATAACGAAGGTATCCGTGTGAAACAGCTCTACGAGCTTTTCTATCACCTATGGAACTCGCAGATCTGCTGTTAGGAATCGTCCCTTCCTCACTCATGTCATTTTCTGTACCAGTTAATTTCTCATAGCTATCTTCAATAATTGATAATCTCTTATTGCGCACAGATATTGAGCTCAGATCAGGTTCTGGTGATGTTCTGTTACTTAAACGTGAAGTGGAAGAAGAAAGGAATGGGTGAGCTTTGAGAGACAAAGCAGTGTCAGAAATTCTCTTTCTAATCAATCTGTCTCTTAATGAATTAATATTCAGTTTAAGTTCATGATCTTGATGTGTATATTCATATTTAACTCCTGGTAATGATAATAAATCTAAATTACTCTCCAGATGATTTTGACCACTACCATAACGAGATTGTCCGTAAATGTAATCATTATAATCCAGACCACCATATTTACTTTGACGATCTATACGGTCGCTTATTATGCTTGTGCTACGGTAATGTCTTAAACGTCCAGCACTTGTGAGGTCTCCGTCAGACCTTAAATCAGTTAAAGATTTTTGACTAGACAAACGATGTTTCAAAGCAATAATTTTGTAACGCATATCGTCTCCCTGTACTGACCGTGATCTCAGAAGTCTGTTATTTGAATTTCCAACTTTTTCTTCATCATCATCTATAATAACACTTCTAGAATCATTTAATAAGCTCTCAACTGCTTCTAAGTTCTTCTCTATCTCTGATATCCTTTTATCTAAATCATCTTTCTTTATAATATTAGTCTGTTCAGTTGACAGTAGAAATATTGGTTTATATTCATTATTTTTAAATGGATTTGGAATATCCACTTTGGTACCACGAACCATCGTGTCCTGCCACGGTGTAATCGCTCAAAGTTCTTCAATACCCAAGGAAAAAGAAAAATCAACGGAATTTGACGTTAAAACACAACGTTAAATAGCTCGTTGATGTATGAGCCAATTAAAAATAAAAAACTAGGATGACTCCAAAATATTATTTAAAACAAAAAAATATTTGAATCTCACAAAATTATTTGGTAGAATAAATTGACACGCGAATGGATAGAAAAATCGAGGGGGTAAGATTAACAGTCAGTGTCTTAAAACGGTATGACAAAAAAAATCTAATAAATTAACGGTGTAAACGTAGAATAATTAGGGAGGTGCACGAATCACCTACTAAAGAAGTAGTATTATTGGAGATTCACAAGGAGTAATAAACCTAATATAGAAAAGACAAAAAAAAAAAGTAAAATAAAATAAAAAAACTGTATATATTTAACACGAAAATTATTTCCACTCAAGGCAATCAAATGCAAGCTAACACAGGGATTCTTTGATTGGATTTTACTTTACTTTTTTTTTTTTTTTCTACTCTCTAATTCTCTCCCTGTCTTAAAGACTTTTACTTCCTCTAATTTACAATAGTTTTACTATTAGCGTAGTTCCATACGCCCAGCGTCAGAATACTTACTTCAATATACTTTTTGACTAGTAGATACCTTAGCATTAGGTATTATCCTGCAGTAAAATGTATAAATCTGCCTAAAAAACTTATATGGACCTGAAGAAGTATACTTTATAAGGTAGACGCAATACGACTTACTGTAACATAACTAAATTTTTTAATAAAGCATTATGAAGAGGGATTTAGTGTGGTAAAAATGTGTTGACATGGAATGACATTTGCTATAAATTGTCTAAATTTATTAAAAAAAAAAAAGATTATCGATTATTATTAGAATACCAACTTTATTCTAGAGGTATTTTTTTTAAAAAATACTATTGCCTGATTTTTTTTTCTTGTATACATCAGTAATCCCTTTATCCAAACTGGTAAGTACGCGTATCTATAGTAATTTACGGTTCACTTGTTGTTACATTCTTTCTTAGATATCCATAGTAAACACCGCCATTCTAGGGTGGGAAAACACTGGACCTGCAGCTGTGTATTAACCTAAATAGGAAATTATATGCATTATTTTAATTAATTACCCACCCCTTTAAGGATTCTACAAATTTGAATATTGTCAAGATTCTAGAACAAGAAATATAAAATTTAACAATAAACATTAAATAAGTAAAATTTTACAAATAAATAAACAAATAAAATACAAATAAAAAAGCATTAATATTCTTGAAACAGAAATAATATTTAAAAAAAAAAAAAAAAAAAATAATAATAATAATAATAAAATATGCAGTATTAAACACCGCAAAATGCCAATAAGTCCGTGTAAATCCATGTAAGTGTCAGGTATATATATATATATATATCACTCATTTATATGCAATTCACTTTCTTCATCTGATAGAACACCATCTACATCATCAAGAAGTGAAACTGCATCCTCATCACCATTAAAATCAATCTCACCTGATATCTCACGTAACTTTTGCATAGTTTTACGATAAATGAGCCAACTTGTTCCTGCAGATAAAGTAGCTGTAATTAATATAGTAATGACATCTATTATCCGACTTTTAGTATCTTTATTTTTTCCCATATGTTCAACTTTTGTTCCCATATACATACCAATTAAATATTTAGGAGATGCAATTAATCCCAGAATACAAAAACTAAATGCATCTAAATTTGGTATACTAGCAAATGCAGCATTTGTAAGTGAATATGGTCTTGGACATAATTGAATTAAACATAATAAAAAGAATCTATCTTTATCTTTACCAAGGACAGTTGCAAATGCAAGGAAAGTTTTAGATGATTGAAGAAGTTGTTTAGATCTTTTTTCTAAAATATATTTAAATAATAAAAATGATAAAGTAGAACCAACAGCAGTGGAAGTCATTATAATAAACCAACCTTTAAATGTAACTCCATAAGCCATACCTACCAAATTACATAAATTAGCTAAACCAATCATTGGTGGAAATGAAACAATAATTACTAATCCCCATATTATCCATTCTGAATATGGAGTTTCTCTAATAAGATCTGATAGTTTAACAAATAATTCTAAAACAGTATTATAATTAAAAATAATAATAATTGGAAATATAGCTATTGTTAATCCCGCTATTATAGTAGCTAATTTAACATATAATACTTGTTCATCAAACCATTCAGAAAATGACAGAATAGAATTTGAGATTCTATGAATCAGCTGCCTCCGTAATCTGGTAAAACTATTAGCTCTACTATTCATATTAACCCAATTCACGGAACTGTGCTGTGCTAATTGTTCCGATGTCGTACACATTATTTTGTCATTTCGTGCCGGGTAATAGCATCGCTTATATGAGCCTCCTTTTAGTAGTTTCAGATGCTGACACGTCCAATAAAAGAATAAGCTGATTAACGCAAACAGAGTTTCTCTACTTAAAGTATGCGGACTCATAAATTTTAATAGCTTTTAGTACGTCTTGTAGACAGCTCTCAACTTACTTTTGTTTCCTATGCAGGCCGATTGTGTTTTATCAACATGCATAAGACTAAAGTACTTGATACCACAGTATATTGATATCTTATTTTGTGTACACTCTACTATTCAATAAAACTATGGTCTGTATTTCCATGATACTTTTCTTGTCTAGTCTTCTAAATATTAGTGGAGCATCGTCTTTTGATCACTTGTTTCAAAGTCTATTCAATTCTAGCATTCAATCTGCGTCTATAGAACTTCAGACCTTTCCAAAAATATCACCAGAGACAGTACGTACCCATCATCAATATCCTATGGTCCTTCGAACTAACATCAGGTAACTGTGCTCAGTGAGTGCTTTGACCTGGAATACCCAAATCAAAGATGGTTGGATTGTGTCATGGTGGACTCTGAGCATCACTGCAACTGCCAAGCTTATAGTATTTTATTTCAAAAATGCGTGAAAGAGCATATTCTAGATCTTGTAAGTAAAACATTGAAAAGTTTTATAAGTTATTACTAACTCTATCAGGAATTCATTTCCTTATTTAACTCAAGTACCTTTGATTCTTGCGAGCTGCAAAGCGCAGATACCATCATCGACTATGAGGAGTCCGAAGAACTCTCTGTTTTATCAACCAACCACCAACCAAAAGGTGCCAAAAAGCACTTTGATATTTGTGTATGTATTTCGGTTTAAATCTATATAGCTATTGACTTACTAACATACGTAGTGTAAAGAATTTGGATATTGCTACGAAGAAGTGGCTGACTGGTTTGATAGATGTGTCGATGGTGAATCGCACGACATTCGTGAATGCAAATGTCTATTCAGTGATAGACTCAAATTTAAATGTCAGCAGTATTGTCCGAAGGTAAGTTTTCAAGCTCGGTTACTTTGATTCATGTACTAACTGGTATTTAGAATGAGGAGACAGGTAAGAAATTCGACAAAATAATTGCTGATTTGTGCAAATAATAGACATTTCAAGAAACCACAATTATTTATATTTAAATACAAGTAAATATTATTTATATATCTTTGTATTTTGTCTTTTTACATCTATATAGATAGTCGTCTACAGTGGTAGGGACATAGTATAATACAGCTTTGAAGGCTCATTCAACAGGTTCATTATTTAAATTTCCCCTGGATCTTTGCTCCTGTTCAATTGTCTCAAACAAAGCTTTGAAATTTCCAGCACCAAAGCCATTATGGTTGTGGCGCTCAATGACCTCAATGAATACAGTGGGTCTGTCTACCAAAGGCTTTGTGAAAAGTTGAAGCAAATATCCCCTATTGTCAAAGTCAACCAATATACCAAGCTTTTGTATTATATCCAATGATTGACTTACTTGGACTGGTGACCGTGAAAGTCTTTTCCGTAAATCATCATAATACTTGTCAGGGACTTTTATAAACTCGCAGCCTCTTGATCTCATTGCAGTAACTGCAGACACAATGTCATCGGTACGTAAAGCAATGTGTTGGACTCCTGGACCATTGTTATAGTCAATGAATTCCTCAATCTGTGACTTACATTTTCCCTTTGCTGGCTCATTAATGGGCATTTTAACATTATCAGTCTTTGTAGACATGACAATAGACTTCAAAGCCGAATATTCTGTACTGACATCTCGTTCATCAACAGACCAGAATCTGTGGAATCCAAATGCCCTCGCATAAAACTCACACGAGCTATCTAATTGGTCCCAGTCTTGGTTTTGAACAATATGGTCGATTTGAGCAAATTCAATTTTTGGGAGAGATCTTATTAACTCAGTGTTATACGAGCTGAACACATCATTGGCTGATGCGCTGCAGTATCCTGGCATGAAAGGACCAGTGTAGTTATCACGGTTAATAATTGTGTGAACAGTATCACCAAATATACCAACCTTAGCCACTCTAACAGATCCAAACTCATCTTTTAATGTCATTGGTGGCTCAATAGCAAAAGCTCCATTATGAACTGCTGTCTCATATACCGTTTCAACATCATCAACTTGGAAGGCTACATCCTTAACCCCATCTCCATGTAATACAATAAAGCCATTAAGCTCTTGAACTATTTTATTACTTTCAGAGTTTAAAAAATGTGCCCGTAATGGTGAACAAAATTGGAAAATGATTTTTCCATTAGTAACCACATGGCAGCACATTGCCCTTGAACCTGTCTCCAATCCTTTATAAGCAAGTGGTCTGAACCCCATACAATTGATATAGTAACTTGCTGCTTGCTTGGAATTCGAAACATACCAGGTTATATGGTCATATCCATCATAATGAATACTATCAAGGTCAACATTAGGAACAAATGCATCCTCGTTTTTCATCAACTCTTTCTCCAAACTCGTTTGATGCTCCGGGGACTCTGAAAATATGTCTCCACCATTTGTCATTTGCGACTATCTATTTTTATGATATTTTAATTTATTTTTGTTTTGTTTTATTTTTTATTTCACTGAGTACCAATGAAATTTAAGCGGAATACTATAGCTTAAATAGAGGCTTCCGGGGATAGACACAAAGCGAGCATATTTGTGCGAGTAGCGACTGGAAAATAGTGGGGCCATATCAAGGTCCTCCACATCCCAGTATGTGATATCGCAGCATGCGCAAGACTCGACTTTCAGACAACATCGTTAGACCATGGCTGATCACACAAAAGCATACAACACATATAACGCTAGGAAGACACTGGGCAGGGTGGCTGATACAGTGGAGACTCCTGCACTCTGTCTAGGCTCAACACAGTACACTGGACTGTGGCCGGTCGTCTGTACCGAGGGAGAAAAGAGTCCCAGGCTCTGCCCTAAATCTGAGGCCTGGCAGGGCTTTCATTCTGGGGTTCGGCTCGACTTCTCCCACATGCAGGAATAGCAAGTGAAATGGCCCGCGCTTTGGGTGTATGCATATGGCCGTCATTCAATCCAAAAATAAGGCATGCAGATAGTTTAGAGATTTGTTTACTAGTGAAAGATAATGAATAATGCCTCTGTTGACATAACGAAAAATCTTATAGAAATTCATAATATCAGTCATGCTTCTGTAACTCAAGAGAATAAGAGTAGCACGAATATTTATTCAAAGCAAGAGATCTCTAATGTGGGGCTTGTGATTGATCTCTGCTCAGGGATGTTTACCAAATTCTTAAGGGTGGTACCTATTGTGAAACAGCTTTTAGGGCCTCCAATTGAAGCTGAAGCTAAAATAAACTCTTTAATAGCACAACAGAAAGTTTCTACTTCTTATGAAGAATGGGAAGAGCTATCTCTTGAGCTTGATATTTTATTGGGTAATGAGCAATGGAAGAAAGATCCAATATCTGATTTATATGATTATGAACTTATTACATTTAGACTTCATCAAATTAGACAAGCTAGAATAAATAAAGATTATAAATTTTTATTATATTTAATACGTACCACTTGGAATAGAAATATTGGTAATATTGGTAATGTTAATAATTACAGACATAGTTTAGTTGGCACAAAGTATTTAATTGAAGAGTATTTACTAGAATGTAATCTTGCTATTAAATGTCTTCTCAATAATAATACAGGGCTTGATGATCGCTATTTTTTAGGTATGTTGATCCAAACTAGAAAAGCAGTAGGAAGAACTGCTCTTGTGCTAAGTGGTGGTGGCTGTTATGGTTTAATTCATATTGGAGTTATAGCCACACTACTAGAACAGGATTTATTACCAAAAATTATTTCTGGTAGCTCAGCAGGTGCCATTGTTGCAAGTATTCTTTCAATTCATAACTCACTGGAAATTGGTTCACTTTTAGTAGAAGTACTTAGCAGTGATTTTATTATATTTAACAAATCAAGTAAGGACGAAGATTCTAATTCAATGAAAACTTATTTTCAAAATTTTGCAAGATTTATAAGAACAGGCAATTGGTTTGAAAATATTCATTTGATAGAGACAATGAAAAGTTTCTTAGGTGATTTAACATTCAGAGAGGCTTATAATAGAACAGGAAGAATATTGAATGTGACAGTATCTCCTGCTAGTATATATGAACAGCCAGCCTTGCTAAATTATGTCACTTCACCTAATGTATTAATTTGGTCTGCTGTTTGTGCTTCATGTGCATTACCAGGAGTATTCCCTTCAACTATTATATACGAAAAGGATCCAGCAACCTTGGAGATTAGTGAATGGAACCATAGATCTGTACACTTTGTTGATGGATCTGTTGATAATGACTTGCCCATCGCACGATTATCAGAAATGTTTAATGTGGATCACATCATTGCCTGCCAGGTGAACCCTCATGTTACTCCGTTTTTACAGCTTTCATTGGCGTGTGTTGGTGGGGAGATTGAGCATGAATTAAGTGCTAGATTGAAGAGTTATATTAGTGGTGTTTACTCGTATGCCATGTCTGAAGTAATTCATTACTTGGAAATAGCTCAAGAGGTCGGAGTTGCTCCAAATTTAAGCAAGAAGCTAACTTCAGTTTTGACTCAGAGATACTCTGGTGACATCACAATTCTACCAGATTTGAGAATAACAGAATTGAATAAGCTACTTGCCAATCCAACCCCGGAGTACATTTTGGATGCTGCAGTTAGAGGTGCTAGATCAACATGGCCAAAGATTGATATTATTCGGAATAGTTGCGGTATAGAATTCGCCTTGGATAGGGCAATATCAGAGTTAAGATCTCGATTGATTTCAAAACAAGTTAAGCTTTCCACTGATATACCTACATTTGTGAACTCACCTGTTCACTCAGAGAAGAATACTGATAATGTATTGTCTGAATCAACTGGTGGACGGTTACGCTCCTCCTTTGATAATCGTAGAAAAAGATCAGATAGTTATACCAGCACATTTAAAGCGGTTAGATCTGCTTCCAATGGTAATATAAAAGCCTTAGAAAGAGCTAGTCTCCGGAGGCAGAACTCTATATCGTCTTTAAAATTCAAGCCTTTTAATGTTCGCGAGAGCAGTAAGACTGGTGACAATATTAGCAAGCGATTTTACAGTGGTTCTAGCGGTTCAGGAATATCAAGGGTTGAAAGCAGCGAGACTTTTGGTCCAATTGATTGGAGGATGAGCAGTGCAGTATCACCACTAGCAAACAAAAGACTTAAATCTGATAACTCTTTAGGCAGTTATCTACTACCGCCTTTTAGAGCTCAGCGCACTAGCCAGACAGACGACATGGGTGGACTGGAGAACAATAACGACCAGAGAACAAGCGACTATGACAATGAAATTGAGAGTGATGATGACGATGACGACTTTGGCAGTCCCCAAAAGTCGACTGATTTTTAAGGTTAACTACAATTTTGTTTACAAAGATTATGGCTAGAATGATGATATTAGATACATTATATTATGACAAAATGGAATGTACTTCATTCAATTGAACGTGAAGGAATATGACAAAACATTTTACTGTAGAATTTATTTCTTAGATTTTTTTGATTTTTTTGTAGGTTTAGGTTGTTCCTTCTCTTCAGGAACAGCCTTTCTTTTCTTTTCAACCGGCTTTTTGGCCTTCTTCTCACCCGCCTTAGTTTTCTTCTCAATAAATTGTGGTACTTCATCAAATTGACCCAATTCTAACAAACTTTGCTCGAATTTAGTCAATTTAATACCCTTAGAAATAACAGGTTCGGTACCAACAATGTATTCCTTTTCAGCTTCAACTTCAGGCTCACTCTTGGTTTGAGTTGATTTCTCAAGAATATCATCATCAGATAATCTGATTGTAGTATCATAGTATAATGGTAAAGCTGGAGAACTTCTAAGTTTTAAGAAAATAGATCTTATAGCATTATCTAATCCATTATTAAAATTAGATGCAGCAAAATGGTCTAATACAATTTGTAAATTAGAAGTAAGATCTTCAGCACTATCATTTACAACGTTACCAATTTTTATTGAAATGTTACTTGCCACAGGTATAAGGAATTTGGTTGATTGTAACACATTATTGATTTGGTTACGAGTAGTTTCAACTGAGAGATTCTTATCCTTTGACGTTATAGATTTTGAAGATACTACTTTAATAGGAATTGGAAATTTAGTAGATCCATAAAATTGTTTTCCAAGTAAAGCAGGTAAATTAGTAATAGCACCTTCATCTGATAAAAATAAATCATAACTTTTCCATAATTGACGTTTTTGATCAAAAGATTTATGATTCTTTGCAATTTGTTTAAGAGTGATAATTTTCTTTAAGTGAGGAATATTGGCAGATTCAATTTTTGATAATTGTTCTTCAGTTTCAACTAACCCATCTCTTAAAATTAAACAAATCTTAAAATCATTTTCTTCTTCTTCAAGTGGATATACACTCTTAGTCAATTTAATTAACTTTGGTTTAAGAGATGATTTAGAAGTTAAGTATTTCTTAAATTGAAATACTACATCAACATCTTTTTGTACCAAAGTTTCATCGTCTTCCCCATCAAATAACTGGTTCTTGCCATCGTCAGCTTTGACTTGTCTCTTGGTAAAGTTAACTAACTCTTCAATTGCAGATTCTATTATTGATTTTCTAACGAGAGAACTGTCTGACTTAGATTTCTTATCAGCTGCTTTAGTAGCTGCTTTTTTGGTGGCCGCCTTAGGAGTAGCCTTAGGAGTAGCAGCCTTAGGAGTAGCCTTAGGAGTAGCCTTAGGAGTAGCCGCCTTAGGAGTAGCTTTGCTAGGAGTGCTCTTCTTCTTTGGACTGGATTTATTCTTAAGTGGAGTTCCTGGTTGCTCCTTTGCCTGTTTCTTTAAAGTTTTTGGAGACTTTAAAGGTGAATTAATAGGTCTTTGAGAGTTCTTGGTCTGTCTTCTTGGTGGCATCTTCAAAGAGATTTTTAATAAAGCCAGATAATGTTATATAACCAGAATCTTTTCTTAGTTAGAGATCTCATCTCTGAAAAAAAAAAATTTTTTTCTATGCATCGCGCGGTTAGGAGCTGTATTTTCCTAGCGGGTAGGGTATTCTGTGCTGATAAATTTAAGATGCAGCCAGTGAAATTAGTTGTCAAATAGTACAGATTATCTACAATGGTAAGTATGAGCTGGAGGTAGATTTGACTAGTGTATTAGTCGCTGTGATTTCTCGGGTTTTGAGTTAATTATTAACACTACTTTTAGGCTAGAAAGAAATCGTCAAAGAAGCCGATGTCAAGGGTAAAGCCTAAGCTTGAAGCCACATTCAGTTGTTTATTCTGTAATCATGAGAAATCAGTGATTTGTCTGCTCGATAAGAAAGAGTTGATTGGCTCTCTTAAATGTAAAGTGTGCGGTCAAAGATTTCAGACCACTATTAGTGCATTAAGTGCACCTGTTGACGTGTATTCTGACTGGGTGGATGTCTGTGAAGATATCAACAACGGTACAGCACCTGCTGTTGACGCTGGTGAAGAGGATGATGGTGAGTACACTGAGAAGGCTGACCAGAAGTATGACGACTATGACAGCGAGTAAACGTTAATGAATGCGAGTTAATGCGTTTGTGAAGGAGCATCTTAAAAAATGAAGCTATGAACCTTAGGCTTTTTGAAAAGTTGTAAACTGTATACTACAAAGAAAAAAACGAATAATGCTACAGGCTTTAAAGTTAATCGTAATGGAGTAGTTCAATTACTGAATAATATGATCGATGGGCATGACTTAGAATTATATCAGTTTATGTTCTTGAAAGTAGTCATAAAGCTTATATATAATTGAGCTGGTTTAACTAAACTCATTTGCCTTACCACCCATTAATAATCCCACGATTAAACCAAATAACCCTAAGACAGAACCAAAAATTTCAATTACCAATATCTTGACAAATAAAGAACTGTCAGCAGCATCAGCTACTGCAGCGTTAGAACCAGTAATACCAACACAGATACCACAAAGTAAATTACTTAAACCAACAGTAACACCTCCCCAAAATAATGAAAATCCTGTATATAAGTTATCTTTACTATAAAGAGATTCTGGAGAAGCAGTTGTTAATTTTGCGGTATAGACAATTGCCATGATAAGACCATAAATTGCCACAACTTCACAAAAAATAATAGAAATAAGATTCTTTGTTGTAATTCTTGGAGCTTTAACACCTGCTCCAATAATAGATGAACCAGTTATATAAATACCCCATGCTGCTCCAATTACACTAAATCCAATACATGATATGATACCTAAATTAGCCCACATATAAGGGGATGTAGTCTCTAAAAATTCACCAAAATTAAATCTTTCACCACTTCCAGTAAATACAAGATCTAGAAATTTATGTTAGAATATTCTTATTGAATAATATGATTATAAGAGAGAAGGGGTTCGAAGAAATACTTACAACAACCAACAACAGTGGCAGCTGAAGCCACAGTCAATGAAGTAATTGAGCTCATATTTAGCAATAACCCACAACTTAAAAATGTATTAAATTCAAAAAAAAAAGTGAGTGACACTAAAGATCTAGTTTATTCAATATTTGAGCTGCTGTAAAGTGCTGACCAGCTACGCCTTATGGCAGGCTGTTTTTTTCTATGAAATCTCAGGTTCTACACAGATAACACCCGCACACCAACAATATGCATATTAGTCCTCTACATTAAAAATCATCAATTAGTTAGTTGTGCATATATATATATAAAGTAATATATTTAATGTTCTTCTATAGTAGCTCCATCATAAGCTAAATCTAATAATAACCATTTACAAGAAATATTTTCTTTTGCAAAAATATTTAAAATAGCTGTTGAAATATCAGAAAAATTATTAGTTGCCAAAGCTAAAATTGTAGGACCAGCACCAGAAAGGCAAATACCTAATAATCCTGGATAACTATTTGGTGTTATAGAAGAAGTAATTTCATTTAATCCAGGAATTAAAGTTTTTCTATATGGTTGATGAACTCTATCTTGCATTGCAGGATAAATAAGAGCTGGATCTGGTGGTGAACGAGTTAAAGCAGTTGTAAGTACAGCAAGACGTTGTAAATTAAAAACTAAATCTTGACGAGTATAAGCACCAGGTAATACTCCACGAGATTTAGCAGTTGAAACTTCAAAATCAGGAATTATTGCAATACATTTAATATCTCTACACCAATCATATTTAATATGATGACCAATATTCATTGGTGGAATTGGTGGAGTTAAACCAGTATCATATCCACCAGCTGGTTGTGGAAGAACTTCAGCTAAAGGAATTTCTTTACGTTCTAATTCAGAAGCACTTAAATCTCTTAAATATGAACCAACAAAACCACCAATCATTGCAGCAGTAATATTATCTGGATGACGTTCAATCATTAAACAAAAATCTAACATTCTATTTTTATTTAATCCTAAATTAGCAACACCATTAGCTAACATAACACCAGCAACTACTGCAGCTCCAGATGATCCAAGACCTCTTCCTAATGGTATTGGATTATTAACATGAACATGAGTCCCAACAGGAAACTCACGAATTTCATGACAACGTAAAACATATAATGCTGTACGTGTAACTAAATTAGAATCAGCCTTTAATGGAACATCTTCCTCTCCTTCACCTTCATAAGTAATTTTACAGTTGAACTGAGAATCAGCAGACTCTTTAAAATTAGATGGGTCAATTACAACTTGCAATTTTAAGTACAAGTTTAAACCAATACCAAGAACATCAAATCCAGGACCTATATTAGCAGACGATGCTGGCACATTAATATCAAATTTTCTAGCCATGTTGTCTCTCAGTAAAATAATCGACTTGTAACTCAACTCAGCGCAGCTCGGTATAGAGTGTTTGAGTCACAGATCAGTCATTCTCTTTCACCGTACTAGAAAACTACGTCGGGTCAGTCTACGTTGCAGTGCTGCAAACCGCTACTAGAGCAGAGAGCAAGGCTAGGCAGCGCTACTCCTAAAATGCCAGACATACATGGTATAAATAGAAGGACTGTTCAGTTTTATCTTGTAGATATAAAGATTATGAAATGAGCTAATAAATTAAGCGCCTGTTGCATATATACAAATTTAATAAAAGCTGAGGTTTGTATAAAATTATATTATGGGATATTTTTATTCTTTTATACAATTTTACGTTTTTTTTTTCTTTCTTTCCTTTTTTGATAGACTAAAGATGCTGGAAATGCCATTGTAATATATTTAGACGGGCGCAGTTAATTTTTATGCATTTTCCATCATCATGGTACATATAATGCTTACACGAGGTTTCATTAGTCCCGCCCCCGATATTAAATATAATATAATTATCCGCAAAAAAATTTTTACTTTAACTTTCTCTTAATAACATACTTTCGTTTTATACTTAATTGATAACCTTTTTAAAGAAAAAAAAGAGAAGAAACTATGATAGGTCTTAAAAGATTAATAGTTTTTTTAGCTATTTTTAATGTTACTATTGCAACATATGTCACTGTTGGAGCAACAGTTGATATTGAATCACAAAGTATTGCTACTCAAACTGTTCAACAATCACCAGTTGCTCAACAACCATCTCAAACTACTATTTATTCAACTGAAACTGTAACAGATGCTCAAGGTAATTTACAAACAACTGTTCAAGGTTCAATAAGTACTTATCTTTCTGTTGGATATAGTGAATCTGTTATAACATTAACTACTTCAGTTCCTGTTACTTCTACTTATACTTCAATGGGTCCAAGTACTGTTATAGTTGTAACTACTTTTACAGTTCAAACAACATCTTGCATTACTTCTGTCTCAACAAGTATGATCGTTTCAACAGTCTCAACTGAAAGATTTACAATTGTTTCTTGTGCTGATAAACATTGTCAAACTACTATGACTTCAACAGTTAGTGGTGGTGGTCTTAGTGGTATAACTACTATTTCAACAATTGGAGGATCTGGATCAAGTTCTTCAGGACTTTCAATTTCTTCTCAAAGTCAACAATATAGTACTATTCAATCTGTTTCAGGTAAATCTACTGTATTAGTTACTCAAACATTAGGTGGTTCATCTGGTACTAGTACCTTAACTGGTAATTCAAATGGAAATGCTGCTTCAATCACTGCTTCTCGTGGTAATACTTTAACTTTCCAAGATTTTGCAAATAATAATAAATTATCTGCTGGATCTCTTGCTGCTGCTTTTGCTTTATTATTTTTATAATAAAAAAAAGGAGCTACTCTTCTTAAGCTTATGCACCAATTACTATTACCATATTATAAGCCAATCATTTTTATTATATCATTTCATTTTACAGCTTTTTTCATTCAATATAACTCATCCAAATAATTTTCTTATTTAACATTAAACTCTTCATATTAATAAATGAGTTTGCATTTCATCTCTGTAGCCAGTTATTCGGCCCGATGGCCTCTTACATTATCTGTTTAAGAGCTTTAGCGCTGTGGTACAGTGTCCGGGTAATTCTATATTAGTAAGACCTGGAGAAAACACAATATCTCGACAGGTTAGCAATATATCGTGGCATTTAAAACGATATATAATTACTCTAAGATATAGTCACCAATGAACGCATACGCAAACAATCAGGATGGGGTACCTTCCAACTTTTGGGATAATTATCTTTCCCCAGAAGGTAAAGGTTCAGCTCACCCAGAGCTAAGTGCCGCTAACTTACAGTCATTCTCTATTAATGGACTTCTGCAAGGTCAACAGCTGCAACAACCTCAGTTTTCTCAAACTCCTAAAGGATCAAATTTAAAGGGTCAGGAACTTTTTAATAATATTATTGATGACTATACAATACCATGCGAAATGAGTGTTGGATCCGAGCCAAATCTGATGTCATCAGATACTTCAGTAACTCATTTATCAAAATCTCTAAATGATGTTATTAGTAATATCAATGAAACTCAAGAGAAAGTATCTTTAATTAAACATGAATTAAATAATGATTTAGATTTTATGGAATTTGATGTTAATGGGGATGGACAGCCTGATGTATCAAATAGTCTCTCTTCTATTGTAGAGAGCAATACCAAATCTCAAGATAAAGGTAAATCTGACCAATCTGTTGTTGATAAGAGAAAGTTTCAGAATCGTGCTGCTCAAAGAGCTTTTAGAGAACGTAAAGAGCAAAAGCTTAAAGAGTTAGAGAAGAAATTAGAGCAGACTGAGAAGGAAAAGAAAAAATTATATGAAGAGTTTGAGAAATTGAAACTTAAAAACATAATTATTACAACAGAAAATCAAATGCTTTTAAAGCGTAAACCTGCACCTAATCCTGAAAGTGATAATGAAAGTAAAGAGAATGAAGGACTTATTACTCCAAAATCTATAAGTGAGAACTTTGAGCCATCACCTAGATTTCAAAAATTTACTTTCCCATCAATTGATATTAATAAAGATATAATAAAGCAAGAACAAGATGAAAATGTTGATATTGATATTGCTAAACATATGAGAATTTCCCGTTCTGAAGCATTAGTATATTCTGACCCAGAGACACGGTCTTCTAAGTTATTAACAATAGGGGCAGTTTGGGATTATATTCATAAATTTGAGGAATTAAATCCTCAGTATGAGATTGATGTTGAAACAATTATGGAAGATTTGAAAGGAACAGAAAGATGTCATGGATTTGGACCAGCTTATACCTTGGATATGATAATAAAGGCAATTCTGAACCAAGCTCAGAATCAATAATGTTCTCGGATCTCTGTTTTTTATATACTCTTTGTATCCTTGTTTTGTACGAATAATTTTTCTTTTTTTCTGGAATAGTACCATTTTGGAATGGACTATATGGTAGTATAGATCATAATTACGATTGATGTTTGATTTTTACATGCGTAGGTATTATTCGCTACAACAAAATTTTTAATTTTAAGTATTAACTATAAAAGACTAGCCAATCGAACTGGCAGTCACAGATAGTAAGATAATAAGTACTAGTAAAGTATCACAACCATTCTATCCATCGATTTCCATATAATCAGGATTCTTTTTCAAGATTACAACACCCTCTAATGCACTGGCCAATGAGATATACTCATCATTCTCCAATTCTGCTCTTTCACCAAAGCCTAATAATACTGGAGTTTCTTGAGTTACCCAACCAGTGATTGTTTTAGGCTTACCAGCTTGTCCAACTGTGTCAACTGCTTGACCAACTCTTACATTTACCTTGACAGGGTTCAATTCCTCATCAACAGTCACCAACATTCTTGGATGCACAGCTGACGATAAGTAGTATAACAAATAATGTGAGTCACTCAAGACAAAATCTTTTGGGTTTAAGAATAACACACTCGAAGTTAAAAGAGCTGCTAAATTAACCTTGGATAATATCTGTCTGTCAGTGTTGAATGGGTTAAGAGATAAAGTACCTTTACCTAAATGTAACAAACCTTGTGCTAATCTAACAGAGAAAAGACAATCAGAGTGCTTAACATAATAACTTGCTAACTGTCTAAGGAGCTGTGATAATCTTGCATTATTAGTACCAGCCCCCACAACACCCATAGAGAAAATAGAATTAGCAGCAACCTCTTCATCAGCATCATGTGAGTATCTTGATAATGTATCATAAACCTTCATTTGTGGGTTAGAAGCAGACACTAATCCCATTGCCAAGGGCACTGCCTTTCTAATGATTGGATTTCCATAGTGCATCAAATGTCCAAAGTGACGTAAAGCCATGTCCTGTCCAATTTCTTCACCCATAGCAATAATTGCAACACCGAGAACAGCATATGCTTGGAAAGAGTCATCCTTTTTGAAGGAGTACTTCTTCTTGGATTCAGATTCATCGTCTGTTGATTCATCCTTTTTATCAACCTCTGAGGTTGAGTTTTCGGCATTTGTCATACTGACATCTTCATCAACTTTAACTTCACTGTCTTTGGATGTTGGAACCTCGGCGTTCTCCGCATCTTCGGCCTCTTCTTCCTCTTCCTCGTCTTCATCTTCATGTTCCTCATCTTCTGATTTGGTTAAGCACAGTGATAACAATTTTTGAATTTGTAAAACGTTACCTGTTCCAGCAAACGCACACACAGTAACCAATACTTCTAATGATTTAGATACAGGATGTTCTATAGCACTAATTGTCTCAAGAGCCTCGTCAATAGAATCGTGGCAGCCAATGTATAACAATCCCAATCCAAGAGATAAGAGTTTAACCCACTTCCCGCTAAAATCAGACAAATCTCTTTCCAAGAAAGTTTGAAGAATTGTGGAAGCAATATCACCGTTAGATGTTCCTACAAATACGTGACCTAAGGACAAGGCAGCAATAGAGGCGATTTCAAGGGAAATTGAAGTGTCAGCAACAATAGGAAGTAATAACTCCAAAATTGTCTCATTTTGAGAACCAGCAAACGAAATTCCCAAACCGATAATAGAGGCAACTCTTAAATATCTTGAATCAGAAGAAACGTAATCCTTCAATAACACAAAAGATGCTTCGACATCATCATGAACACCATTAGAGGCGATACCCATAGCTAATAAAGCACCAGCCTTGATCTCATCCTCAGTGGAATATAAGAATTTATCAGCTTCTTGCAAACCATCACTCGAGTCCCATTGATAGATAGATCCTAATGATGCTGTAGAAGAAAGCATTCCTGCACCCTTTGTTTTGTATATGTAAGACTTACTCTCATCCTCAGAGATAATTTTGTCACTTGAGTAACCTAAGTTAATGAAAGCATTCACAAAATTGGAAGCCAAATTCTGTTTAGCAGAGTCAACAGAACCACCAGCATCACTTTTAGAGCTCTCCAAATGTGATTTATAATAATCTTCTGGAATCTTAGGATCTAATAAGTTCAATTCCTTGACCAAGTATTTGAAATATTCACTTAATCTTAAATTAGAAATAATTTCTTGAATATCTTGATTATCATGAGTAAATGATGAATTCTGACGGGCTAAGATAAAAGCTAATTGCTTCCACATAGATTCATCATCTGTAGCAGAAAATACTTCTTTAATCAATTCATCATTATCTAATCTAATAGCCAATGCCAATGCCTGTGGTAATTCCCCATTAGCTAAGTAAATTTTGTAGGCAGTTTTCAAAAATGAAAGGTCATCAGGTGGTGCCAATAATGGAACACAACTAACCATATACAAACAAACTCTTGAATATGTTTCCTTATCAACAAATCCAGTTAATTTATCAATTGCTTCTATTTCTAATAATAAGTCAACTGCATCAGCTTCACCATTATGTAAAAGGAAGAATGGAACAATCTCTAATGCTAACTTTAATAAATCTTCAGTAGGTTCAGTCTTTTCTAATCTATTACCATATTCTTCACCAATTTCAAGAGCTAAATGACGTACATATTCATGACCCCATTCAGAAACATTTGGTTCAGTTGATAATAATCTATATTTTAATGCATCCATTTTCTGATTACTTGACCCAAGGATAGATAAAATATCAGCAAACTTAGATTTTAATTTCTTATCACTCCAATTTTCAAAAATAGAAACTAAATCAGAATAATGAGGTTGTAAAAATACTAATGGTTTTGGAATTGCTGTCATTGATGATGTAGATTCTCTTAAAGAATCTTTTAACAGTTCTAAAGCAGATTCATATTGGCTAGTATCTGAAGAATTGAGCTTCTCTACTTGAGCTTCTAAACTATCTTTTAATTGTTGATCCTCTTCTGATAATTCTTCTTCTTCAGTATCTTGCTTCTTTTTGTCTACTTTGGTGGCACCATCCTCTTTTTTCAAGGTGGCGCTCTCACTACCTTTAGCTTCGTTTTCTTGAGGAGCCATCGTTCAAGTCCCTCAATACTGTTAAACAATAAATTCCTTTCTTTTTTGGAATAAAACTGTTAGACAATCTTTAGTAAAAACAATCTTACGAACTTAAACTAACTGGTGTTATATTGTCGAAACTCACACACCTGTTCGTAATATCCGACTTGTGTTTTGCCCCCAAACTCTTTCGAAATTTCGTTCTCAACATGAGAGCGGTGCTACAAACCGTATGGAGTGTCATTACTAAACCTGCTTCAATCGGATGTTAAGTGCGCATGGGCTATTGTCTTCTACAATAACAAATAAATACTAGGAATTTTTATTATAATAAAAATATCTTAAATTCAAAAAGATATTAATTACTTAAAAAGTAAAACAAAACTAAAAAGCTAATTGAGAATTAAATTCTATTTCTTAAGATATCCACCTTTCTCACAGAGACTGTAGAAAATAGATTCTTTATTCTCAAGTAAGTTAGCAGGAGAGTCAAATTCTTTAACTTCACCTTTATCTAACACTAAAATCTTATCATTATCCATGATAGTATCAATTCTATGAGCAATAGTTAAAATAGTCTTATCACTAAACTCTTTTCTGATAGTATCTTGAACAATTTTATCAGTTTTTACATCAACAGCAGCAGTAGCTTCATCCATAAGTAAAATTCTTGATGGATTTAATAAAGCTCTAGCTAAACAAAGTAATTGTTTTTGACCAGCAGAAAGATTAGCACCACCTTCAGTTATTTTAGCATAAAGACCTTCAGCAGGTTGACCTTCAGATTCATCATTACTTGAATCATCATCTTCTTCCTCATCACTATCATTACTCTTTTTATCATCCTTCATTGATAAAATATGATCTTTTAAATGAGCCATCTCTAAAGCTCTCCATAATTCTTCATCTTTATGATTATTGAATGGATCTAAATTATATCTAACTGTACCAGAGAATGCTTGAGAATCTTGAGGAATAATATTTAATTTACTTCTTAAATCAAATAATCCCATCTTAGAAGCATCTAAGTCATCAATAATAATACTACCTTCAGTAGCTTCAATAATTCTGAATAAAGCTAAAGTTAATGTACTCTTACCAGCACCAGTTCTTCCAACAATTCCTACCTTCTCATGTGGTTTAACTTCAAAGGTAATCTTCTTTAAAACAGGAGGAACATCAGGTCTGTATGAAGTAGTGTAGTTACAGAATTTAACTGCACCTTTAGTTGGCCATTGAATTGGTGGCCTAGATTTCTCAACAACATAAGGAGCTTCACTTGGTAAATCTGTGTATTCCAAAACACGCTCAACAGCGACAGCATTTGTCTCAGCCTCGACCAGCATTCTAACGAGCCAAACTAAACTTGTAGATGTTTGGAGAGAGAAAGTAATTAATAAACCAACCACACCAGCAGATAATGGACTTGAAGTAGCAATACTAATAACACATAAGATAGAGACACCAAATAATAAAGCAGTACTAATAGCCTTTAATCTGAATCCAAGCCATCTTGTCATCCAAATCTGTGAAAATCCAGCACTAGCACTATAATTTAAATTGCAATTGTTCACATAGTTAAATCTTTCTGCTTGACCAAATGCTTTAATAGTGTCAACACCAGTTAAAGTCTCATGAATATGAGAATAGATAGGACTTCTAGCAATACTTGAGAACCGCTTAGTTTCTCTGGAAGCAGCAGCATAATACTTTTGAACATGATAATAAACAGCACCCAAAAGAATTAAAACCACAATAGTTTTAGGTAAAGCAAAAACAATTAAACCTAATGTATAAGATGTTCTAGTTATAGTATCTCCAAGAAATTTAAGTGTATGAGGGAAACGATCATCAAGTTTACTAACATCTTCAGAGAATCTATTCAAAATTCTACCAGTAGGAGTAGTCTCAAAGAATGACATTGGAGATTTCAAAATTGACTCAACTAAATCTTCATGAAGCTTCTTGGAAGCACTAATAGCAGATAAATACCAAAATGAAAGACTTCCTAAAAACACAAAAACACCAGATGCAACACCAAGAAGAGTATAGATCAGAACCATATAAGTAGAACTCTTAGAGTAATCTTCACTATCATTTAATTCAGCCCAGTACTTTAACCAGAGATTACCTAAGAAGTCGCATACACCAATACCAATAATGGTTATAAGAGTAATAATAATATTAATCCAACCAGCAGCTTCAAAGTATCGTCTAAATGTATCCCAGCTGACTTTTCCTTTCTTTGAAGTTTCAGCAGTTTGACCAGTAGTTTTACCCTTCTCTCTTTCGTTATCTCCAAATTTGAATGCTAAACTAGCAACAGACGCTCTTCTAAGTGTAAGATGAGTTTGAGTTCTAACTAATTTCTCACCTTCTTCCATGATATCAATAACTTCATCACTATCAGTCTCAGTGACTTCAATCTCTTCTTCAGTTTCAGCGACAGGTTCCGGCTTAGCTTCAGATTCCTCTTCCTCTTCCTCTTTTTCTTCTGAGATTTGGCCAAATTCCTCAATCAACTTGAAAAATTCGCCCTTATCCTTTAACAATTTACTGTAAGTACCTTCCTCATCAATCTTTCCGTGTTCCAAAACGTAAATCTTATCAGCACTCTCAAGAACGTGGATGTTGTTAGTTGACAAAATAAGAGTTTTTGAAGCTAAGATACTGCCTTTACTCAAAACATTTGCAATAATACTCTTACTAACATGGGAATCGACAGCACTAAGAACATCATCAAGCAAGTAAATATCAGCACGAGCGTAAACGGCACGAGCTAAAGAAATTCTCGCCTTTTGACCTCCAGAAAGAGAAATTCCCTTTTCACCAACTTGAGTTTCATCACCATCTGTGAACATTTCAAAATCAGGTTTTAATTGACAAGATTCAACTACCTTTTCATAGAATTCAGGATCAAATGTGTGACCAAAGATAATATTCTTCTTAATAGAAGCATTCATAATCCAAGGTTGTTGAGGACAATAAGCTATTTTACCATGAATGGTGATTTTTGGAATACTTGGTTCACCATTAACAGATGTAGGGAAATGACCAAGAATAGATTGCAAGAATGTAGTCTTACCAGATCCCACACTTCCAACAATACATGTAAGTTCACCTTTCTTTGCAGTAAATGAAATATCAGTAAGAGCAACAACAGGTCCGGTAGATTCAACAGCATTCTCCTCATCAACAACAGTAGCTTTTGAGTCAGATTTCTTTTCCTTTGATCTATAGAAAGTAGCTTTCTTAATTTCTACTGATATACCACCTTTAGTTACTGGTTCATCAGATTGGATAAAGGTACTATTAGTAATCTCCTCTTCGGTTAAAAATTTAAGCAATCTTCCAATAGAAACCTTTGCCTCCATAAATGCTGAAATTAAATCAGGAATTTGAAGTAATGGTTCACCTAATAATTCAAATAATGATAAACAAGGGAAAATCAAGTCAGAAGTTAATGGAGTATTGGTGAAATAAGCAAAACAACCAAATGTCATACAAGAGACAAAATAAGGAACACAACTCCAGGAGAAATTTATAGCACTATCGAAGACACCAATTTTCTTACTCATTGCCAAATCTTTACTATTACGGATATCTGTAATCTTTTGGCGCATTGGAGTCTCCCAAGAGTAAAGTTTAATAGATTTAATAGAGTTTAAGAGCTCACTAATGGCCTTAGTTCTCATATCTTTAAATTTCATACTCTTTTCATATAAAGATTCGAATTTCTTAATAACATATAAATTGAGAGGTAATGCAATAGATATAACAGCAAGTCCAGATAAAGAAGTCCATCCTAAAATGAAATAAAGAGAAATGATACAAAGGAAGAATTGTAAAGGACTTGAGATAATTGTTTGGATTTGAGTAACAACATACTCTACACGAGAGATATCAACAGAAACCATATTAACAATATCACCAATAGAACGATTAGCACGAGCATCAGTTGATAATTTTAATGCTTTCTCATAAATAAGAACAGTTAATGAAAATCTAATTTGGTAACTGATACTGAACATTAAACTAACATAAGCATTCCATAAAATGACAATAACAATAGAAACACCAGTCATTGCAAGACAAATTAAAATACCATGAAGGATTTGAGGATTTTCTGGGTCATAATTAAGGAAATAAGCCATAAATAATTTAAGAAGTTGAGGTTCTGAAACATTAGCAAAAATATGAGCAATTTCAAGTGCAGAACATAATAATAATTGAGATCCAAAAGCACGTAAAATAGGTCTCATTAAAGTAATTTTATTCTCTTCTAATTTTAATTCTTTTTCCCATTGAACTCTTAAGCGAGCACTGCAAGATTTTGCCTTTAACTTATCATCAACTTCAGGTAATTCATCAATAGTGAAAGTACCCTCTTTGTAAGCTTTAACAATTAAAGGATTAAGATTAGTGTATGATACTTTACCAAAACAATTAACATGTTGAATAGAGTGAACATCTACTTCGTTAAGTTTTAATTCTTGTGTGAACTCATGAGCTCTAGACCAAAAATAAAGTTCTAAGATAGCAACAAACCAAGATACTAAAAAGACAATAAACTCAGTTACTTTAAATGAAGTAGATTTTGATAGGGGGTATTTGGTGAAATTAGTTTGATAAACGAAGCCGATGAGCAAGAGAGGATAAAATGTCCAAAAGCAGAGCGGAGCTGCCAATTGCCAGATAGATTTGTGAGCTTCAATGACATTAAGAGGTAAAATGATAAAACCTAAAGTTGCAGCAGTTAAAAGATAACTTAATGATGAAATTGAGAAAATACCATTATGACTAGATACCATTTGAGTAAACATAATAGTATTTAATAATACATTAAAAGCAATCAATGATATTTTTAAGCAATGAGTAAAACCTTCACTTCTAATATTAAACGATTTTCCATGAAATTTCTTTCTATTCATAATAAATAATTGAGTAATACCAAATACAGTAAAAAATAATGAAAATAATGTTAAAACACTTGGTAAAAATTGAGGACTAAAAGCATTCTCTTTAGTTGGTACAAGTATAGGTATTAATGAAAAGTGTTTATTAGCACCTTCAGCAATTATTGGAAAGGAAAACCTATCCATAGTAATTGTAACCATTATATTTTTTAAATATAAAGTTATAATATTTTTTTTTTCTTCAAATATATTTGGAATTACAAGATATATATATAGAAATAAATTATATCTTGCAAGCTGGTTATGAGTATCAAATAAGGTTTTCTTTACTTTTTCATTTTATGCAAGGCAATAATACTGTTGCCCAGTAAGACATATTGGAGAATTAGGCTAGCCAGCCTAAAATGAAAAATACATATCTACCATTATGCATAAAAAGTAATCAGTTTAGAATGATCAGTAATCACGAATCTCGCATTAATTAATTTTTTCAAGGTATAATATTTGTCAGTATGAGCGGCCATATCAAATATTACTACTACTATTACTATTACTGTATGTAGCTGGAATCTAGGGCAGTTACTGTATCTGAAAAATTGTCTAATCGGAATGGAATATATGTTACCAACGATTGTACATGAGGCAAAAAGGAATAGTGAATTGTGAGTATGGGCAGACGACTACAATACGTCATATTTTACTTTGGTACATGTCTCAATTAGCCAATGCTGAAAAGTTTTAGGATCGCTGCTGCTATACTCTCATATACTAGATAATCACTGTAGCTATGATATACAATCCAGTGTTCGCTGGGTGAAATGGTAGCGTAGTGTCCGATTAGCCAAAGCACGGCAGGGCAGGGGCCGTAGCGATAAGAGCTCCGCAATTCAAATGTGAATGCATCCTTATCTGCGGATAACTATAATAATATACTGGAGGCCAAGCAATTCTCTCTAACCGATAATTATCCAAACTTTAAAATAAAAAAATACTAAAATAATGAAAAAGGAATATTAACTCCAAAGACTGACAACATGAGTGATTTATTGTGGGGGAATACCCATAATGAACGCAACGCGTCTTATGGCAGAATATAATAGATATTTTTACGCACTGTTGATACGCCTGCTTCTAGATCTCGTAATCACGGCGGTGATAACGTTTAACACATGAAACGTTGACAATCAATATATTCCAATATCTGAAAAAAAAATTCTTGTTTTGGTCATTTGTTTTATTTTTGCAAATGTGCAAAGGCGCCAGCCGCACTAAGGGCACCATACACGCTGGCCTGGAGTACCTCTCCCGTACTGGCTCCCGTCCCGCACTGGTTACACTGTACCAGAAAGCACACACAAATTACAGTCTGTAGACAGCTTGCTAGGACGGTGCCGGCGAAGGCGGCGGCGCTTTCGCCTCGTTCGCTTTTTCCGCTTTCGTCGCTCGTTCGCTTTTGTCGCTTCGTCGCTTCGTCGCTTCGTCGCTTCGTCGCTTCGTCGCTTGGTCGCTTGGTCGCTTGGTCGCTTGGTCGCTTGGTCGCTTCGCTTCGCCTCTGCCTTAGACTGGTGCGCCCACCGCCTGCGGGGGCCGCTGAGCGGTACCTTCCTGGGGTGAGCCGCAGGGGCCCAGAATGCCTGAGATTCTGCATATCGCCAGTGCTACGGTACTCTGCCATTGCCGCCGGCTGTCTGGCCTGCCAGCTGGGCAGCAGTGCGCTGCGAAGGATCTAGGCAGCGCTGCGGCCGGCTCGGCCTTGTGTGGAGATACTTCTTATTTTACGCTTGTATTAATTATTCCTAATTACCGTAAAACATGCATTATAGATAATGTTCGATAAGGGAAATCAGTCTCACGTGGAGCTCAACAAGAACGGAGGCCGGGTGTCCTGCGAGCTCATAGGGGAGGAAAAAAACTCTAGATTTAATAATAAGAAATCTCATATTCCTATTACCACCTGTCAGCATTTAGTTGAGATAAATAAAGGGTTTAAGGTTATTAATTGAGGGTAACTTTTTATTTAATTAAATTAATATATAAATATAATTTAAATTATTATTTAACTTAAATTTTATTAACTTGCTCTCATCTATTATAAGGTATATAAAAAGCCATGCCCCTTGGATTAAAAGTACCTAAAATCCTGTCTGCTGCTCCAGGTAGTAGTTCAAGTAGTGTTAATGAATCAGGTAATAATATTGATGATATTGATGAAGTTGATGATCAAGGACAATCAATTTTAATGGGTATTATTGCTCAATTAAGACCTGGAATGGATTTATCTCGGATAACTTTTCCAACTTTTATTTTAGAAAGAAAATCAATGTTAGAAAGAATTACTAATCAATTACAACAACCTGATATAGTATTAGAAGCTCATAAAACTAAAGATCCAGTTGAAAGATTTCTTCTTGTTGTAAAATGGTATATGAGTGGATGGCATATTGCACCAAAAGCTGTAAAAAAACCATTAAATCCAGTTCTTGGTGAACATTTTACTGCATATTGGGATTTACCAAATGGTCAAAAAGCATTTTATATTTCTGAACAAACATGTCATCATCCACCAAAATCTTCTTATTTTTATATGATTCCGGAATCACATATTAGAGTTGATGGTACAGCAATTCCAAAATCAAGATTTTTAGGTAATTCAACTGCTGCTATTATGGATGGTGTATCAATTTTAAAATTTTTAGATATGAAAGATTCAAATGGTATTCCTGAAACTTATACTTTAACTCAACCTAATATGTATGCTAGAGGTATCTTATTTGGTAAACTTAAACTTGAATTAGGAGATCATATGATTATAACATGTCCATCAACTGGAATGTATGCTGATATTGAATTTGTTACTAAAGGTTTTATTTCTGGAACTTATGATGCTATTAAAGGTACTGTTAAATATGATGGTAAACCATTATATGAAATTTCTGGTAAATGGAATGATAAAATGCATATTAAGAATTTATCAAATAAGAAGACATCTTTATGGCTTGATACAAATACAACAACTCCATTACGTCCAAAAGTTCGTCCAATAGAGGAACAAGGTGAATTTGAAAGTAGACGTCTTTGGAAAGATGTAATTAAAGCTCTTGGAGAACGTAATCATGAGAATGCTACTGATGAAAAATTCAAGATTGAAAATCATCAAAGAGAATTAGCTAAGAAGAGAGCAGAAGATGGAGTTGAATCACATCCTAAATTATTTAAGACAAATTCTAACTATGATCCTTCAGATAAGAATCAAGTTGAATTTGTAATTTATAAGAATATTTCTGAAGATGCAGACCCAGAAACTCAAATTAAAGAAATATTGAGCATTGTACCGATTTTACCAGGTCAAAAGTTTACAGAAGAGTTTAATATCCCTGCTTATAAGAAGCATGAACTAGAAAATACTCCAACTGCTACTGCAACTTCTGATGCTCCTACTCCTGGTCATAAGGACTAAATAACTTTTTAATCATTTTTTATTATTCTATAATATAAATAATATAAACATATTATCATAATCCATGTGATAGTCAATATTCCGCTTTTATATATCTGTTTATCTACAGTGCAGAGCTGTTGCCAATATTTACCATAATCAATATACTTTTAATCTACATTTATAAGAAAGGAAAACCAAATGTTTGATGTGAACTAAAAATACATAGAATACCGGCACAAGACTATAAGAACCAATAATTCATATTTAGTCAGTAAATTTATAACTTCCGCTAGCTAAAGTAATCGATCCACCTCTATAACTACCACGTTTCATTTTATTTTTATTCTTGGTAAAATCCTTTCCTCTAACCTTTCCTAACCGATCGTTAGCCATCTCTCCCCATGTTCCAGCAGCTCCTTGATAAGTGTTGTCCATTAATGTAGAATCTTCAAAGCTGATTTTACTGCGCTCAATTCTGGAAAAGTGCTTTCTCTGACCAGGAAGTAATGAATCATCTCCTGCAGGTATAGCAGTCTTATTAGACTGGATCTCAGACTCATCCGAAAGAGAAGGTGTAGTAGAGTTCTCTGAGAAAGTCTCGGTCTTTGACTTCTTCTTTGGAGGCTCGCTCAGCTCGCTGTTCTCCTCAGACTCTCTCTTGTTTGTGTTGTCGTCGGAGTCGTCGGAGCTGTCGTCGGAGCTGCTATTGTCTGAATCGCTGTCAGAGTCGCTGCTTGAGTTGCTGTCGCTGTCGCTGTCTGAATCGCTGCTTGAATCGCTGCTTGAATCGCTGTCTGAATCGCTGTCTGAATCGCTGTCTGAATCGCTGTCTGAATCGCTGTCTGAATCGCTGTCTGAATCGTCCGAGCTGTCATCGGAGCTGCTGCTATCCGAATCTTCCTTCTCACTTGCATCCTTAGTGGTCTTCTCTTTCTCTTCACTGTCGGAGTCAGAATCGTCGCTGTCAGAGTCGTCGCTGTCAGAATCGTCGCTGTCAGAATCGTCGCTGTCAGATTTATTACTTGGCTCAGAGTCACTATCGGAATCTGAATCATCACTAGAATCTGACCCGCTACTAGAGCTGTCACTAGAGCTTGAATCTGAATCTGAATCTGATTCTGAATCGCTGCTATCCGCCTTCTCAGTGGCACCTTCTAACTTCTCCAATTCTGCTTCCAACTCTTTAAGCTTAAGTTGAGCAGCCAAGACCTCCGCCTTTTTGATCTCAATTTCAGAGCCCTTCTTCCCTGTGGCGCTCTTAGCCGAACTCTTGCTCTTTGTTTTGCCCATTTTAACTCTACTAAAAACGCTAGATGTGCCTCTCAAATTTTCACTCGCAAGATACTAAAAAATTTTTTCAGAGCATCGCGATGCCCGATTTGCTAAAAGCACTCGCTACACTTATATATAGTTATAATATAGATGCTATTATTGATATTAGTTATAGTTATTATTAAAGGTATTTTTTCAATTTTTTGGTGATTCATTGCCTACCACCATGTTTCTAATTTCGTATAAATATTCACGATCAAGAACATCATCACCACCTGGTTGAAACCATGTTTTAACCTTTTTAGCCCAACGCTCTTGCTCCTGGTAGAATCTTCCTATTAAATCGTCCAGTAATTCATATTCATTTCCAACTTCAAATTCAGCAGCTTGATTTTTAGTTGGAGAACTTGTAGAACTACTGAATCCACGAATACCTCCATTATTTTTTGACTGAGGCAGCATATATAAAGATCCATTGAAGCCAGAAACCAGCTGAGAAAGATTAAGATTCCCAAATTGATTTGTCAAGGAAATTGGTTGAGTTCTTGAACTTGTAGATTTTTTAAATGGTGAACCTTCAAGATTAGGTGTAGGAGCTGCTGTATTCACTTCTAGATCATTTATATCTTTAAATGGGTCCTCTTCATTCTCTCCATCAGTTTTCAAACTAATCCAGCAAAGTTTCTTTGGATTAAAATACATATTACCTTCTATTTGTAAACCTTCCATGCTAAGTTTCTCAAAATCACTATCATCTTCGCTAGTAATTGTAACTCCAATATTTGAAACTTTCTTTTTTGTAGGTTTTATTGTACCATAAGCATTCATATTCCTCTTATTTAAAAAAGTAATCAAATTTGGACGTTTAACTGCTTTAATGCTGGCAAATTTTTTTGAATCAACTTCATTACCTTCCCATTTAAATTTTTCTGGATTATACACCATTTTATTACCATTATAACCTTCAACAACGTACTGGCGTTGGTTATTACTTAAATGCTTAATAAGCCCTATTTTAGATGCCTTATTCTGTTTATTCAGATGTTGTTTGTTTCTTGTATGCTTATTCTTTAAAATACTCTTTTGAGGAGGAAATGACTTATCCTCCATATACTGAGAAATATCCACTTTAGGCTTCAGATAACCCTTTATTGTCCCATTCGAAGCAGTTATGGTACGATATTCATTAGTATGATCAACAATTAAGTCTTTAATGTCGTCTAATTCATTCCCATATCCAAAATCTTTATATTGGGTAGGCTGTGAAAGCACCTGCTTCTTTCCGTGCAGACTACCAAGTATCATAGTTGATGAAGCTTTTCTTAGGTTATGCTGTTTACCAAAGTTAGACTGTAGAGAAGGTACAGACTTCTTTGTTGACAACCGGGCTTCGCTACTGGTTGGAGCTCTGCGAGACATTGTACGCTGATTTCCACCTCTATAAAATCTCAATACATTTTCATCATTCAATAGCAATTGCAGATGTCTGCCTAAAGTGCCATAACTTCTATCGCGATCAGATGGCTGGAAAACAATATTTTTATGTTTTTCATGATCTCTAGTAATTGCTGATGTTAACTCTTCCTCAATATCTTCAAAATCTTCTGCAAATTCATCACCATCATCTTCCTCTACATCAAGATAATCACTATCTTGTTGAGGATAAACAAAAGTATCATCAGGAAGTCGCATCACATCATCAACACCTATAACCAGCTTTTTGCCTCGTAAAGAATTATGAGACATCTTTTTCTGTTGTTGTAGTAAATAAAATTCCCTTTCTTCAAGCTCTGCTTGCTGTCTGGCTCTTCTTAGACGTAATTCTAATAAACGCTCAAAATCATCAGTCTCTATCTGTATGTCATTATAAAAATCTGTAGCATCAGTCTCTGATTCACTATAAGCTGAAGCAGCAGAATTAGATGACATTTCATTATTTTCTAAACCAGAATCAGATGTTGAAGAATTTTGTGGAGAAATATCTAATTCTGCACTATAAGTAGTATATCCAGCATTTGGTTTAAGATATTTATATTGACTTCCATATAATGACATGGAAAATCTATCAACATTTGATATACTTTTTTTAGGAATATCAAAATCTGCTGGAAATTCAAGTCCATCTTCCATATCACTCTCATTATCAATAATTCTAGAATTATTTGGTGCATTAAGTTTAATAGTTTCACTACCAAATCTATTCAAGCCTCCAGTTTTACTCAGGCGGAAAGGATCATTCTTAAACTTATCTTGACTAATCTTTGACTTGGAAAAACCTATAATGTTATTACCAGAAGAAGTTGACTTTTCAAAATCTGCTAATGAAATTGATTGATAAGGTTTCTTCTTTACCGCTTTTGCCCCCGTAACATTTACGGATATCAGCTTTTGAGGTGATTGTTGTGAGCTAATATTTGACCTATTAGAGTAAATAGATGCACTTAATACATCATCAATATTATCATTATTATTCACTAGATCATCCCATGTATCATTATCTTCCTCTTGGTAGCTTCCTAACCGTGACATCTGACGATGATCTGAGAGTATTGTACATCCTCTGTTTGTTTACATATTTCAATGGTAGGTGCACCCCTCACGTGCTCGTGCATACAGCCTACATGATTATTAAAAATCTATATATGTACTGGGACAAAAATCTATAAAGTGTCATAAAATCAATAATGGGATCATAGTAGAATATTGTCATTAAATGAGTGTGATGAAGCGAATGTCGTTAAAGTTGGATGATCCGTAAAAATCAAACAGAGAAAAAGAGGTGGGGGAGAGCGAGGGGCCTAACCGTCGTAGTTGTTAATGCCCCAGTATTGCTCTACGCCGTAAGAGCCAGGTTCTTTCCATTGCTCGTTCCATCCAGAGAATAAGATAATGGAGTCTGCGGCAGACTCGATGTCGCTCTTTAAAGCTGTATCTTGGTTAGACTCAGATGGGTAAGATTGGCCGATGTTGGAGCCCTGGGTTGGCCATCCAGTTTCGCTAATAAGGATAGAGTCAGAGTTACAGGCGGCTTTGAGGTCACTGATAGTTGACTGGATCCATGCACCTGCTCCAGAGGAGTCGATTCCAGAGAAGAAAGGATGAGCGTTAGCTGTAACTAGAGAAGAGTTACCTGATAATGATGTGCAAAGGATTGGGTTTGCTTTGATAGCGACGAAAGTATCAACAATAGAAAGATTTCCATTATATCCAATTTGTGATAATTCAGATTGAGCTTGATTTAAATAATCTACCATTTGTTGAGCAGTATATTTACCGTCATTAACGTGTTCATTACCGACAGTAACAGCATAAATGTGGTCTGCATAAGTTCCGTTGGCGTACTGAGTGAAGGCATCTTTAATAGTTGAAATACTTTCTGAAATAGTTGTTGGGTCATACATCCCGATGAGAAGTTTTTGATTAGCTGATTTATACTTAAAAGCGTTAGTAACGAGATCACAGTCAGTATGATAAAGACGAACGACTGAGTAACCTTTCATTTCTTCAAAGTTCAGACGGATCTGATCTTCAGATTTGCAAGCACCAGATGCATCGTACTGACTGAATGCGATACCTAAAGCATCAGAATAAGATTCTAATTTACTTGAAACTGAACTTGAGCTTGGACTTGAGCTTGGATAAAGTGTCTGAGTTGGTGTCAGACCAGCAGTATCAACCGCTCTATGATGAAGATGCATCAGAATGGATGCAGCCAAACTCAACCGCAAAAGTAATGAAAAGAAGAGAGTGTAATTGTTAAACTTCATTTAAAAGGAGAGAAAAGAAGATAAAAAAAAAAAAAGGAAGAGCAGGAGGAAGAGAAAGGGTTAAGGAAAGCAGAAATCAAGGAGAGTCACTTAGCTGTTATTTGAGGTAAAAATCTTATATTTCTGGGAATCTACAATATTTGTAGTCGAAATCAAAGTTTCAGTAATGTTACATACTATATGCTAATTGTTAAGCTTCAAAGGAGTAATTTAGAGCCCTTCAGCTGCAGAACGGACAATAAGCGCAGTACACATTGCGGGCCAGACCTACCAAAACCTTATCCACGATTTAACCCCACTAGGATACTCTGTAGCCAACTACTACGAACACCTTGTCCCTAATCCTTGCGAGTGTTGAAGTAGAGACACCATTATAAGTAAATGTATTGTTAATATATTCTCAATATATTATGAATATGAGACATTATTTTTCTTCAAGCCATTTACGCAGTGCAGTCAAGCCGCCCCCCTACAAGAGAAACTAATTAGTGCGAATAATCGCATCACTGAAACCGCTCTAAAAAGCAATTTTCAAGGAAGCGTAAAATTGTGGTCCATGGACATACGACTGCTACGGATACTATTTAGACTCTTATTGTGTATTGAGAAGTACTGCTTAATATTCGTTTAAACCTTTATACAAAATAACCGGAAATATTTATTAACCTTAAAGTACAAGATTTTACGAAATATTGAAATCTTGAATTATATCTATTAACTGCACCAATTCGAATCAGTATGTTGTCTCAAACGCCAAATTAATTCAGTGCATCAGACGTATTATATTGCCATATTAAGCGTTCTCAGATCTTAAACGTTTCACCTATCAAAGTATCATATAGCTTTTTAATGTTTCTTTTTTTTTTTTTCTACATTTTTCTAACGTTTTGAAATAATTACTAAAATAAGATAAAATTTAAATTTAACGTTTAAGCAAAAGAAATAGACACATTAAATTGAAGGCCTGGATTGTATCCAGGCCCTTCAATGGCACCACCAAGAGGAATACCATAGCCTAAGTCAGCACTACCAAATTCAGATCTGTAAAATAATCCAATTCCAGCACTTCCAGTATGACTAGTTAATAAATCTTTAAATTTATTTAAATCTAGATCTTTTATAGGTGAAACAAATTTACTTAAATCATTACTTTTAAATTTTTCAATATTACTAGAAGCCGTAAAAATGTTCCAATAAAACTGAGCACGCAAGATTGAACTTTGTTCAGAGAAAAACTTATTAAATACAGGAATCTTACTAAATATTCTGAAAGTATGACTTGAAATAAATGATGCAGGTGTAGATGATTCATTATCATAAATTGGTTTTGGTACATTTTTCCATAAAGAAGATGTAATTGGTAAAGATAATGAACCTGTAGCAGTTGGATGAGTAAACATATCAGCTGTATTTGATACTTCACCATTTAAATATCCAACTGTACTTGAACTTGAACAAGTAATAGCATTATCAAAGAAAGATAAATATCCATCTCTCATAATCATTGCTTTCCAAAATCCAAATCTACTTGAATCACTTCCAGAAATTGCCCATTCAGCAATACCAAAATTCAGTTGTCCACTAACAGGCATTCCAAGTCCAATAGATTTAATATTTGATGTTCTTAAATTACCAACTAATGAAGTTTTAGCAGTAACTTCATTATCACGTACATTTTGTGAAAGAGTAATTCCAGAAAATCCTGATAAAAGACCAACACTATCTTTAAATAATTTACTTTTTTGAGCTCCAAAAACTAATGATCTATCAGCATATCCAGTTACATCTTGTAATAAAGATATTTCAGTCAGGACTGCAGTACTTGGTGCACCCGCTATAGGAGCCCAAAATGTAGCTTTACCAGCCAATTTTTTTGGTTCATGTATACTGGTAATAGCCAGAATAGCTAATTTTTCACCATTTCCATAAATATTAGAATTAATATATCCAGCAGAAATTCCAGCACCTTCAAGATCACTATAGGTACTTAATTGAACATTTCTAGGAATTAATTCTGATACAGTTGGAACATGAACCACTATCTTACTTGATAAAGATGATTTCTTAGAAGCCAAATCTGCGGCTTCAGCAGGATCTTTACCCTTACCAGCGAGTTCTCCAGCGATTGTAGCAGCTTTAATTGGACCATTAATAGAAGACTTAATACTTTCAACTGTTATAGAAGCATCTCTCAAAGCTGCACTTTCAACAAAAGCGAAATTACTCTCAGTTTCTTCTATTGCCTTTGTTAAAGAACTAATAGTATGGTTACGTTGTTGTAGAATTGGCTTCAATAAACCAGAGAGAAGTCCAGAAGAAAAGTCACCAGCATTATGTAACTCAACCAGTTCAACATCAACAGATTGAGTCGAATGTTTAGATAAGATTTCCTCGGTAGCTGTGTCTTTTGTTGTAAACAATGACATACTCTATGTACTACTGAGAAACGTTCTTGATGACGGCGCGCGTTTGATGCTCCTATAGGAAAAATGCAATATAATTGGTTGGGCGGCCCTGTAGTAACTGGATCTGCTCATAGTGTTATCAAGCATCGCATATTATAAGACATTTAATTCGTCAGATGTTAATAGAGCCATTTAAAGAGCAGCTTAAAGCTATAAATTGTTCCAAGAAGATTGATTTTCTGATTGAACCGCTGCTTCCTGAACCTTTAATGGTCAATGATGGAGATACGGTGGTAGAGATTGGGATGAGTAAGAAATACATGTATGGAATGTTTAAAGAGAGTCATGATTATATTGAGAAATATCTTGATATCATATCAAGAGATACTACCAGTTTAAACGATACTACTAATAATGAGCTTACTATCAACGCAATTGTCGTTCTTCTAGCGTGTCCACTGCACTCAACTGCGGCATGCATCCTACAGAGCTGTTTAGCAACAGCACGAAGCTCCAACAACGCTGAAGATGAGAGTATAATTATAACCTTTTTACTGCTTCTGTTACAATCACGTATTGCAAGATTGAATAAGTCTTCGTTGCTCTGGACTCTATATTTCAGCTTGGTAGAGCAAGGCACCGTTGCGGTGGACCAAGCATTGAAGGTAGCTATTGTTTCATGTGAAAATCATTCAAGAAACTATTATGCTTGGAATTTTATAAGGAAATTATTACCATTATCTAATAATAATTTTTTACAAATTTTGTATAACACTGTTTGGGAATGGTGTAAAATTCATAGCTTTGATACATCATCCTGGACTGCACTTACAATGATAACTACATTTAAAGTCAATGATAAAGAAATTGAGAATCGTCTTAAAATGCATTTCACCTTTATAATGGAATTGTTACCATCTCAATCTCCATGCTGGTCTCACCTACGGGAGCTCTTGCTGTGGTGCCTGCGTAATGAGACTTGTTCCTCAGAGGTACGCAGGATCTATCAAGAGCTTCGTGATTATAATGCGAATAGCACTATACAATACAGTAGGGGGAAATTCTCGCCAGTTAGTTATGATGATGTATCATATACAGAGTTGCTTAGGCTTAAAACTGAACGTCAAATAGTGAGAATATTGACGTTAGACAAGGTGTTTGTACAGGATAGATAATGAATGTAGATTAATGAGTTTATGACAGGTTTAACTATTTAAATAATTTTGATGTACGACGATTTGGTACTTTCTTAACCTTTTGAATTGGTTTACTAGGAAGAGATGAAACCAGTGGGCTAGGACTCAGATAACCTAAACGTGGTGATGCGGTTGCGCCGCGCAGCCTTGGGACGTCAAGCTGATCTTTCGATGCGCCATCCTTTGGTGCGGGAGATTTAGTGAAAAATCCGGTTGCAACAGTGGGAGATCTCGCTTGGTTATGAATAACTGATCTTGATTGACCAGTAGATAAACCTCTAGATTGTACCACATTACGATTTTCAGAACGTTTAGATTCTCTGCCTTCCCATAATTTCTTTTTCCAATAAGCAAGTTCATTATGAAGTTGTACTAAACGTTTAATATCATCAATAGAATTTGATTTGTTTTTTGATTTTTTAACAGTTTGATATAATGCTGAATATTCAGAATATTTTGTTTTGAATTTTGCAGCAAGTTCAAATAGTTGAGATGATGGTGTGGAACTAGGTTCATGAGATTTGGTAAATGTAGATGATTTTCTGTCTAATTCAGGAGAAGTTCCTCCACTTGACGGTGATGCAACTGATTGTCTGGATGATGCCAGAGACGAGGATGATGATGATATTGTTCTTGATTTTTTAACTGAACCAAACCTATCTTCATCCAGGGTATCAGGCAGCGTAGATTTTCTTTTAACTTGTGTACTTGGTCTTTCAGTAGGTCTAGAAACAGATTTACCTAACTCAGTTAAACCACCAGTATTAGAAATAGAACGATCATTTGTCAATACAGACTTTCTACTAATACTGGAGGTAATTTTGTGTTCGGTATGCTCTTTATGTTCTTTATGTTCTTTATGCTCTCTTTCCTTATTTTCGAGTCTTTCTTTTCGTCTAAGTTCCTTCTCTTTAAGGTCCCTATCTCTTGCTTTCTGTTCTTGAAGAGCCTCAAATTCAATTCTCTTGGCCTTTTGTTTTGCTTCTTCCTTTTCACGCTCTAATTGTGCTACTTCTTGAGGATTCTTTAATAGCTGACGAACTGGGTCATCAGTCGGCACTGCTAGCCGATCAAACGCGTGCTTCATATTATTCGCAACAGAGCGACGTTCACTATCAGAATATTTCCAGTCCCATAATCTAAGATGTTGATAAGATGCATCATTTAAAATAAATATAACATTATCGAGAGATTCTTCGTCTTGAGAATCAGGTAACTCTCCTGGGGATGGTGGAAAATAGTCCTGCGGTAAATGAGAATAGTCAGTAAATTTATCGCTGTTAAAGGCATCAAAAGTCTCTGTAGTTAGAGGTACCCCAAATCGCTGAACTAGTGAAGCCACAGAGCTCCTTGACGAAAGTTTGCATCTCTTCTGGATGGCAGGAATTGTATTCGGTCCTAGGGCCATGAGATGAAGCACTCTGTTTTCCGGTGAGAACTTTGCATTTAGAGACGAAACCGCTACTAGCTTTGTTGGACGTCTCGCTGGAGTTGTAAGAGAGCTTGACGATGACGAGCCCGGAGAAGTATCCCTGGGCAGCACTGATGATGGGCCGCTGCTGCCACTTGCGGAACCAGTAGCAAACCCACCATTATTTATTTTTGACTCTGTACCAGATTTTGTTCGACGAATACCATTAGCAAAAATAGATAATCTAGATGGTACTCGAGATATAAGAGAGCAATTTGATTTACCATTTTGTGATGATTTTCCAGCTGAGTAAATATTTATACTAGCAGATTCCTCCTGAAAAGTAGAATCAAATGTCAGTTGTGAACCATCAGCATGAACTAATTTAAGATAAATTTGTTGTCCACTAACTACTAATTTAGGTTTAGCTGAAACAATTCTCAGTAAAAGATCATCCAGAAGTTTAATATTAAAAGCTAAAGGTAAATTTGTATCAGTTGGACCTGAAGCACCCGATAATACTGAATATGAGGGAAGTGACATTTCTTTTTTTTTTTTTTTTTTTTTTTTAATAAAATAACTGATTATTCTTTATTCTATTTAGCTAAAATATATTAATATAGCTTAAATAATTTGATAATATAATATAATGTTTTTAAATACGTAAAGTTTGATAACCTGTTGCTAACTTAATAGACACACTCTCTCGCTCCACTTATAGAAGGGGGACAGCCCAAACAATAGGGCAAATAGATCAATAACTGTCACCCTTTTAATTAGAGTTAAAATATATAAAAGTTTTAAATATTATTCTAAAAAGCTTTTTAAAAAAGTTCTTTGTTAAAATGATAAATTTCCCCTAAAATAAATCAAACCTGTTACCAAGTGGTTACTACCAGATAAAACACTTGAAGTAGTCTCTAAGGCGATCAACGGCAGGGCAATGTGTCACGGGGCATATGTAATGGCAGTAGGTTCAGCGCTAATGGTTGTGGTTCCCTGCTTAACACACGGCACAGGAAGTGGCCTGGTTGTTATGTGCGGGTAACGGTTATTAGCCCCCTACTATTTTGAGGTCTGTAAAAACATCAACATTGTTTATAGATTAGTTAACAGTTTACACTAAGAGAACTAGAGGATGTACAGCTTAGGACTTGATACCGTTGACACTGTTGACAAGATACGGTTACTGGAGGTTACTAAGGCGGTATCATCGGCAAGAAAAGCTGTTATTTTAACTGGAGCTGGAATATCATGTAATGCTGGAATACCAGATTTTAGATCTTCAGCTGGTCTTTATAATATGTCAACTTCATCACTGTCGATAAAAGGTAAAGATTTATTTGATATTTCATTATTTAGAAGTGAAGATTCTATGCAAGTATTTGCTACATTTATGGAAGCTCTTTATAATTATTCAGCTGAAGCAACTCCGACTGAGACTCATAAATTTATTAATCACTTAAAGAGAAAAAATAAATTATTACGTTGCTATACTCAAAACATAGATGCACTTGAACGTAAACTTTCATTAAATACTGGTGTAATTGGAGCTATGGGAACTAATTCTATAAATCAATCTGGTACTGGTACTGGTTCATTTAATAAACTTTGGAAAAATTTAGATGTTGTTCAGTTACATGGAGATTTAAATTATCTTAGTTGTACATCTTGCTGTTCACATTTCTCCTGGACTACTGAACTTCGTAAAGAGTTCGCAGCGGGTAACATTCCTGAATGCCCACACTGTTTAGATAACTTTAAAGAGAAGACTGCTAATGGTAAGAGACTTGCTTCTTTACAAGTTGGTCTTTTAAGACCAAATATTGTTCTTTATGGTGAAAATCATCCACATTCAGAATCTTTAAGTCGAGGTTTAACACTTGATCTTCGGTCACGTCCTGATTGTTTAATAATATTTGGTACTTCTTTAAAAGTTGATGGGGTGAAAAAATTGGTTAAGGCATTAGCCAAAGAAGTTCATGAGCGTCAGGGTAAAGTTATATTTGTTAATAAGACAGCACCATCATCTGCCACATGGGCTTCTCATATTGATTATTTCATTGAGTCTGACTGTGATGCCTGGATAGCATACTTGCGTCGTGAGATTCCTAGTCTATTTCTTACGCAACTAGAACTTGATGAATTAAAGCAACGTCGACAACAACAGCGCAAGAAGAAGGCGCTGCCTTTGACTCCACCGCCAACCCCAAGTCTTGAATCCAGAAGATACGACCTCACTATAGACCCAGCAGAGTTTATAGTTGAATCAGTAACTAATAAGCTAACAGATTTACAGTATGAACAGCCGTCTCCGGACTTTTCACCAGTCAAGGTGAAACAGCCCAAAATTTCTAAAGGAGACGTAGCAAAAGTTGTGGAAAAATTAAGAGCCCATCGTTCTAAACTACGTGATTTGAAAGCAGTGACTATTTCAAATAATCTGCAAGTTCGGGAAGGAAGAGTAGAGAAAGTACAAGCTCCTACTAATAGAGAAATTATAATTTGTTTAGATTAAGTGGCTAGCAGCAGGCTCTGCTTATATCTCATTATGTGTACATGTCAAAATTTCAATTAAAATCATCAATTATTACATTTAAACAAATTGTTGTAAAATCTAACCGTAATATCCTACCGCATGTTACCCAGATATAACCTGAAAAAAAAAAATTCGAAGTTAGGGTGCGTTTACACCCCCAGAAGAGTGCCACTTAGTTTATTACTATTATTAGAGCCAGTTTGACTCAATGTCTGATGATTGTGGAGAATATCAGGTAACTGCTGGTCAGCGTATGCTAAGTGCTTGTGCTGGATCAATTATCAATGCACTTATTGTAACACCATTTGATGTGGTACGGATCCGGTTACAACAGCAGCAGCTTCTTATACCAGATATGCTTGAACAACTTCCAAAAGATTGTTGTCGAACAAGTAAGTCACTGCCAGTATTTTGGCTTCTGCCTCAAGACTGTTATAATCCTTGTGCATCTGTTGATATGCCTGTAAGATTAACTAGTACATCTCAAGCATTAAGAGTCATCGCAAATACTGAAGGTCCTAGAGCACTTTGGAATGGTGTTTCATTAGCACTTCTTTTAGCTGTTCCTGGAAATATAATTTATTTCGCTGGATATGAATATCTTAAAGGTATTGTTCCTATTCATTCTAGTGCTGCTCCACTTTTAGCCGGTGCACTTGCTCGTACTTGTGCAGTCATTGCAGTCTCACCAATTGAATTAATAAAGACTCGTCTTCAAGCTATGCCTAATACAAATTCTTCAAAAAATTCTAAAAAAATTCCAACTTTAGGACCAAAATCTCAAGGATCTGCTCTTATATCTTTACTTAAAGATACTTTAAGATCTATTAATAATCAAGGAATTGGTGTACTTTTTCGTGGTCTTGAATTAACTTTATGGAGAGATGTTCCATTTCTGGCAATTTATTGGTTATCATATGAAAGATTAAAAAAACAATTATCTAATTGGATTGTTCCATCACATAAACTTAATAATCCTGAATCATCACATATTGCTTCAGTTAGTTTCTTATCCGGATCTCTTGCTGGAACTTTAGCTGCTATATGTACAAATCCATTTGATGTTGGTAAAACAAGACTCCAGGTTGCTTCAGGAAGTTCAAATACTGGAATGTTTGTATTTTTAGCTGATATATTACAAAAAGAAGGATTTGGTGCATTATACGTTGGTCTTGCACCTCGTATTCTTAAAATCGCTCCTTCATGTGCAGTTATGATCTCTACTTATGAATTATCTAAAAGCTACTTTTCATCTAGATATAATCAGAGGAAATCTATAATTAATTAATTAGCTTTATTGCATTATACTATATTCTATATAATAACCTTGTATATTTTTTCCTTTAATTCCATTCAGGATTTAACCCAAGACTTGTAGGTCTTCCTGGCATATTTAACTGCTCTGATAAGTAAGGAATTGGAGCTAAATTCTTTGCTATTATATCTCCACGATTGTTCTCTTGTGTTCTCAAGTACTCTCTCGTTTTAACAGCATTCTCTCTTTCATCACTTCGAGAATTAGGGGTTCCAACTCTTGGCTGGTTACTAATGCTAATAACACTATCATTTCTTGCCTTTGGAAATATCATAATTTTTTTCGATGGAGATCCTGGAGAACTATTAACCAAGTTAAATTCAAAGAAATTTTTTGCAATTTGCTTGTAGCGTAATGATACGTCTTGCAGTGTAATGAGATACTCCACAAAAGAGCCTTTCAGTGATGAATTTATGCTTCGCACATACTGATCGTCAACTACTTCTAAGGTGCACTCTATTTCTTCCAGCTCCTCTTGTATAAGTGTCGTGGCCTGTGATGCTCCATTTCTGCTCTCCGAATTTTTCAACTTTATCCCAGTCTTCTCCTTCTGTGTTCTCGTTTCTTGACTTTTCTTTTCTCTTTTATATACATTGGCAAAATGTGATTTTATACCGTCTTGTTTTTCTATTAACTCTTCACATATTTCCTTCTCAAACTGTAAACATTTCAAAAATTCAATCACCATCATTCTGGCTTCGTCTTGAGGTATTGTCGTACTCCACATATTTAGCTCTTTAATTACTTCCTGCTGCTGTAAAACAACTTTCTTTCGCATTTTGATTAGTTTGGCCAACTTGGTGCCTATCGTTTGCGAGCTGGCCCCACCACCAACAGAAAACCGACTAATCACCATATTGAGTGGATTACTGCTCATTGTGGCCGAGTTCGCCTTTATCAATGGAGGTGGCAGAACAGTAGAAATAAAGTTCCGGTTAAATATTTTGGATGACTCGTTGGTGAGTGTGTTTATCGTGTCAAATGTGTTACTCGAGGCCATGGTATGAAAGGCTCTTCCATAAAACGCGCTGAATAAACAAAAACAATGAATAAAATTTAGATTTATTCAAATATTACGATAGACTTACAAAAATATTTAATAGAATTTTAAAAGATTATTTAATAATGCAGTATGTATCACAAAAGGGATGAATGCCACAGCTTACGCGTAAAGTTAATACACGTCAAGAAAACCGGAGCTGGGTGTTTTAGTTCTTCTTGGTAACATCTTCCCCTAAGTTCATTCCAGTAAATGAACAGAAACTTTTCTTTACATAATTTAAACTATCTTTAACGTAACTGATCAGAGATTTACCTGCATTCTCTATAGCAGTTACAGATCCACAAACGTTAGAAACGAACTGATCTTGGGCATTGGCCACAGCTGGAACATTTTCTTCTTCTAATTTATGTGCAAAATTTGTAGTATTTGCAAATGTTTGAGGTAATGCCCATTTAAAGGTACCTAAACCAATAACAACTGGGAAGAAAACTTTTGATAATGGTCCTCTTCTACGTGCAATAATTGTACCAGTTAAAAAACCAGCTACAATATATAAACCTCCTGGTAATAATGTCTCACGCTTATCGTGTAACTTTGCTACTGTACTCAGAACATTATGTTCTAAACTATAGTAATCTTTAGTAATCTTTGAAGCACCATTTTCAGCTTCTTGTAATAATCCTACTGTGCTTTGACGTACACTGTTGATAACTTTTTCCAAGCTTTCTGGTGAGCGGACTGATATACCATCAATGAGCTTACTTGGTCCAAGAACCTCAATATCAGCTTCAGATGCCGCAACAACTGTACCAGGAATAGGAGTCACACTTTCATCATCTTCATAAAAATTACGTTTCTGTTAATGTTAGGAAATGTCCATATAAATTACTCCATTTAAAACTTACCAGTTCATTGTATACTTTCTTCACTGAGAAAATAGAGAAAAAAACCATATTTAAAAGATTTAATTGATATAACTTTTTATTGTTAGTAAAATATTCTATAACATAATAAGGTTTTATAGTAATTAACACTTACCTTTAAAAGCTATTATACCCTCTCTTTATGCAGTGCATCTGGCGAGTTTTTCATTTGTCGGCTTATGATCTTACGTAAGCGTAATGCATATACATAGTTAAATGATTGATTTGATATAAAATATATATTATATTTAGTATTAAATAATTAACGATAGTTTATAAATTCTTTATATTTTAATAGTTTTAATCTTCATCACCAATTCTAAATCTGTCGACAGAATCATCATCTTTATCAGGAATATCACCTAGTTCTATATCCCTTCCAGTATCTGAAGTACTATCTAATGGTTGTAAACGAATGTATTTACCTAAACCAGTACCACCAGTAATTTTGCGACGAACTGCTTGATAAATTGCCAGACGACGTTTCTTACCAACTAATAAATATAAAATAATAACAAGTAAGACCAAAAAGATAAGTGATCCAGAAAGTCTATGTTTTTCCAATTTATCCCAATGTGAATCATCACTTTTATTCACACGGTATTCTTTATAAGTATCCTTATTTATAAAAGCAGGACGTGGTGCAATACCTTCAATTTCACCTCCATGATAAAATGTATCTGTTGCTATTCCATGTACAAAACCTACCTTATCTGGAGTATTATTTGTCTTGGATGCAAATGCAATTGCTGATTCAGCAGAAGAGTAAAGTACTGCACGACCTAAAGTCCATGAAAAATCCAGACCATTAATCTTCTCTGCAACGTGAATGCTCAGTTGTGTATGATTTAAATCTGGTGCAGAGTCAGAAGGTACATCTACCCCATATCTTGGGAATCCTAATCCTCTATGTAAAACATTCAAAACCCAAGAAGATTTATAACATAATTCTGAAAGTTCATCATCTGATAAATCAGCAAGTTTATATTTTTCTTCACCTTTAGCGGCATCATTCATCAGCTTAAGCTCTGACCATGGTAAATTACAAATCTCATGAGCTTTTTCAAAGAAAGATCCATATTTGTAAGCATTTGCATATTTTTCTTCTAAAGTACCTCCAAGTTCATGATTATCATTTAAGTTAAGTATATTTCCAATAGAATCCCAGTAACCACTAACACCAATAAATCTGTCAATATCAAAATCTAATGAGGGTAATAAATCTGATAATAAACAAGAAGATACATCTTGTGGATGTTCAGAGTCACAAACATTCTTTGAAGGATCTTTAACAGAGCCTGAAAGAACAGGGTATAAACTATCCATACAACTTGTAAAATTACCAGCACCTTCAACTTTGAATGAATAACCTTTGTTAACATCAGCAATTGTTACACTATTAGATAATCCATCAGGTAAACATGGATCTGTAACAACTAAATTTCTATCTGATGATTTTTCCAGATCTTTAAGTAATTTTTCAACTAATAAAGATAAATATTTATCTTTTGATTGGTACATTCCATATCCTAAGAATGAAGTAGAGAAGACATCATATGTCATATCAGAGTTACTTTGACCAAAGGAAGCTAAATTTAACTTATATAATGTACTAGAATGTTCTAAAACTTCTGTCTCATTAGGCTGAAATGCAATTTGAGTAGAAGCACCTCCCATATCAAGTAATCCATAAGTATGGTGATTTTTCCCATGATTATGTTCATCTGGATTATCAAATGATCCCATTAAATAATTTAAACCAATCCATCCATAAAGTCCTTCAATATCACCATTTATAACATTAATATGTGATTGACAATCTGGTAAATAAAAATTTGATTTAGTTTGTATATATTTGCAAGTATTATCTAATATTTGAAATTGTTCACTTGGTTTAAGAAGACGCATACCTGCAGTAGCATGAAGAAAAATTGGAGTTCTGTATTGTTGTTCTTTAGGTATAACTTTAGATACCGCTTTTAATAAAGATTTAATATGATTCTTACCTACACTTGCTGGATCATTCTTAAATGATGATATTCCTGGATGTATCTTCTTTTTCCAATTTGGACGTGTATGAATTGTTGGTAAGTTATCCTCATGTGAAATTGAACTTGGATAATTATGTTCTTTACCTTTATGCACTTTATGATCTTTATGATCATCACTAGAATCATCATCTTCATCCTCACTATCAGTATCTTCATCCTCATCATGTCCTCCGTGTGCCTCATTTTTAGTCAAGCTGATCCGTTTGACTAAAGCTGGTTTAACATTATCAACTGAAATATCATGATCTACTAAATATTGACTACTGATCCAATTATAAATATAAGCTCTAGATCCCTTAGATCCAGCATCAATAATTATAATATAATCATATGGTATCTTCCGCTCATCAAAGATTGGCCCTTTACTGCTTTGCGTTGCACCCATGTTTCTCGCTTAGACCAAAATTTCTGCTTCAAAAACAAACAATTAATTAAAAAAAGATCCCTTATTAAATTATATTAATAATCTCAAATAAACTTTGAATTTTAACCTATAGGTTAAAGTAAACCACTTTTAACCAAAGTTAGTAACTAGAATAATAAATACCCACAGCCACTATTTCCGACATAATTACCCCATTTACGTTACCCGCAATAATGGTCCATTTGAAGTTTTCTGATAGATTTATAAAGATTACAGTAAAATTTAAAATACAATTTAAGTTTATAAAATTTGCATATATATAAATAAATAGATAAATATATATTTTAACTAGTTGCAGCTTCTGCATTTTGAGTAGTTGGTTGTGATTCTAAGCCTTTCATTGGATCAGGCCCTGCAACGGGGTTTCCATTTCCGGTTCCTGCCTCATTATTACTCTTTACTTTTTTAATTTTCTTTGAGTTCTTATCACTCTTTCTTTTCTTACTTTTACTTTGTTTAACTGGTCTTTCTTCATCCCCAGAATAAACAAAATCTGGTAAATCATATAATCTCACACCTTTGATTTGTAAACCATTGATTTCTTCATTAAATGTCTCAAGTTGTTGACAGAACGCCAAGAAATCCTTACACACAACATGGATATCTACCTTTTTACTTTCTCCAGATTCACTAGACTCTAATTTCAATCCAATATAAAGAGAAGTGATGTATAAACTGACATTCTTCTCATCCTCTTGTAGTTTCTTTATTTCTTCACTTCCCTTGTTATCTTCAGTTACCTGTGTATATTTCTTCATTAGTTCTTCTCCTTTTAAAGATCCAAATGACGAAACGAGCTCTTCTCTTCCGGAAACATCATCAGCTGGAATAATGAAACAGTGCTCAAAATATTTAACATAAGGATGGGCTAAGCTAATGGCCTCATGAACCTCTAATTTTTGTACTAAGAAACGAAGTCTGGACTCAATCCAACCACTCCATTTCAAAGCCTCTTCTTCAGTTCCTCTAGTAGCAGCAGTAACAGCAAGATATGATTTATAATTATGGAAAAATTTATGTTTTTCAAATAAAGAACTCCAATCTTTCTTACCAATAGAAATATCAGATACAATATCACTTCCTCTTTTAAATTCTTCTAATATAACTTTCATAGTTGAAGCAGTAATATTATGTGTAGCACACATTGATGGATAAGCAGGAGTTATTACAGGCATTCTATGTTGTCTGTCACCAGGATATAAACGTGGATTCCAAACTCTTACTTGTAATGGTCCTTCTTCTATTTGTTTTAAAAGAACAGGTTGTGGCCATGTCCATTGATTTAAAATATGAAAAAATTTAGTGACAATTACAGCACTGCATGCATTAGGATAAAGTTGACATATTCTTGCAACTAACATTGCCCATGCTACACCACCTGGAAAACCAAATACATTACCATAAACAGCACGTCTTTGAGCCCATAATTTAATTGTTCTTAAAGCATATTTAAAAGCCATTGGCTTGGGCACTAATTGTAAAATTTCATCAGTAACTCTTGTACCATTTAATGCTCTTATATCTTTTTCATCAATATTTCTTAATAAATTTTTATCAAGTAAACTTAAACTTAATGGAACTTGATTAACATCTAATCTAGCACAAATTAAATCAATTGAAATACCACAAAATTTAATTTTAATAATTGGTACAAATGCTTCAGGAACAACCACAATTTCATCTAAATCTTTTTGTTTTCTTAACATATCAGCAAAAACTGTAAAAAAATCTTCTCTAGTTACATGTTTTGGAACAACAATTAATGTATCAATATCTGATCCTGGTCCATAAACACCTAATCTATAAGATCCAAATGTAAAAATTTTACCACCAGCATCTCTTGCCAAACCTTCTGACATATTTCTTTTAATTGATACACTATAAACAAATTCTTGTGCTAATTTTTGAAAGATTTTTAGTACTTCATAACGTTTTTTTGTAGCTTCTTCACTTTCAAAAGATCCTTGCTTTTTTAATTCACCAACCATAGCTGTATTTAATGCAGTTTCAGCATTAGTAGATGCCTCCAAAGAGATTGGAGGCGTAACACCATAAGTCTTTGCTTGCATTCTCTTAAATTACTATTCAATAAATGCCTTAAAAAAAGAAAAATAAAAAAAAAAAAAAAATTCGTAATCTTATATAATATAAAGCTCTCAATCACTTTCAACTCTAAGAAACTATCAGTGTAAAAAGCGTATCCTAAAAGAATCGACACAACAGCGATAACCAACCAGTAAGATCTTTAAGTACCTAATGCTCAGATAAAAAAAAAAAAAGAACCAAACAGATTTTACTTCGCCAATCAGTCAAGTGACCAAGATAAAAATCTTAAAAGATGCTCTTGAGATAGAATTAAACCAGACCGCTTGCGATAACGTCAGTGAATCAACAACTACCAGTGTTTTTTAGGCTCTTTGTACTGATAATTTCCCAAAATTCGTGTCTCACGTGCCTACAATAGCTACAAAAAGTACCATACAAAATGTAAGATTTCAAATTTTTAGTAGGGCGGAGTAGATCTAAATTGCGGGCTCCACTGCATGGTAGATATTGATAGTAGGGTCATTAGCTGAAGAAGCTGCTAAAATCATTTTATGAGGATGTAAAGAAAGATTAAGAATATTTCCACCTTTTCTACCTAATCCACTATATAAATAACTCCCTAATCCACCTTTATAATTTAAATTTTGATTTCTTTGATCATTATAAAAGTCTGAAATAATATAACCTGAAGTACTCCAAACTTTAAGAGAATCAGCACCAGTAACAAATATAGGAGCATGTTCATGAATTTTCATACTTTTTAAAATTAAACCAGTATTAAATGATTCAACTGGATCATTCATTCTAATATCCCAAAGTTGAACTAATCCACTATTTGAAGAACTAATTAATTCTCTATAACCACCTCTTTGCATATGAACATTATTTACTGATGTTCTTGAAATAATATTAATATCTTTACTTTTACCTAACCATTCTTTAACCATTTCTTCTCTTGGTTGACAACGTTTATCATAAACTCTAATATCACCATTTGTAAAACCTGCAGTAAATATACTTCCATCAAGTTGATCACAAGTTAGTGAAGATACTGGAAATGATGAACGTTTTGGAATTGTTCTATAACATTTTTCTTTAAAAGCATTCCAAATATTAATAGTTTTAATATTTCCAGTAGTAATTAAATCACCTCTCGCTTGTTGCCAATCAAATAAGAAATTTGTACCATCATTTATACCCATAACATTACTTAAAGTTTGCCATGATGAAATTAATCTGCATCTGCTAATATCATCAAAATTTTTATATAATTTAACAGTTCCGTCACTGCAACCAACAAGAAGTATAGGATTATCATCCTCATTCATGAACTCTAATTGAGTAATCTTACTTCCACTTGGATTATTATTGGAGAACAGACAGATATTTAGTCCTTTATCATAATCCCATACCAGTACATGATCTTTACTATCTGAAGTAACCAAGTAGTTATCAAACTGAGTAAACTCAAACACTCTAGTAGAGGCACCAGTATGAATTGAGTTAAGACACATGGACCAGTCACCTCTCAATGAGAGTTCTTTATCTCTCTGTGTTGAAGCAATTAACTCATCATTTCTAGATTTTCTCCATTTTCCAAATTTCAAGTCATGCTCACCAATTAATGGATGACTTTCTGGCCATGGAGTTAACTGAGGGAAATGATAATATTCTTTACAAAAGTCCACGAGTTCTGAAACAAGGGGGATTTCTGGTTTTACTGTTGACAAATCCACAGGAGTAAATCTTGGTGGTAAAGGATGTGGTGCTGATCCTAGTGAATCATTGTCCGCTGAGCCAGTAGGCAGATCCAGTTGCGCGTATTTCGAAAAGTCTGTCGTTCCATCTTGAATTCCATTTTGTTCAATTGCCGGATATCCTGCCATAGATTTTATAAATTTAGATAAAGGTGTTGTACTGTTAATAAGTCTTGAAACTCCAGGTAATGATTTCGTAGATGTTACTGAGCCAATAGATTTGGTATCATCAGTATTATTCAGTCTCCGTGTTGAAGGGATCTGAACTGATGAATATCTTTTGGTTTTAATCTTGGAGCCTCCATTAACCATTATTGGTCTTGATTTGTGATGTCTAATATCTTGGAAACCATTAACAGATCTACTATCATGATCTGTAATAGTAATACTATCACTGTGATCTGTTCTGACTAATTTTTGTACTAAATAGTCATAACAATACATGAATGGCTCTTTCAACTCCTGATTTTCTTTTAAGGATTCAAGCACATAAATAATTACCAGCTCAGAAAGATTTTGAATCTCATCATGTGGATCAGAACTAAGAATTAAGAGAGCTTTCCAACCTGCACTATAAACAGTACCATAAGTGTGCACTCTTCTTCTGAACTCAAAAAGCTCCTCGTGAGCTTCCATTATAACAATTTCTTCTTGTAAAGAGGAGAATGCAGCTAACTGAAAGAATGAAAGATTCTTATAAATGAAGGTGGATAAGAAAATCACAATTTCTTTTCTAACAGACACTGCACCATCATAAACATTACTAATTACTTCTTCTGCTAATTTTAATTCTAACTGTTCTAATTCTTCAGTTAATTTATTTGAAGGATTATCATATATGGTAAGATAAGAAGTAAAACTGCAAATAATAGCAGCTCTTAAATCTGATATACTGTCCTTATCATGAAATATTTTGATCAATTTATTTACAATATTATTTTGATAACAGAGGAATTTAGCTTGAGCTGAATCACTCCAAATTTGAGAAAAGAAAAGTGCACCCCAAAGTTGTAAGTTTGGATGGGACTTCTTTCCACGTTCTATTAAACCAATTACTCTGGAAAATAAATCAGCATCATATAGTTTATCTCTTGCAGCAGGGAAATCTTTAATAAATAAAGTTAAAACAACGAGAGAGACTGTTAAATGATGATATGTTAAACCTTGTTCATTGTTGAAATCAATTAATTTGTTAGGCTTGGTCTCAAAATCTTCATCTGGAGCACCATCGTCTTCCTCTCCTTTAAATACAGATAACGCTGGTCTGCCAATCTTTGCCTCTAATCTTTTCTGCTCTCTTGCCTGCTTATCAATACTCTCAAAGTATGCATTCTTATGTCTAACTTGCATCTCACTTAACACTTCCTTTTCAGGTAAAAGCATATAATAAAAGTACTTATAACATCCATTATTTGAAGCACTCAAATCATATTGCATACCTTTATAATCGCACGCTAACAACTTTGCCCAAACAAACGCAAGCATTGGTTTTAATTGTATAACTGGCGATTGTAATAATTTAACAACGTAAGGAAATACTCCAACATTCAACGCTAGGGACACAGCCCAAGGTCCTAAATCAACAAAGTAAGCTAAAATCTTTAAAGCTCTGGCTCTGTATTTTGGAGTTAATAATAATTGTAATATCATCGCTAATTGAGGAGGGGGTATTTGAGTGAATCTTCCATATTGTATCCAATTTTTTAAATGATCTAACGACGCATCAAAAAAATTGGAGAATATATAACGAGGACTCTCAGATAATGCAACAGAAAGAGATTTTTCCGGATTAAGCAGCTTTAACTGAACCAATGATGTTAAAAAGTGTTCAATTGCTAAATCCCAGTGGGTCCACAATTCATTATCATGACAATCAGGCAAGGCAGGATCAGAAACAGGATTACAATTATAATATTTCATAATTCTCTGAGCAAGTAAGAAATTCCTGAAGAGTGAACAACATAAAGCATCTTGTCTAAAACAACGTCTGAATAGATTTCTTGGTATACAAGTATATGCTATTGTATCTGTAATAGATGTGTAAATATATGTAAGATCAGCAATTTGATCTTTTCTATCGGGAGTTCTTTTAAAATATGAAGTATCAAAATCGCTAAGTTTATGAAATTTCATTTTATAATCCGCAGTTACTTGATCAAGATCTTTAACAAAAAGTCCACTATAATATTTTGCTGTTAATGGGTTTCTTAAAAGGAAAAACTTTACAGATATCTCTATTGGTGTTGTCATACAGCAAGTAAAAAGATCAGCTGGAAGTTCTGGTAAAGAAGGTAAAATTTCATCAGAAGAGCAAGCTGCAAATTGATAACATTCTAAAAACATTGTTGGATTAACAGTTGGTGTATTACCATTCATACCATTTGATTTTGGACTTGTATTTTGAAATCCATTATTCATTGCAAATGCATTATTGTGATCAAATGGTTGTTGCTGCCCTTGAGGATATAAATTCAGCTTTTGTTGAAGTTCTTGACTTTTCATTTTTCGCTGATTTTCATTATAACGATCAATTTTAACCTGTGTACAACATTTAAAACTATTAACTAAGTTTCCAGCTTTATTACAATCATAAACAAGTACACTGGGAGCTCCAAGCCAATTTTGTAATTCATTAACCGGAACTGGAATATACTGAGTATATTGCCTATTAAATAACCAAAATTCTCCAGATGGAGTTGGATCAGGTACTCCATGACCATTATAATGAAATACATATCTATTCACTAAATTTGGAGTGTCTTTAACTGATCTTCTCCATGACATTAATGATTTCCTTACATCATCAACAACTGCATCAGGATAAGCTTTAAATATTGTCTTTACAGCCATTAATTTATATTGTTTAGCAACATTTTCAGCTACTGCTGTAGCTGCTGCTATATTATTATCTTGAAATGAATATGGATCAATCCAACCTTCAATTTTTGAACATGGTTTACCTTTTCTACCTTCTGGTGGTTCAACGGATGCATTTAAACAAATGAAAATCCCACCTTGTAAAGTTTGTACTTTTGTCCTAGCAGTTTTCCAATCTGATGTAAATGCATAATATTCACCTTTTAATTTCTTCTCTGCTTCACTAATTGGTTTAAAATTATCATTATACTTTTTACCATAGAAATATAAATAGAAATGTGTTAGATGCTCTTTATAATCCTCATAAGCATCTTCAAAACCATGTCTAGTTTTATCATTAAGAGGTTTAAATTCAAATCTTGTATCATCATCCACTGCACTATCTATTAATAATTCATCGCCACCATTATCGAACATCAGTGACATGATCCACCTTAACTATTGGTGTCTCAACTACACTGGTATATCCATCCTTCCAGCCTTCGTACATGTAAAGTTTCACGTCGCGAGCACATAACCATCCTCTACATAGAATGTATAAATTCTACCCCAAATTACAAAATATATTAGCGATGTGAATGTATTAAATGGTAAAATTATTTATAAGGATATTTTATTTCTTCTTTTAGCAAGTTTTCCTCTAGATACTGAATCAGCAGCTTTTTGTAATTTAGCTTTTGTAGCATCTTTCTTAACAATACGACGTCCTCCTTTTTCTAATTCATGATTATCAAGGAAATCATCTAAAAGATTTTCAAGATCTCCTCTTTCATTTTTCATTTCAAATTCTTTATATTCTTCTTCTTCTTCATTATTTTTCTTATAATTTAATTGTAATTTCTCAAAACGATCATCTAATAGAGTTAATCCTTCAGTTCTAAATAGTGCCGATGAACTCATTGAAAACGACGATGTATCCGTCATTGTACCTTTCTTCTTTCTTTCTTTAGTCTTATTCTTCTTCTTATTAGCTGCTGCTCCTGATGCTGTATTAAGGTTATTCATCGATTGTAGATCAGCAAGTACATCCTGCTCATCTTCATCATCAAAGTCATCATCAGAGTCCCATTCATTTTTCTGATTTTTGGTAACGGCCTGAAACTTTCTAAACCCTGCTTCCCAACCTTGATCACCTTCTTGCTCGTACTCATCAGTATTATATCCAGTATCATCAAAATTATCCATATCCCATTCATCATCATCATCAAAATCATCACCAGACTTTTCTCCACTTTTTAACAAGTCATTAAATATATCATCATTGTCATTATCTTCAACATATGCTTCATCTTCTAAAGCTTCAAGAACTTCCCGTAACTTTGGATCCATATCAGGCTTGAACCCAGAAATCTCATCTGGAATATTCTGCATATCTTGATAATTCATTTTCTTCTTCTTATCATCAGCAGACTCCACTAAATCTTCTTTAAACAAAATCTCTTCCGTCTTTGGCTTCTCCAGACCCTTCTTCTCTATAAATACACCATCCGACTGGCCCATAGGCTTCAAGTGCTGCATATAATCATACTTGGAATCATCATAAGTAATACCATAAAGAGAGGCCTCACCCTCATTGCCTCTGATTTTCCCCGCCTTCAATTCACTTTGCAATTCATCCTCTAACTGACTCTTGGTCTTCACCTTAGAAGACTTACCGTTCTTTTGATTCACCGGCACGAGGACGTGCTCACCCGCGTCTTCGTCATAGAACTTAGCGTCTTCATGTGATCTGTAAACAACAGCATATGTTTGCGCACTCTTCTTATCCACCCACTTCTTTGTATTTCTACCGCTCATCGTGCTGGTACTACTAAGGTGCGTTCGTACCCAAAAATTTTTTTTTTTTTTTTTTGCACTTTTTCTCCAACCTCATCGACAGCAGGCTCGGCTGCAGCTTCAGGCTAAATTATACTGCAGAAACTATTTATTTTTGTTCATTCCTATTATACTTACCTTACAGGAACAGTTGGCTATAACTACACTGTCTGACTGTCAAATTTCTGTAAAAGAAGCCACGAGAAGATCTGCAATAGATTTAGTGAGTACATATAGCTTTAGATATTTTAAACAAGCTCTTAAAGTTTTGCTGAGTAAGGCGTCCTTTAGTGTGTCAAAATAGTGAGGCCGTACGAAAATTTTTCAATAATTACTTATTATAGTTGAACTCCAAAGTTTCCAAAGCCAAGTAATAGAAATATTAAACTGTCATTTGGATGAACTAACTGTCTATTTTGGCTGTTTCAAGAATGAGCAATAACGATAATACAGCTGGTAGCACACCTTCCGGCTCATATAAGCCAGAGTCTGCAAGAACTATTGCTAAACCTTCTACAAGTCAGCCAGAACAAGATTATCCTGAGGAAGGATTTAGTTCTAGTCATTATAATAAGGTAGTTTCAGACCCAAAAAGTTATAGAAGTATTCATAATGAGAATTTAAATGATTCTAATGTAATTTCTATAAGAGGAGGATTTGACAAAGCAGCACCAAGAACTTTTATTTCAAAAAATTCTAGTCAATATAAAGAATCTGCACTTTCTCAAAGTTTAAAGAATAATAGTCTTAAATATGGGAAAACTTCACAATCTCCTGTTGGTGATAGTGCAATCACTTTTCATGGTAATTCTAATGATAGACTGCATTATGCATTTAGAATATCAAAATCAGGATCTATGAATAATAGTAATCTTAATTTAGCATCTTTAAGTCCACCTGTTGATCCTTTAACCCCTAGACGCTCTGTTGGCGTTGATGCAGAGAATCCTGACGCAGCTACTCTTGACATTGTTTCTCGTCACTTAGTTGGCGGTGAATCTGACTCTATCTCACTCGCCAACGGTGAATCTGCGTTACATGTCGACCAGGACAATGATGCTTCGTCTTCTGTGTTCGGCGACGAGTTTGATTCTTTGCAATTACAAGGCGGTGACGTAACCAGAGAAATCTACAACTGGAAGAGGGACCACTCTAGAACTCCTAGACGTGTAAAATCTTTTGGATCAATGTCCAGAGGAGGATCTTTTTCAAGCTATGGCACTGCAACTGGTAATCCCAACATGCCAACTTTAATGGCTGGTATTTCTGGTGAACACACAGACCACCATAATACACTTTCTGAGCCTGATTTTAACTTTAGTGAAATTCTTCTTCCTGGTGGATTTAGAAGAAGTTTCATAGTTCAACAACATGCTAGACAAGGTAAATTAAAAGATAATGAACGACCAACATTTTTCACTAGAAATTTTATTGAATTTTTAACTTTATATGGTCATTTTGCTGGTGAAGAACTTAGTGAAGATGAAGACGAAGATGAAGATGATTATGAAAATGCTATAGATGAAAGAGGAAATTTTACAGAAGAGAGTAGACTTTTATCTCCCCATAGTATTAAACATAAAATACCTCATCATGAACATCAGGTATCAACATTTAAAGCTGTATTATTATTATTAAAAGCATTTATTGGAACAGGTATTTTATTCTTACCTAAAGGATTCTATAATGGTGGTATTCTTTTTTGCATTTTTACATTAGCTTTCTTTTCCGCCTTATCATATTGGTGTTTCTTATTGTTAATTGATACTAAAATCAAATGTGATGTTGAGAGTTTTGGTGATATTGGTAAGAAATATTTTGGTAGTACAATGAGAATTTTCATTTTAACATCTATTGTTTTAGCTCAGATTGGATTTGCTGCTGCTTATATTGTATTTGTTGCTCAAAATTTAAAATCTGTATTAATTGCTATGGTTGGAAAGGATATATCTATATCATATTTAATCCTAAGTCAGTTAGTAATATTTGTTCCATTATCATTAACAAGAAAGATTTCTAAATTATCAGGAACTGCTCTTGTTGCTGATTTCTTTATTTTATTAGGTATTATTTATATATACTATAATTGCACTTATGAGATGATAGAAAATAAGATTAAACATGTTGAATTATTTAATCCAAATGAATGGACTATATTTATTGGAACAGCTGTTTTTACTTATGAAGGTATAGGATTATTGATTCCTATTCAAAAAACCATGAAACATCCTTCAAAGTTCACTGAATGTCTTGGAGGTGTAATGATTGGAATTACTATAATATTCATCTCCATCGGTGCTATTTGCTATCTAGCGTACGGCTCAGAAGTGCAAACAGTTATTCTCAACAACTTCCCTCAAGAGAACAGATCTGTTAATATAATTCAGCTCTTGTATGCCTTAGCCATCCTTTTGTCTACTCCTTTACAATTGTTCCCTGCTATTAGAATTCTTGAGAACGGAATCTTTGGAGTCCATAAGTCTGGAAAATACAGTCTTACAGTTAAATGGAAAAAGAACTTTTTCAGAATATTTCTCATTATTGTTACTGCACTTATAGCATGGGTTGGTAACTCTGATTTAGATAAATTTGTTGCATTGATTGGTAGTTTTGCTTGCATACCTTTAATTTACATTTACCCACCAATGCTTCATATCAAGTCATATATTGATGAAATGAATACTGGAAATTCATTTAGCGAAGACAGAAATTACTGGCTTAACAACCATATCTCATGCTACGCCAACATCTTAGTCACTATTTTTGGCTTCTGTTTGATGATTTACACATCAATTGATGCCCTTAAAAGTTGGATAGGTTAAAGATAGTAGATACCAATAAAATCTTTTACAATATATTATCATGTCGTAGTTCGTTATTTATACAAAAATATATAATGCACACAGTTCCCTAACAAAGAATATTTTATACCTAAATGGAGACGAATTGAAAATATAATATGGTACAGGGATTTCAAAATATTCAGACTTTGAGATGAAGTTATCATTATTGTGTTTCAAAAGAAATGACTTACTCTGATCATCATACTTTATAAAGTATTGATCAGGATCATTTATAGGTGACTTCACAATCATCAATAACTTGTACTGACTTGAAGGGTCATTTAAATTCTTAAACTCTAGTTCATACTTGATTGGAACTGCTTTCTGTTTCGCTATTTGCGGCACCTTTACTTCTTGTATATTAGACTTTTGTGCAGGGTCTATTTCAACAATCAATGGTCTATCTGTTTGCTTAGGTTGTGGAAATAAGGAAATGTTGCTATTTAAAGACTCTTCCTCTTTTGAGTCTTCTATAGCATCTAATAGTAATAAATGATCTTTGGATGTGACAAGCTTCTCCAACTCTTTCTTTTGGTTATGGAAAGATTTCGAAAGTAAATCATGTTCAATAACCTCTAAAGGAGTAGGCGAGCCCTTATAGCTCAATTTGGGAAACTTGATAGCATCTCTGTTCAAAGTGAGATTATAACGTAATTCCACACTCTCTAAACACCATTCTACAAGAATTTGTCGAAGATCAGTATGTAATTGTACCCATGTCATACACTTATCATTGATAAAACAATCATAAACAAATGATTGCATATTCTTCTTATCAGTATCTTCTTTTTCTGCTGAAGTAATTATAGGTATTTCCCATTGATTATTCATAATTAATGGATAAATCACCTTGGGGTCAAAACTGTCAGGACCTTCAGGAAGTGGTACATGCTCGTCAGAGCATACATTCACAAATACTTTTGTGAGAACCTTTCTATACGGTGTATTTGTCCCAACATCTAACCTTGTCTTTATTACAAATCCAGGTTTCGGATATAACACAATTCGCTTCTCAGAAACATCTATTAAGGACATCTCCAGATGCTGGAAATACGTTCTATCCTCAGTTTACAATTTTAGAGAGACATGCGACAGGGCTACATAATGTATATGAATATGAATGGAACAATAATCACTATGCATTTATTAGATAATATTAAAAAAATTTCTTTTAATGAACTGGGAAAGCAAGATTTTCTCTATGGGCAACATATTCAGAATCTGCATAACCTAATACACTTTCTATCTCATTACTATGTAATCCTTTGATTTTAGAAATCTCTATAGATGTATAGTTAACTCTGGCTCTACCAATTTCGATTAAATCTTTAGATTTATCAAGTTTTCCATTAGGAAGTCTAACTCCACGTTTTAAAGTCACACATTGATCTTCATGGAAATTTCCATGTACTTCTATTATTCCAACAGGAAGTAAACCTGCTCTATTCTTTCTAGTTAATGCATTAGTAGCACCTTCATCAATGATTATAGTTCCATAAGATTTTAATCCATATAAAAGCCAAAGCTCCCTATTCTTTATTGCATTAAGTTTCTGACCAATAAATCTAGTATGTAATGGAGTGTCGCTAATTTGTAAACGTTTGAATTCCTCCAGCTGAAGGTCCAAGAAACTATCAGAATCTTTGATTTCTGTTTTAGATTTCCCCTCAATATACTTTAATATAGCTGAAATATTACCTGGAACTGAACTTCTAGTTATTATAGTGGTAACACCCCCGCTAGTAGCTATTTCTGCAGCAATGAGCTTAGTAGTCATTCCACCAGTTCCAACATCACTACCTCCAGAAGAAGTATCAACATGTAAATCATCCATATTTGTAACTTCTAATATAGGAACTGCTTCTGGGTTTGTTCTTGGGTTATCTGTATATAAACAATCAACATCTGTAAGGAGAAATAAATAATCAGCATGAATCATTGCAGCAGTAACTGCAGATAAAGTATCATTATCACCAAATCTAATTTCTCTTACTGATAAAGTATCATTTTCATTAACAATTGGAATAATTCCCATATCTAAAAGTTCATTAACTGTATTTCTTGCATTTCTATATTGAGTCCAATCAACAATATCATTCTTTGTTAATAAAATTTGTCCAATTGGTTGATCTAATAACTTGAAAAGATCATCCCATAGAGCTATAAGACGACCTTGACCAATAGAAGCTAATGCCTGAATTTTTGATAACTGTTTAGGTCTAGAAGTGAAGCCAACTCTCTTTAATCCAACTGCAATAGCACCAGAAGATACTATAACTATTCGATGACCCTGGCGTCTCAACTTCACTAATGTTTCCACAATAAGGGCCATATTGGCAATACGCGGCTCCCTTGAGACCTCATCTACAATAGACGAACTCCCAAGTTTTACCACTATTGTCTTTGAGTTACTGTGGCTTGCCATCTATGAATTTGGGGGGATCCTCGGTATATGACTAAAAGAAAAAATTAAGTGAATCAGCGCAGCTCCGACATTTCCTACAAGCATGACTGATTGCAGTGTAAATTTCCCCTAACTCATCTACCAGTCAGTTACGCGCGCTTGCCACACCATGGTTCATTACATTACCCTTTCTACTTGTAACCTCAATCAGTGGGCGTTAGACTTTGAGGGCAACAGAGACAGAATTGTTGAAAGTATTCGTGTTGCAAAATCTCAAGGTTCAAGATTAAGAGTAGGACCAGAATTAGAAATTACTGGTTATGGATGTTTAGACCATTTCTTAGAGAATGATATCTTTTTACATTCTTGGGAGATGCTTGCTAGTATTTTATTAAATAAAGATTGTTATGATATATTATTAGATATTGGAATGCCAGTTATGCATAAAAATGTTAGATATAATTGCAGAGTATTAGCACATAATGGTAAGATTATCTTTATTAGACCAAAGATATGGCTTGCTAATGATGGGAATTATCGTGAAATGAGATTTTTTACACCATGGTCACGTCCTAAATATGTTGAAAGTTTTGTTTTACCTAGAATGATTCAAAAGATTACTGGTCAATTGACTGTGGACTTTGGTGATGCAGTAGTTTCTACCTTGGATACATGCGTTGGGATTGAGACATGCGAGGAGTTGTTTACGCCTCATTCACCTCATATTGACTTGTCTTTAGACGGTGTCGAAATAATTACCAATTCTTCAGGCTCACACCACGAGTTGCGTAAACTAAATACTAGAATGAATTTAATAACTGAAGCCACTACTAAATGCGGGGGGATTTATCTCTATTCAAATCAAAGAGGATGCGATGGTGACAGACTTTATTACGACGGTTGCGCTTTAATAGTTGTTAATGGCGAAGTCGTCGGACAAGGAAAACAATTTGGTCTAGACGATGTTGAGGTTGTAACTGCTACCGTTGACATCGAAGATGTCAGAAGTTACAGATCTTTAATGTCTCATGGGTTGCAAGCAGTCACTACACAGGAAAAATATAAACGTATACATGTACCAATTGAACTATCTCCTACTTCTGAAACTTTAGATCTCTCTGTTTCTCCAACTCAACCATTCCCTATTCATTATCATACACCAGAAGAAGAGATTGCTCTTGGACCTGCTTGTTGGTTATGGGATTATGTAAGAAGATGCAGAGGAGCAGGATTCTTTTTACCTTTGTCTGGTGGTATTGATTCGTGTGCAACTGCAGTTATAGTACACTCCATGTGTGTATTAGTATCAGAGGCAGCACGAAATGGAAATGGAAGAGTTATTCTGGATGCCAAAGTCGTTGCGGGTCTTCCAAGTGATGCGGACTATGTTCCTGTTGATCCCCAGGAGTTTGCCTCTAGAATATTTCACACTACTTTTATGGGTACCAAAAACTCTTCTAATGATACTCGGTCAAGAGCAAAAGATTTGGCAAAAAAAATTGGTGCTTATCATGTGGATTTAAATATGGATGCTTTAGTAGAAAGCGTTGTTAACTTATTTGAAGTGGCTACTGGGAAAAGACCGATTTTTAAAATATTTGGTGGTTCTCAAGTAGAGAATTTAGCCTTACAAAATATTCAAGCAAGATTAAGAATGGTTCTTGCGTATTTATTTGCACAATTATTACCATGGGTTAGAGGTAGAAAATATGGAGGATTGCTTGTTCTTGGAAGTGCCAATGTGGATGAGTGTCTTCGAGGCTATTTGACCAAATATGATTGCTCAAGTGCTGATATCAATCCTATTGGAGGTATATCTAAAACAGACTTGAAGAGATTCATTGACTATTCAAGTACTAAATTTGACATGCCTATATTACAAGACTTTTTAAATGCAACTCCTACTGCTGAGTTAGAGCCAATAACTAAAGATTATGTACAATCTGATGAAATTGATATGGGTATGACTTATGAAGAACTTTCAGTATTTGGAAGATTGAGAAAGGTTAATAAATGTGGACCATTCTCTATGTTCTTGAAATTATATCATATGTGGAGTCCAAAATTAACTCCTGAACAAATTGCAGAAAAAGTGAAGAAATTCTATTTTTTTTATGCTATTAATCGTCATAAGCAAACAGTTTTAACACCTTCTTATCATGCTGAACAATATTCTCCTGATGATAACAGATTTGACTTGAGACCTTTCTTAATTGATCCAAAATTTAGTTGGGCTAGCAAAAAAATTGATGAATTTGTTGCCAAATCAAACAAAGGTAAACTCAGCGAGGTAGATATTTTGAAAATTGATTAAGAGGATTAACTTCTCATATGTCCCCAAAGTATTGGGATTTTTTTGTCACTAGACTTAAAATTTCTTCTCCAAAAATCAATCAAGCTAATCGCAGTTTTGTTTGGTAAATCTTCATGAAGAAAATGCCCACTTTCAAGGAATACTATAAGTTGAAATTTCCCTTGCATTTGTCCAATCATTAATTTTTTATCAAGATTGTCATTTCCAGCTAATATTAAAAGCTTGGACTGTACTGGAGCCTCTATGAAACCATTTGATAACCCACCAAACCATGTATCCCAATAAGCTTGAGTTTTTCTCAAGTCTGTTCTCCATTTGTACTTGAATATATTACTATTCACTTCTGTATCATTGTCTTCCACTATCTGTAGCAAAGCTGGAACAGAAACTATAGCAGAATCCTTATTACGAAGAAAATTCGATTTGGTATGCCAGTCAATAGCGGTCTTTAAAGATCTAAACCCTTGCGGTCTATTTTTAAGAAAGTTATTCATGTGAACTAGTGATTCAATCGCGGTATCTTCAATAATATCAAACATTACTAAACCTTTCAAAATGTCTAACTCAATTAACTTAGAGTAATATCCATCATCCATCGCTTTGAAATTATGAAGCGCCTCTGTCAACACTGCACCACCCAAACTGTGTCCGATTAGAATTAACGGCGAACACTTGGTATCTTTATTTTCAGACTTTTTAGATACAATATCTTTAAAAATAGGATCTAAATCATTTATATATGACTTTAAAATAAACGAAAAATCATTCACAAAAGAAGTTCTTGAGAAGTCATCATCAGCGACTATCGTTTTACCATGTCCACGAGCATCATAAACTAAAAATCCTGGTTTTAAATTTTCTGTAGCAAGATGACTCTGAATCTGTTTACATAGTAATGAAAAAGTTAAACCAGAAGAACCTGCTCCATGATGGAATATGAATACTGGGGCATTGACTCCAGATGGTAAAGAGTAGTATATTTGAAACTTATCATTAGACTCAGGAGGTTGCAAAATTTTCTGATTATCAAAGAATTCACTCCATTCTTTAGGCTTAACATCATCAGCTACCTTTCGTGAAACTTTTTGTTCCTGTTTTATTAATTGTGATAAAGTGGGCTGTTTGACAGGTGGGAATGGTGCATCGCTAGCAAAAGACGGTAAACTGTTTGTGAGTTGCAGGGCATCGTCTGGTTCATCACCCTCCTCTAATGACTCACTAAAATCAAATCCTAGAGCTTGTTCGGCCTTTTGAAGTTTCTTTTGAAATATCTGTCTTTGAAAATCTGACATGCTCTTGCTACCCTTCTTGCACTACTTCTTCTCTTAACTGCGTGGTGGTGCCTCCTGCCTTGTATTTATTTGTATTTTTCGCAAGAAAAAAAAAAAGTGGCATCACTACTGCTACTTATAGTACTACTACACCGATGAGCAAGCCAATTGCAACATACACCTCCAAAGAGCTCTTAAGACTAACAAAGGCAATAATCCCCCCGCTCCTTCCTATTTTCTACAAGGGCCAGTTGGGAAAAGTATTGGTGTTTGGCGGACAGTACAATGGCGCAGTGTTCTTTGCTGCGGAGTCGTCTGCTAAGGTAGGCGCTGATCTAGTTCATGTGGTGTGCGGTAAAGACGTCGCCCTGGCAATAAGAGGCTACACTCCAGACCTTATGGTACACCCATATTTAATCGATGCTAGCGAATTGAGTCCAGACGGAGACCAGGACGAGGACTCTCTCATTGCGAGATATGTGCTTCCTAAGGTATGCACAATATTGGATAAGGTTGACGTTCTAGCGATAGGTTCGGGACTTGGAAGAAGTTCAATGAACCTAAAAACAGCTGCTAAAGTAATTGATGAAGCAAAGAAACGTCAATTGCCTATTGTTCTTGACGCTGATTCGCTTTTCTTACTTGCGCAATCTCCAAAACTCATAGAAGGTTATGATAAGGCAATATTAACTCCTAATATAGCAGAGTTCAAAAGAATATTTGATAAATTACGTCCTGGTGAATTTCAGAAGGCTAAAGACCCAAGAGATCCATCTAATGCGATTGAACTCTCTAAACTTCTTGGTGGTGTGACAATTGTACAGAAAGGTGAAGTTGATATTATTGCTAAAAGCTCAGATTATATCGTTAATGATTCGAAAGGTTCAAATAGACGATGCGGTGGCCAGGGAGATACATTAGCTGGGTCAATTGCAACTTTTGTAGCTTGGGGAGAGAAATATAAGGCTAAACTTTGGGAATCAGATGTCTCTATTAATGAATCTTGGATACCAATGTTAGCTGCTTATGGAGCTGGAACTGTTGTTCGTAATTCTTCAAGAATGGCTTTTGAAATCAAAAAGAGATCTATGCAAACAACTGATCTACACAATTCGTTACCTAAAGCATTTGAAGAAATCTTTCCTACAAAAACAGATTACTGAAATATGTAATTTAATTGAACTTTGTTGTTATATGGATGTTTCTTTATTTTAAAACTTAAAGACATTGTCCTTAGTGTAACCTAATTCAGCTAAGGCACCAGTAACTTCACCTTGATCAGTCTTAGAAGCCTTTCCACCAGAAATAGCCTTGTATAAAGGTGGTGGACCACAAACGAAAGCTTGAGTCTTTTCAGTAGACTTTGGAATATTCTTTTCTAAGAATTCTTTAGTAATGTAACCAACATGACCTTCAAATCCATCTTCGGCCTCATTAATGAAATAGTGGACCTTGATCTTTTCTGGATGAGCCTTAGCCAAAGCATCAATTTCACTCTTTAATAAAATGTCTTTGGTAGTTTTAGAACCATAAATTAAGTTAACTTGAGTCTTGTCTTCAGGGTTCTTAGCAACAGAGGATAAAATTTGATATAATGGAGTAATACCACTTCCACCACCAATTAAAGTAACAGAGTTAAAAGAATTTGGAACCCACTTCCATTTTTGAATTGGTCCCTTAAAAGAAACGGTATCAGAAGGACCTAATCCAAAGATATGAGTACCAAATTTAGAACCTGGGTATTTCTTAATAACGAACTTAATTTCACCTTTTTCATCAGAATCAGAAATTGGAGTGTAAGGTCTAATAACTGGATTACCCTTTTGAGTTAAATATTTAGCAAGGACTAAAGAAGCAGTTTCTAAACCTGAAACGTGCTCTGGAGAAGGCAATTCAAAGACGAATTCTCTACTATCATGAGAGATATCTTTGAATGACTTCAATTTCAAATCTAACCAAGCAGATGGGTCAGTAAAGGTCTTTGGTGGTGGGACAACAGTCTTAGTTGCCAATGAGTATTGGTACAAACCATAAGATCCAATGGCAACAGCAGCACCGGCAATAAGAAATTTACTTGATTTAGACATTGTTCAATTGATTATATTAAGGGATAAATATCACTAATATAAATGTTTTAAGTGGAATATAGTTTAGCAAGTTGCTCAAGTACTATGGGTTAACAAAAAGCGTAATTGTGGCTCACATTAATTTCCAGGAGATTCGCTAATTCGCATGTTACCCGATGATTTATAATAGTGACATAACCTGCATATAGCCAACTAAAACCTACATACATACAATACATACATATATTTGAAGAAAATCTGCTCAACAGAATGGAGAATAGAAAAGTTAATAGTAAGCTAAAAATGATTATAAAGAAATTATATCAGTTTTATTAGTGTAGACAGCTTGTGCCAAACTGATTGTGGAGTCATCGAGATCGTATACAATCATGGCGGACCGTAAAAATACGGTTCCCAAGATCCATAAGTTCTCACTCAGACTGAGCATTGAGAATAAACACATTTCTTGACCTTTTTCATTAACAAATAAAGAATCTGGATCAGAGATATTGAACAATAATTGTTTAAATGGAACAGAAATAGTTAAATTTGCGAAACTAAATTCAAAATCTGGAGCGAGAGTAGAGCATGGAGTAATATAACCACCAGCAGTATCATTCCAAACACCAAATTTAGGAGCCACTGATTTATAAATTTCTTCTGGGGCATAAAGTAAAGTAGAACCAGAATCAAGTAATCCAGGGTAGCTCTTTTCGACGAGTTTATTTCCATATTGAGAAATTCCGTCTAAGTTAACAAAGAAAGCTACAGCCTTTGAAGTATGATGACCACTATCATCAATTTTAACCATATCAAAAGTAACCAAATCACCTTCATATTTAGCTTGATCAATACCACCAAAGATAATTGTACCAGTTGAAGATTCGTCAGTATTTAAATAAAGAGAATAAGCATTTTTAGAAGTAACATTTTGATCCTTTAATTGTTCTGGAAAATTTGGATAATCATAATACTCGTTACGCATACCAATACCTAAAATACCTTGACCAACATCTTGATCTAAAGCTAAACCAAAACGTAAATCATGTACAGTCATATCACCCCAAGCTACTGTTTCCTTAGCCCATATTCCCTTTGCATAAGTATAGTAACCTTTCACACCATAGTAAAGTGAGAAATTTTGATTTAATGATTCAAATGAAGAAGAATCTAATTGATTAAAAGAACCCATTGGACAAACAGATGAAGCCAGAGGTAATCCACTTAATCCTGAATTATCTTTTTCTGTTTGAGTTGGTTTACAACTTGATTTTGATGGGAACCATAAATCATTTGAACCAGTATCAAGAATAACACCAACATCTTGTTTATCACTACCAATTTTTAAAGCAGCTAAGAAATAACTTTTTTCATTTGGAACTGTAACACTATGAGATCCTTTAATCAGTGCTAATAATCTTTGACCTTGAGATTTTGGAAGTTGATCCACGGAAGACTCTTTCTTTATTTGCTTCTCAGATACAACATGAAAATCAACGGCAACTGGTCCTGATGCAGCTTGCACAAGACTAGCACCAGCAACTAAGTAAGCTAAAACTTGACAAGTAAATTGCATTGTATTAATTATACTTTCCAAGAATTGCCAAGATATATTGGTCTTGGGACTGTTTATATATAGTTCAAAATATTAGCTATGCATATTGTGTTGTTAGTCTTCTCATGGATACTCTACCGCACGGCATGTCAAACACTCCTGCATTTTTAGTGCACGGACAATCAATTGGCTATACTTTAAGCCCATTTAATTATTTATTTCTACTTAGTAATTTTACTGAATACAATTATAATATAAATAAAATCAATTTAAAATACCAACTCCTGCATTTTTTTTTAGTACATAATAATAGAAATCACCACAGTTTTGCGCCTCTCCGATAACGCACACCAATGTATCTAGCAAGAGTGTTAAAGAGATTATCCATCTCTTCTTTTGAAAATTTCAGAGCTTCTTGTTTTTCAAAATTTAATTGTTTAACTTTATCAGAAAGAAAATCTTCAATCTTTTGTTGATTTTCTTCACTTTGTGGGAGTATTTGATAAAAATCACAAAGTTCAATTATAGATAAATCATCTAATTTGATGAAATCTTTTGAAGTCTTTGGGAACTTTTTTGGCTCCAGACCATCTGCATCTGGAAGCGGAGCTAATAATGAATCATCACCTTGTAATGTTAAATTAATACCTCTTCTTATCGATCTCTCTTCAATTAAATCTAATTGTCCTTGAAGTTCGCCAACAAGTTGATAAATTTCTTCATTAGTTGCGTACTCTGGTTCCTCGTCCTTTGGAGTAGATGCCGAATCACCAAACTTCTGCTTCTGAGAACTTAGCTGCAATGACAATACTTGCTCTCCCGTCTTCGATATGACATTAGTCTGCTGCTTTACTTTCTGAGATAGCTGCGTAACTTGCTCCTGTATCTTTTCAAGTGTAATAGCTTCGCCACTCATCTATATCGTCGCTGCGGTCGCACAGCAAGTATACCCACATATTTTAGCATAGCATCGATATAGGTGCACGTAACCAAACGGAGGAAGAGGTAAAAAAAAATTGTAGACATCCATTGTACTGATTGTAAGCGAAATGAGTACAAAGCAGCCGCCAAAGGCCCCAATATCACTTCCCCCTGGACTGTTTAGGTCATCTATAGAGTTATCAAGACCTTACTTACAGGGAGATGCTATTAAATATCTTCAAAAGAAAACTATACCTGACTATCAAGCTTATAAGCAGAGGCTTTCGCATATATTTAACTTCTTATCAAACTTGACAAAGGCTCTTATGTTTCCTACTAAAACATTGGAATACGGGATGTTATATTATCAGAGATATTATTTATTTAATATATATTCAAGTTCTAATAATGAAGATGTGGCGATTGCTTGTATATATATGGCAAGTAAAAATGAAGATACAATAAAGAAACTTCGGGATATTATATCAGAAGCTGCAATTATTCAGAATACTTCAAATACGTCTGAATCTATTGAAGAGAAGAAAAAAGTTATATTAACTTATGAAAAGAAATTATTAGAAACTATTAGCTTTGATTTCCGTACTTATCATGTTGATGAAATTTTGATCCGCATTGCCAAAGATATTAAAGTAAACCCAGAGTTTGCATATTTAGCATTTGTTGTTGCTGTTGATTCATTTCAAACAGAAGTTGCTCTTAAAGTACCACCACATGCAATTGCTTTAGCTTGTATTATTATTGCTGGGAAATTTAAAGAAGAATCTGGAATATTCCCATTGGACTCAACAAAATATCATTGCGATCGCGCAATGGTCAATGAAGCTTTATTTGAAATTTTAGAGCTATTTATACATAACTATAATTATACAAATTTTATGGAACAATTTCCTAGTGATGGAGAACGTTTCATTAAAATGCGAATAAGTCTTGGAAGTGAAATTTTATTACGACCTGTGGAGAAAATAAAATTGGTTCGTGATAGATTTCATAAAATTAAGAATTATTCTGTTAGTGACGAAGGTAGTGCAAGATATATGTTGGGTAACCAATCTGATAGATTCTATAAAGAAGTTAATATACTGAGACAGCATAACTGGGAATTAAGAAATCAGAAAGAAGAGCCTGACACTAAACGTGCTAAAACCTGATCTATCTATCTATCTATCTATCTATATATATATATACTTTTATGCCATAATACATGTACTGTTATTTTATCCATATTTTTCGAGTAAAGCTTTCTTCTTTGCAATCCTTTTCTTAGCCAACTCATCGTCTTTCTTCTTTTTCGCTAAGAAAGAAGCCGTTGGGCTGGCTGCTGGATTAGACTCTAACGATTGTTTGGCTGAGGAGACATTGGCTGGCGGCTTGGTATCCCAAGCAAAAGCGTCCAGCTCTCCTTTCTTACCGTCATCCTTTACAAAAGCACTGCTTTCGCTGAACTCCGCACCTTTAGAATCAATCACCGAGTTGGTTTTCGCGTTAAATTGAATGGTGCCCACTGCACCGCTGGCCGGCATCTCATCGGTATCTTCTTCTTCCGGTTTAGAGCTAATATTTTCAAGATAACTGGCCCGATCCTCCAACAAACGGACAACTTTCTCCCCTGGCGCCTTCTTTGAGCTTTGTATTTTATTAGTGTTTGCGTCTACCGATAAGCCCAATTCCGCCAACTCTTCCGCTTCATCGTCCTCATCACTGTCGTCCTCATCCTCAGCAGCACCAGCAGTCTTGGAAGCAGTCGCAGCCTCCGCCGCCGCCGCGAGACGAGCCTCTCTAGACTTTATCGCATTCTTCTCCCACTCATCAATATCATATCCATAGTAAGTGTCTCGTTTGGCATCATAGCCTTTTAACGTCTCATTATCTCTCACCTTAATTGAACCATTCATTGCTATCGCAGCACCGTTTCTATGCTGTACTGAAAGTTTCTTAGGCTTTTCAAGACATTCATATTTCTTGTGAGTTAAAGATCCACAATTACTGCACATTATCTTAGAGTGATTATTAAAGAAAGTAATCTTCCTCTGCTTCTCAGTCAACGCAGAGTCTTGCCCACTAACCGGCCTCTTCTTTATACTCGTAAAAACATTATCATCAACAAATTCATCGTGCTTGTCTTCTACACCCTGGCCTTTCAGCGCCACTGAAAAATCTTCAGGGGCCTTGGACTTATCCTTACGCTGGTGCGCTAAGTAGTCGCCAGCCTCGCTGACCCGCTGATCCTTAGCACCACGCGAGGCATTATCCGTGTTCAAGTCGTCCGTCTGATACCACGGCGCGTTCTTTATATACCCCGGAATATACTCATTTTGCAGCTTCTTGTCGTCTGTCAGCGTATTAGCCATTGTGGGCGCCTCTGGCGCCTCCGACGCCATCGCTCCCATTAAGGGCCCCTCCCATTTCTGGCTTCACGTGCGGGGCATCTCCAAGAATTTTTCATCTAAAAAGTTTTATTTTCTGATGAGACGGTAAATAGATCCCTTAACCAGTCATAATAAATATTACACCAGTTATGTCTGAAGTGTCTTTTTTGAAGAAATTGGCCTCTAATGGTAAGTGATAATTTATAAGAATTCTTTGATTTTTCTTTTATCCATTTTTCAGAACAAAGAATAGCTAGATACTAACGATTCTAGAACGGCCAGTACGAGACAGTGCGATTGAGGCGCTTAAGAAGTATCTTGCCGCTGACCGTAAATTTACACTTTTAAAGTATCAGAAACTCTGGAAAGGTCTTTATTATGCCATGTGGTTTTCTGATAGACCAAGACCTCAACAAAGGTTAGCTAATACAATTGCTTCCCTTTTCTCAGAGACTGTTCCCCTTGACAACTTCAATCTATTCGTTGAAGCGTTCTGGTCTATTATTATTCGCGAATGGCCGTCAATAGATCACCACAGAATAGATAAATTTTATTTATTATTTAGAAGAGTTGTTGGACATTGTTTCAAGAGAATTAAGACTGAAGACTGGGATGCAGAGATGATCAGTGAATATGCGAAAACTCTTCAGAAGAATGTTCTTTCAGGTGACAAGAAAGTTCCATTATCACTACCATTACATATTGTTGATATATATATGGACGAATTAGAGAAAATTATGTTTGAAGATATTTCAGAGGATGAGTTAGCGAATGATGATCTTGATAAAGATCAAATAGAAAAGATAAAAAACAAAATAAATGAAGAGAAACAAGAGATAATTAAAAATATCCCAATGAAAGAACTTTTCAGTTTATTTGCTGAAGTTTCTGAGTCTACTGAGAATAAAGTACTCAAGTCAAGAATTGCTGAAGATTTATTTGATGATGACCGTGCTGATGAATGGGGTATTTCTCAATATAGACCAAAAGATAAGAATTATGCAGCAAAAGAGAAAGATACAGAGAATGAAGAATATTTCCAGTAATTTGACTTTTTTTTAAATTTTAAGTAAATTCATAATTTAATTCATTCATGTTGAGAACTAAGGTAATGTTCTGTGTACTATGCGCACGCGCGATAGCATTTTGTAAGTCCATTAATTTTGATAATGCATCGGTGTAATTTTATCGGGCGTTGCTTATATATGTTCTCGTCTTTGTTATCACAAATTAAAGGAACAAATGATAATGAGAGTAAAGCGAAAAAGCGAGTTTCGTCTAATAGTAGGTCATTAAAATCTACAAAGCCTCTGGTTAAGAAGAAAGATATATCTGGTACTAAAGCTAGTAGGGCTATCAGTAACGTGGTAACAGATCCAGCGGTTTTAAGACTTAAAGCTGCTAGAGCGGCAGAAAAGCAAGAGCAAGAGAATAAAAAGAATGAATTTAAAAAGCAGAGATTAATTTCACGAGGTGTTGATCCTAAAAGTTTAGAGAAGAAGAAGCAAACTACCACTAGACAGTCAGGAACTGGGAGAAATAGCCATAGTAGGCCACAGACAGTGGAAGATTCTAGGCCATCCAATGCGAGAGGAAGATCATCAAATAATAGAAATACAATTCTTCCTCCAGCTCCTCGTGAGAAACTTAAATTCAATGAATTAATGAAGAAAGCTGAAAAGGTTGATGGTAGTGGACTAGCGATCAGTATAAAGGCCAAACCACAGAGGTCTGAGCATACTAATGCACCAGCGAATTCCTCAAAGAGAGAGAAGTTACCAGCTAAACCCCAACGTCCAGTATCAAAGGTACATCCTAGCACCGCAAAGAGACCAACTAGTCGTGTATCACCACCTGTAGCGAAGGTGGCTACAGCATCCAGAGCTCAGATTGCACGTCCGTCTGCCAAATTCCAAAAGAAGTTAGAAGAAAAGCAAAAGAAAAGAATGCAACAGAGCAGAAATTTGAGTGGTTATGGCAGAGGTCGCTATGACGATGATGACGAGGATGAGTATGATGACGATTTTGTTGTTGATGACGAGGAAGATGATGGTTATGACAACAGAAAAAGTTATAAAGATGAAATCTGGTCTATTATGGGTAGAGGAAGAAAGAGAGCGCATTATGATGACTATGATGATGAAAGTGATATGGAAGCTACTGGTATTGATGTTTTAGAAGAGGAAGAATTTTCTAGTAGACAAGCACTTTTAGAGGAAAAGAGGGAGAAAGAATTGGAGAAAAAGCTAATGAAAGAGAAGCAACTTAGATTGAAAAAATCTAAAAGATAATAATAAAAAAACTACTACAAAACTGCATATGTTTATATATATATATATATATATATTATTCCTAGTCTGTTACTATATTACACAACTGATCATTCAGAGTCACTATACTCAAATTCGTAAGCTTCGTCAGATTCGGGGGATTTAACATCATATTTGACCTCTTCAACTTCACTATAACTAGACTCATTTGGTCCTTTATCCTCAAACTGTATCGCAGATGTAGGTGACTGCTCTAATAATCCATTCTTATCTGATTCCTGAGAAGCAATAGTTTCTACTGAAACAGGACTATTATTTGTACTTCCTTCATATTGTTCAATATGATTTACTTCTTCTAACTGTGCTTCCTCAAAATTATCAGATTGAGATGTATGATCACTAATAATAATGGTATCTATTGCTGGGTTTTTAGTGGAAGGCTCGTTGCTATTTTCTATCGGATGTAAGCTAGCATCCTGATCATCAATTACTTCGTGTTCATCTATATTTAAAACATTCTCACCGTTTTCCTCAGTCGCAGCGGTTTCTTCAAGTTCTATCCGACCTTTCTCATTATCTTTTGTATTATCATCTTCTATGTCGCCGATTAAAAATCCACCTTCTGAGATAAAAGCCGTTGCTCCGTTACCATTTCCGGTTTCATCTTCATCACTGCTTTGTGAAGATAAATTATGTTCATTCAATTCGTCAATTCTCTTTTGTCTTTGCTCCTTTCTGGATTGAAAATCAGCATTTCGAAGTTCATCTTGATCCATATCAGTAGGTAAGAATCCACCACCTCCATATATGTCTCCATCGATTTCTCCTCCATCAGAACTATTATCTTCTTCAGAAGAAACATCTTCAGCAGCTTCATCATCTGTGATAACACCATGAGTGTCATTCAATCTTTGAACAATTCTAAGTTTTGCAAAAATCAACTTCCAGGCTTTTAATGTCTTAGCAACAGTTTGTCTTCTTTGTTTCTCAACATCTCTTTCTTCTAAATGGTCATTAACCAAATCCACCGCTTCTTTATATTCCTTTGCTACCACCACACCGCCAACTTTTGGTTTAGTTGAATTACGAAAGCTGAATTTAAACCCAATAACCGCCGGAGAAAAGTCAATCCCAATCAATTTTGCAGCTTCAATGGCAAATTTAGATGTAATTAGAACACCTCCTTCTGGGATCATCGCATCTGTATAAACGTCAATATTTCCGTAGGCATTCTTTGGTACAATTCCATCCTTGACAGGATCCGGTTTATACAACTCAGTTTGAAACTCTGCATACAATCTAATCGTATTGTCTTCGTCACTATCTTCGGGGTCTTCTTTGGAAGTTTCATCATCGTCTTTAAATTTAAACAGGCTCCGTGTGTACTTCGATTGTGCCTTCCTCTTTGTTCTTAATGACCGCTGACCAATTTTTACTATTCTGCCTCGATGGAACCACCCTGTTGCTGAACGCAACTCTTGCACATTCTCCCGATGGTAAACAGGTATTGAAACCACAGACTTATTACCTGATTTCTGTTGTACATATCCGCACACCTCCTTAGGGTAAAGAACTTCATTGTGCTTTAGCTGTGATTCGATGGCAAACACAGGATGATTTCTAAAGTCACCAATGCTATTTGGCATCCCTTCTTTAATATTTCTTTGCATGAAGTAATCATCTTCCATTATATCAATTTCAGATTTACCTTGTATCTTTGGGTTTTGAAGTACTTTCTGAAGCCATAGCTGACCTTTGGTGTCTCTTGTTATTCTCTTCTTACGAGTCTTTGAGTTGAAGAATTTTGCGTACCTTCTAGTTACGTCCTTCACATTGTTACGCTTGTCAAAAGCAATTGCATACAATAGAGTGTTTCTCTCATCCGTCATTGGAGGTTCAAGTTTGGAAACTTTTAAAATATCTTCAACTACCCTGAAATTAACAGGATCCACCGTTATCCACTTTTTGGAATATGGGTTCCAGGCTTCAGCCCAAAATACAGGATAAGGTGAAAGGTATGGGTTCTTTTTTAATATCTTTTCAAGGTGAAAGCTGGTACCCTCATTCACATTAAGTTTTTTATGGTGAGTGTTGACAATCTTTTGAAGAAGTGACTTATTATCCGAAGCAGGTGCCAATTTTGGAATCTTGCTGACATTAGACTTCTTAGGCTTCATTTTGCGCTTTTTCGATCCTGATTCATCTTCATCATCCGATTCTGTAGCACCTCTCACTATTGATGCCACAGTGAAATCAGGAGGTTGTAAACTGAAAACTAGTCGAGCTCTAACTTGAACACTTCGAAGTAAGACCACAAAACCTTGAGCACCCGTATCCCTACTACCTTTAAAGTTTCCTAAACCATACAAAAATGTCTTTCTATTCATCTTTTTATCAATGTATGGTTTCAAATCATTGCGATCTTCGGTCTCAATTTCCTCCCATTTATGCTTAAAAATACCATGAGCTGAGGTTAAACGAAACTTGCTTACCCAAATTTCCATCAAATGTCTAAGCCCATCCAAAAAATGTCTAGACTTGACTGCATTACTCAAATCCTTAAGCTTTATAGTAGGATGTAGCTCTAAATATACTTTCTTTGGTACAATATTTGCATACTGTAATTGCAACTGCTGGTCACCTAGCCAGTTGTTGTGTATCTTTCCGTAAACTAGCATACATACTATATGAAACATATGAATGTTACGGCGCTTTAATCTATGCTCCTTGGATACAACTGGTGCCTTGTTTAATCTTTGCTTAGGCTTTGCCTTTATCCGAACTGCAATAATCTCTGATGTACTGGTCCCCACTGCACCAGAGGGGCCTTGGACAGGACGAATCTCAACATCTTCAAAATCATCTTCATCGTAATCGCTGTCATTGCTACTATCACTATCATCACTGTCATCACTGTCAACTTTTTCCGAGTATGATTTCCTATTTGTAAGCGCCACCAGTGGCGACCGAGATACACCAATTACTCTTTCCAGCCTGATTTCCCTCATCCTCTGCAACCTATTTTCCTTATCTCTCGGTACTTTCGATATTTTATTCAATTTAGGCCGTTTAGATATTGGTGCACTAGATTTATTAAGACTTTCTCTCCTGGAAGTATTGCTCATCGTGCTCATCGTGCTCATCTCATTACGTCTCGGCCGTTTATTCTTTGGACTTTCTTGTCCATTACGGAGATAATCAAATGCTAGTTTATAATAATTCTCATTTTTATCACCTGCTTTTGACTTTTTGGGTGGCATACGTTAAGACCAGAACAGTGCTACTCCACAGAACCGAACGAGTTGTGAAAATATCGCATCGGACATGGCTCTAAATTTTCAGCATCTTGACATCGCGAAAATCAAATATTTTTTGCCCAAGTAAAGTGCACTTCGCTCATTAAATTACTATTAGAGGACTGGCTCAGTTAGCAGGATATATAAATTTGGGCATTTCTTAATCATTGCACGTAATGCTAGTAATATAATATAAAAAATTATGATTAAGGTAATATATATAAGGAGACAGTCATATAAGATCAGAGGCTGGGGTCTTCGATTACCATTAATAGCATTACAGCCCAGAGTTTGCCTAAATCGATTTCAGCTTCGACATATTCATATTCATAGTGAGACTTTAGATGATAATATATCTTATTTTGATCGTCAGATAATAGAGAGGGGTGAGAAGAGTCAGATATCAGTGGCTATGCGTAATATGGAATATAGTCAGAGATCTTTATATCCAATACGCTTTAGTATTGTTGGGTTCGTACTGCATATTAGAGGGACTTATAATCTTGGTAATTCATCATCTGGTTTATCTACTAAGCCACTAAAACATAATTCTTCATTGAATGAGAATAAGAAGTTACATCAAGAATTTGCGAGAATAGTATTTAGCATACTATATACATTACACTATAGTTTTGCAGTAAAAGCTGGAAGAGTTTCAAAAAATAAAGCTATTAATAATCTTAGAGGCCTAGGAGTAATAAGTAATCAAAATTTTGATATTATAGAATCTACTAATGAATCTTCTCCTGATACATTACATGATTTACTTTTATTATATCTGCAAGGAAAGTACGATAAGACTAATAAGGAAGCATTGAATGTGGAGAACGATTTTAAGATTATACTTATAAGTTTATTTAAAGAATTTGAAAATATAAGTAAACTAAGAAAAGGGAAAAGTTATAATTTAGAAGATCTTAAAGCGTGGTTAATGTCTTACTGTCAGACTACAGTACATGCATCATGGGGTTGTATAAAGCAACGTCCTAACCCACCAGGTTTTGTTTTACTGGATATATTATTTAAGAATGTTAATACTAAAGCAGAAGTTGGATTAGTAGTAATCCTTTTTAAGATATATTTTAAACTGTTAGGATTTACTGGTGGAATAAGAGCTTTACTATACTTAATAGAGATGTGTCAAATAAAAGATTATCTCAGCGTTTTACCATTAATTAAATCATATTTATCTAACTTTAAGACATTGGTTACTTCTCATGATTTAAAAACAAAAGAAAATCATGAAATATTGCTAAATACTTTGAACAATTTTAATCGAAATAGCAGTACTAAACTTCAAAATCCCAAGGTATTAAAGGATGGTGTATCAGTACATTTATTGAATCATATTTTATGGAATCTTTCTGATCATGGAGCTCGTCGAGTATCAGGATATTATATCTTGGAAATGAAAAGAGCTCAAAATTGTATTATTGATTTTATGCGTGAGTCTTGCGAACAAACTGACTTGAAGGTTGAAGATCAACTAAATATTCTTGGAAATTTAGCATTAATCAATAACACGCAGTTACTACACCCAGAAAATGCTAAAATATCCCTTGATGATGTGGATAAGAACTATTTTCACCCTTTTATCAGTATATTGGCTGACCCACTGATGGAGAATACTTTAAAGGAACACTTTATAGCACAAGGTGTAACAAGTGACATGGTACATCGATTGATATGTCAGTTCTATTACACCAAACTCCGGTTATGCAATAATGAAACAGAATTGGTTAATGTTATTCATGAAATTCGCAATTTCCATCAAGAATTCTCAAAGAACCCTCATTTAGTGTATTTGCAAACACCTTTAATAGACTCCTCTCTTATATGGAAGGGAATGGTTGACAAACTCAACTCTTTAGGCTTATTAACGGAAGATCGAGTCAATCAAATAATTGACAGTATTTGTGAGAGAAAATTTAGTGTCAACAGGGCTAACATATGGATAGTTAATTTATTAATTCATAAATGTAATGACTTCTTAGTTATTCACAGACTTATAACTAATCTCAGTGTGCGCAATTTGGTGAATACTTCAATTACAGAAAGTTTAATTGTTCGCTTATATCATTCTGTTATTTTCCCAGACTTACGAGGGCTAAGAAATGTTAATATTAAAATGCTCGGCCATAAAGATATTCTAAGTTATACTAGAAGTATCGTTAACTCTGCTTCTCCGCTAAACATTTCAACTTTAGGAAGAGTTTTATACTTGGAAGCATTTATTCAACCAAAGAATATTTATAATTTATATAATAACTACTTAAAAAGTATAGATAAGGGTCAGAACTATATTCCAGATAACAATTGCCTTCAATCATTACTTTTAGCATCATACCGCTTCAAGGACTTGGTCTGGGGAAATGAGTACGCAGTGCAAGTATCACTAGCAGAGTTTCATCGCTGGACTCCAAAATCTGCCACACAATCAGGAGTCTATGTTTTTCCAAATAAGACTCTTTGGTCTTTATTCATTGACAATTTGTCACAATACAATTATATTCAAGATTTAGAGGATTTGATCTCCTGGTGGGATCGTTTACGTTATATACCATCTAAAGATTTATTATTGAAACTCTTATGCCTGTTACCTATTGCAATTGGAGATCAAAATCAAGAATATGGTTATAATGCTCTCAGAAATGAGCCCATTGAACCAAAAAAATTTAAGCAGGACTTACATGATATCAATGCGCCCATGTTGGAAGCGGTAGAAGAGACCTTATTCAATAATAATCACAAAAATAATGAATTACAAGGAAAGAAAACAAATCTTGAATTTAGTGGATATGTTCCAATTCACTACGAATATTCTACTAGCATGTGGCCTTGGCCTAGCAAGAATGAACTTGTCAAGGCAAGATTAGATATGCAAAAAGAGCATCATACCATATAGACGATATAGACACATATATTTGTAAATAAATTTTTTCTTACATGTAATTTTTATTAGAAGTCATGAGAATATTATACTATAAAAAGCATGAAAAGTCAAAGCATTTTTATGTTATTTAGTTCTTGGATTTCTTAGCCTTTTTGCTCTTCTTAGCTTCAACAGCGGCTTCCTTAGCGGATTGTTCCTTGATAACTCTCTTAACAATCTTTTGTTCCTCAATTAAGAAAGCTCTGATGATTCTTTCCTTAACAGCATTAGCAGATCTAGATCCACCGTAAGCTCTTGAAACAGTCTTGTGAGTCTTAGAAACACTGGCGTATTGTCTTGGTCTAAGAGCAGAAATACCCTTTAATGGAACACCGGTGTCACCACACTTTGGAATAGTACCAGACTTCTTAAGGTGTTGAGCCTTTAACACTCCACCTGGGGTCTTAACAACCTTGATTTGGTTGGAACGAGTGTTGTCTAAAAAATTATGTTAGTATATATTTTTATATGGTAAATTTATATCAAGATAATGTTATTTAAACTCCTCTTTATCAAATTCATTATAATATTAAATTTCAAATAATTCTTCATTATAAAAAACCAAGCCAATTACTCTCTCTCTCCTCTAGAGCAAAAATAGACCTTTATATTATACTCTTCAAACTCCATCAATATTTATCCTAATTAAATGGGTATTTGGTTCCCATTAAAAAAAATAACATTAACATTCATTATATTATAAATATATTCAGCTATACATACATGGATTTCTCTTTCTAAATGTGATTCTTTGAGCCATCTTGATCCTCTGATACTATATCAAACTAAACTAAATTTTTCACCACAAAATTTTCCCATTCTGCACTACCAGCGGCATATTTCACGATTACCCGCTTTATGTGATAACTTCCCTTTCCGTCAGTGACTGTATTTTTTCCATACAGGTCCGCTACTCACAGGGCTATTTATCAGAATATTACGCACGTGCGCGCCCTGGGGCTTTGGAATGCCTTGACAGTCTGAGGGCGCGCAGTTTCATGCAAGTTTACTACAATATCAAAACAGGAAGCAATTTTTATTGTCTATAGATAATTATAACTAAAATTAAATATTAATGAATTTTACTGATACAAAAATGATGGATAGACAAACAGCACCAAGTGCCAGCCACATCCATATGTGATGATGTAATGGAGCTGGAAGAATTCTTCCAAATAAAAATATTGTAGACATAGTAACCAATACAAGTGATATAAGTAAACCAAATATCAACAGCAGCATGATTAATATGTATGATGTATGAGAATATTCGAAATCTGGATTTAAAATAATCGAATATACAATTCCTAAACATAATCCAGTAATTATAACTGAAATTGTTGGAAGTGCAAAATAAAGGAAAGTAGCGATAATATCATGGTTTTGAACTCTCTCTAATTCAAGATCTGCATAATCAGTTTGTTCAGTATCATTAAGTTGTGAATTATTTACTGATCCATAATTTTGATTTGCTCTTGAATATAAAATTGATTCTTCATCATCAGATACATCATAACCACGATATAATGAATTTCTACCAGCATTGCTAGAGAAAATTAAATCTTGATTATTATACTTGGAGAGTCTTTGTGAACCATGTAATCTATCATTAATTGTAGATTGAACAGAAGCTAATTTACCATTTAAACGAGAATATATCTTCATTAAAAATTCAATAATAGTCTCAGAAATAACTTCTTGATGAGCATTTTCATCAATATAAAACCCACCCGTATCAGCACCACACTCTTCAGGATTATCATCGAATTCATTCCAATATCTTGTAACCTTTTTAGGTTCCGCTCTATCAACTTTTGGAGGAAGACGTGATTCATCCATTTTTTGTTGTTGAAGTTTCAGTAAAAGGGCTCTCTTTTGTTTAGATCTATAAAGTCTATTTCTAATAATTGCTTGTAAATCAAACTTTTTATTAGTAATTCTATCAAACCAACTATAATTTTTTTGAGCACCTTCCATATCATTAAATAACAGATGAGCGTATAAGAGAGGGTGGAAAGCAGGGACTTCATATAAGAAGTCTGAATTGATTAAAGACATGATATGCTCATCGAATTTCACTGATGCATCCCATCGCAATGATAATAAAGCGTATCCAAATTTAGACACACTTTTATTATCTCCAACATCTTTGCGTAATGTGATATTTCTTGAAAAAGATATATAGAAGTCATCCTTCATATGGCCCTTCTTTTGAGGCTGTTCATAGATGTAACGGTCAGCATGAAACTTAAAAGTAGAGGTATAATTTTCTGCCAAAATTCTTCTGAATTTCTTAAAAGATACAGTATCATTATCAAAATAATTCAGTATTATTGCAGAACATTGATCTAGCGGAGTATCCAAAAGTTTCTTTCTAATTATAGGATCTTTAAGAATAGGTAAAATATCTTTCTTCATCTCAACGCTGATAGGTCTGCCAATTGGGCCAGGAGTTCCAATCGCAAATAATGAAGATTGCTCCTCTAATATAGTAGTAAGCTTAAAATCATCCTGATTGTCATTGTAAGTATCAAAGTAATGTACCTCCAAGTCTTGCTCAATTTCATACTCATTTTGCAGAGTGATATCCTTAGCAGAATCCACATCAGAAACGACATGTTCAATTAAAGAAGCAATACTCTCTTCTGAAACTTCAAGGTTATCATCAACTCTATAGAAAAGTGAATCTAACAACATCTTTACTTCATAAGCATAAGGTATTGGCACTAAAAACCAAGCACAACTCATACATTTTAATGAGTTGACATCAAACTCCACAGTTGGCATACGACTGTAACTAACTTCCCCTAAGCTATTCATCGAATACTCATCTATAATGTAAGAAGATAATTTTCTTGTTTGATATACCTCATTCAAAGCGGCAGCATTGTGTATTAAAGATCTCTGATTACCAACTGTCAGAATTAACTCGAGGATTCTTGAATAAACAGTAAAGTTCTGATCAGTGACTTGCAAAGCTCGACTAATGAGCTCATACTGGTTTTCAAGATGGATATTCCAAAAATCTATTTTGCCCATCTTTCCCTTACTGAATTGTTCCGACACACTCTTTCTAATATCAAGTGGGTTTGTCTTAGCAATTGGTTTCAAGATCTCATCTGGCTGTATTGGAGTAGTCTTAACAGTACTATTGTCAAACTTTCCAAAATACATAAATTCCCTTTCATAAATGGTTCCGCCAACTATTGAGGCAACAGCCTCATCGTCGAAATCCTGCACGCCAAACACAGTCTTGAAAATATTTTCATACAATGAATATCTTTCATCAAATGATAAGAGAAGGTCTCTTTGAGCTTTCAAGAAATATTGTTCGTCGACTTTAATATCGTCTGAATCATTTATTCCTGCAGCATTAAATCGGTCTTTACCCTTGACTAAATAAAGAAAATCAACATAGTCTAATAAAGCCTCATCATCACTATGCATACTCGATACTTGTTCACTGTACAGGTAGTAATTTCTAACTTTACTTTTCTTGATTATCTGCCTGTTCAAGTAGTAAAGCAAGTAACATATAACATCCCTTTGAAAGTAGATAAAAGCCTTTAAATCAAGAAATAATTCATCCTTAACTTGGGCGACTTTGTTATCTAATTTTGTATTAGCATTGTTTATAGAGTCTAAGTTACGAGCAACAACATCTAAGTTTAATCTTTTAATTGAACCATAATCGATTTTTGGGATTTGACTTGAGTTTGGATTTTCACCTTCTCTGAATTGTTGTAGATCAATTAAGAAGGAATTGTTTCTCGAAGCTTCAAAAAAGAGATTTCTATGATATTCTTTAAATCTTTTATTAATTGATAAAATTTCACTAATCAAATTCTTACTATTTCTTTTAAAATTATTACTATTTGATTGGAAATTCTTAACCAATTCTATACTCTTCATATTAATCAATAAGTTGGTAGTTTGGAGATTAGCGACAAATGAATTCTTTACAAAACTCAATACCAATTCAGACTTCTTTTGCTTATAAGCAGTGGTAAGTTCCTTCATCTTTGTTTGAAACTCTTCATCGGTAAGATTGTGGTGGATATTATCATCTAGCAGCAAAGACGAATCGCTAGAAGATATAGTACTATTGTTAGTCTGGGCCTTATACACAGCATGTATATTCTCAAGGGAGTTGTCGTTAATGAACTGCGAGGTCTTAAAATTAGACGCTATTGACTCGCTGGATCCAGTCCTGGAAATAGTACCAACGGATCCTCTGCTTGAAATAGTAGCGCCATGGCCAAACCGATGAGACTGATCCCCATAGTAGCTACCGCTGAGTTGCTCATATTTAGCATCAAATGACTGACGTACTTTCAGTAAATCATCAGCAAGTTTGTTTATATCTTGTTTAACTTGACTATAGTCTATAACAAAGTTCTTAAAGCTATCAACAGGACACTGACTCAATTGAGACGCCTTTATTACCATCTCAATAGCTCTTGATTAATACTCAAGGGGGCAAAATATTATAAATAATTTGTGTTCCTTAAAAGAATCTTGAAGTGCCTGAAAATATTAAAAATTCCGTAATAGTATCTGTATTCGCTAATTTCTAAAAAAGGATATTTTTTCTTGTTTTACCGCCTCGATCGAAGTTATCTATAAATTCCTAAAACTATCCACAGATTAAGAGTGCACGTGGATACCAGATAAGTATTTAAACCCTTTAAAATATGACAATCAACTAATAAGCAATACTTATTAAATCAGCAAAACTTTTTTTTTAAAAACTGAAAATTTAAAATAAATGAATTGTATACATTTTCCATGTAAAGTAAGAAAAAATTTTATTATGTCCCATAATAACACTGATTGGTACTATTGTGCATAGGAAATTTACTTAAAGTACTTCCTCGCACGATGAGTTTCCGATAACAGCCATGGCGGGTCACTAATCATGCAAAAATTTATATGAATATGCAACAAGTATTAAATTCTATTGCGGCGGAGATTGAAATCCAAGTATTGGGATACTGTCTTCGGAATCTTGAACTCAATATTAATTTTCACTTTATCTGAGCGTTTAAGATATTATAATATTATTTAAAATAATAGAATTTTATTAGTTAAATAATTTTTTTAAAATTATTATAAAAATTTCGAATTCTAACTGATTATATTAAATTATTGACATTGATAGGAATAATGTCTTTATGGCAGCAATGTAATATGCACCACAGCTAAAGCATCTAAGATGTCTCTTATATTTGAAAGAAAGCAGACCGACCCTTAAATTTGAATTTGAACGAAGATCTTTCTGTTCACCTGACATGCTAAGTTTAGACTGCTGATAGCTGGGACTCTTCCTTATCCGAACCGAGGTAAAGATAATGCCGCGGGTTCTCTGTCTTACTTACATATACAGATTGTTGATCTTTTTTAGTGTTTTGGGTACAGTACGGGGGGTTTCTCCTCTGTACGATAGCTGATAATTCTCCACCCCTCATAAATATTTAGCTTCTCCACATTTAATATTATATATTAAATATTTTAATAAAAACAGTGAATTGTGCTTGGATTTAAACGTGGGGGAGGGGATACCTTGCAATTTGTATGTTTGGCCCAATGCCGCTAAGCAGGTACATTCACATATCGGCACATAAGAATCACGCTATTACTGGCGATTTATGCCCCACTTCCTAGGCACCGTCACCCAACTCGATAGAAGAGCACCGAACATGCTCAATCTGCAAATACTATAAATATGCACGATTTTGACAGCAACCTATAAAATCAAAAATATTTAAAATCACCTACTAGACAGCCAATAGTTAGATACAAGAATAATTTTATATGAGAGGTGTTCAGTACTACGGTAATAAGGATCTCAGATACTCTGAGGATGTCAAGGAGCCAAAGATCAAGGTTGACGATGAGTTAATTGTCAGTGTTGCCTATTGTGGAATTTGCGGTAGTGATCTTCACGAATATCTTGAGGGGCCAATTTTTACTACTAGCGCCAGTGGCGAAGGGGATGAATTGTCGAATGAGAAGCTTCCATTATGTATGGGCCACGAATTCAGCGGTGTTGTGAAGGAAGTTGGACCTGGAGTCAAACTGTTAGTACCAGGCGATCATGTTGTAATTGAAGCAACAGCACACTGTTCTGATCGTTTAAGATATCCAGGAAATCCTAGGGAGAAAACTCCAATGTGCGCAGCGTGTAAAGCGGGCCGTACTAATGCTTGTCAATACTTGGGATTCTGCGGGCTTGGATTCTGCGATGGTGGTTTTAGTGAACGTATCGCTACTAGCGAGCACCATGCTATTAAAATTCCAAAGACAATTCCTCTTGATATTGCTGCTTTAATTGAGCCATTGAGTGTTGCCTGGCACGCTGTTCGTGTCTCTGGACTCAGAGCCGGTGATAATGCTTTGGTCTTAGGATCTGGGCCAATTGGTCTTGCTACTATTCTTGCTTTACAAGGCCACAAGGCAGGAAAGATTGTTGTTAGTGAACCTGCTGAGATCCGTCTTAAACAGGCAGTAAAGTTTGGCGTTGAAGGATTTGATCCTAAAGCATATAAAACACCAGCTGAATCTATTGAAGCATTACGTAACTCTGTCCCTACTGAAGGTTTCCAATTTTCTTATGATGCATCTGGTGTTCAAGTTACTCTTGATACCGCAATTGGAGCTTTAGCTGCTGGAGGAAAAGCTACAAATATCGCAGTCTGGCCAGATGTTAATGAAAAGTTTAAGCCAATGTCTGTTACTTTAGAAGAGAAATCTTACGGTGGTTCTATGTGTTATACCAGAACTGATTATGAACAAGTAATCGCTGCAATTGAAGCAGGAGATATTGATCTCGCTAAATGTGAACAGTTGATTACCGGCAGAATCAGTCTTGAAGATACTCTCGAAAAGGGACTTAACGAACTCATAAATCATAAAGAAACTAACATCAAGATCTTGGTCCATCCATAAGTATAAATCATCATTATAATACGCGTTATGTTATACGAATGTAGGTCATCATTGTAAACCCTGGTAGAGGATACTCCCCGCCCGCTACACCGCAACCATCCATGACCGTCTGGATGTGTTTACACACTCCAACTACTCTTCAATGGACCACATATGCTCGCTGGTGACCCCTCATTGATCCCAAAATATGGCTCCATCGCTACGCGCCCCGCTCGCTGCTCGCCCCCATGCTCCCCGGATACACGTGCTCCGCGGAGGGCTTTTTCCCGCCCTGGTGACTGCACTATCTCATCGCCGCATAACACACCCGCTCACCATGTACCAGCGTGCTCGAAAAAAATATACTAGCAGAAAATTGTACTCTTTCAATAAGTTACTAAGATTAAATTTCTATTTAATTTCAGATAAAATAACAGCAAAGATGGCTACTCAAATTGTAAGTGAAGAATCAATTAGAAGTTGATAAGAGAGGACAGTTTGATAAGTATTGAAAAGAGATGTTCATTATAAATGTTTAATAAACTAGATAGTGTTCGAGGTAACGCGAAGTCTGAGAATGATGGTAATCATTAGTGAGAATTTTTTCATTTTCTTTTTTAAAGATTAGATTATAAAATAAAGAAATAAGCATATTAATATTGATTATAATATTATAACCGAGGATTATCGCTATTGAACAGATTAAAAGTTATTTAAAATATGACTAATCTCATAGATTGGAACATCTCTTTAATAATATTTATCATTATGAAATTTAATTAGAATAATATACTAACATTTTATAGGCGCCAAAATGGTATCCTGCTGAAGATATCCCAGTGCCAAAGAAGAGCAGAAAGACTGCTCAACCTCAAAAATTGAGAACTTCTTTGGTCCCAGGTACTGTCTTAATCTTGTTATCTGGTAACTTCAGAGGTAAGAGAGTCGTTTACTTAAAGGCTTTAGAAGACAACACTTTGTTAGTTTCTGGTCCATTCAAGGTTAACGGTGTTCCATTAAGAAGAGTCAATGCTCGTTATGTTATTGCTACCTCTACTAAGCTTGACATTTCTTCCGTTGATGTTTCTAAATTTGACGTTAAATACTTCGCTAAGGACAAATCATCAAAGAAATCTAAGAAGACTGAAGAAGAATTATTTGATGAGAAAGATGCTAAGAAGGCTGTTAACCCAGAAAGAGTTGCTGACCAAAAGAAGGTAGACTCTGCTTTAATCTCTGAAATTAAGAAAACTCCATTGTTGAAGCAATACTTAGCTTCTACTTTCACTCTTAAGAAGGGTGACAAACCACACTTGTTGAAGTTTTAAATTTCTACAAATTAATGAAAATTTTGAATTAAGTTAGTTAGCTTGTAAAAGAGAAAACTATTAGATAACTAGGATATTTTTGCCAGTTTTTAAAGCTGAAAAAACTGGACGCCAACCATTTCCTTTTTTTCACCTTGTTTTTATATTATGAGAACAAATAATGATAATAGTATTATTTTTCTTTTATCCATATTGTAGAAATCGCAATTCATTTTTAATTAGAAATAGTTCATCGATAATGATTACGGTATACACAGCCCATTACAATAGACCCCCAGAAGAGACCCACGCTTTAGCCCGGAATAGATCTGGGGTTTGCAGCTAAGCGAAATAGACTAGTTCAGCTAGTCAGCTAGCTAGTTGGCTACACAGGTATTATTATTTATAAATTTAATCACAAAAAAATAAACAATAAAAAAAATGGAATATATAAGATTGAAAAAAAAATCAAGCTTTGAAAAAAAAGATGAGAACAAAAATTGAACTTAGCTGATAAATTATGCATCAGAAGTGAAGTAAAAAATGCTTCAAATCAGATTTAAAATTCATCATCAGATGAAACGTAAGCATCACCTAATTCCTTCTTCTTCTTCATTCTTTCCTTCTTCTTCTTTCTCATTTCAGCACTACTTAACTTCTTCTTCTTCTTAACAGCGGCAATCTTGTTACCCATAGCATCAAATTTGTCCTCTTCGTCCTCCTTCTTTTCGAGTCTTGGACCGGAACCTTGACCTTGAACCCAGTTATGACCAGATGGAGTCATAGAACCGTTAATAACAGCCCAGACTTCCTCAGTCAAGTTCTTGGTAAATTCAGCAGAGTGAGTAATAATAACAACACCACCTTCGAAACTCTTAATAGCCTTAGACAAAGCTCCAAGGGAGTCTCTGTCAAGATAGTTAGTAGGTTCATCCAAAACGATGATGTGTGGTCTTTGCCAGGTACAAGCAGCCAAAACTAATTTAACCTTTTGACCACCAGATAAACCTCTGATTCTGGAGTGGGAAACCAATTCAGCTTCAAGACCTAATAAGGAACAATGGTCTTCGATTTCCTTTCTGGTAAGAGGTCTGAATTGACCAGAAGCTAAAGCTTCCTTCATATCAACTTCAGCAACCATCTTAGAGTGAGTTTCGACTAATTCACCTCTTGGTAACCAAGTGTTGTCAACAGACATCATTGGAACTTGTCTCTCATTCTTCATACCTGGGTTCTCAACTAAGTACCATCCAATTTCATACTCGTAAGAGTTCTTGAACTTTCTTCTGGCCAAGATTTCTCTAACTCTTCTAGCGGTACCTTCAACCTTGAAAAGTTTCTTCATACCTTCCTCATCAGACTCGTTAATTTGTCTGGAGGCTCTGTCCATGGTTTCTCTATCTTCACCAGTTTGGAATCTCCATTGGATATATTCAGAAGGAGTCTTGTCTAAATGAGAATCGATATGGGCAAAGGCGTGTTGTTTAACGTAAGCGATACGACAGTTCTCGTGAACGTAAACTTCACCCTCAGTTGGTAATAATTCACCAGTTAAAACGTTAACTAAAGTGGATTTACCAGCACCATTTGGACCAATAACAGCAATTCTAGAGGATAAAGAAACTTGGAAGTTAATGTTGGTCAATTGTGGCTTGGTAGTACCTGGATATTGGAAAGTCATGTTAGAAACCTTGACAATAGCCTTTTGTTTGGTCTTAACACCCTCCAAGTAACCTGGTTCTGGGAAACTGAACTCAACAGCAGAGGCACCTAACTCGTAGTAAGATTGAGCAGATGGAACTCTCTTGACGAACTCAGATAAGTTACCCTTGTACTTTCTCAATTTGTAACCCTCGTAATGGATAATGTATTGACAAACCTTGTCTAAGAAACCAGAGTCATGGGAAACAATAATAGAGGTAATTCCACAAGTGTTCAAGTAGTTGACTAACCAAGCAACGTTAACGGTATCCAAATGGTTAGTTGGCTCATCCAATAATAAGATATCGGCATTTCTTAAGACAGCTCTAGCCAAAGCCAACTTCATCTTCCAACCACCAGATAAGGAGTGAATAGACATAGCAATGTGCTCTTCAGTGAAACCGAATTCCTTCAACTTAGTCATGACGTGTTCCTTAGTACCGACTTCACCAGTACCGTAGACAAAGTCAACAATAGAGGTGTCATCTTCAGATCCATCAATGTCATGCTCGACGTAAACGGTCTTTAATTCATCTTGGGATGGGAAACCTTCAACTTGACCGTTAGCAATAGCTCTCATCAAGGTAGATTTACCAGCACCGTTAGGACCACACAAACCATATCTTCTAGCTCTCTTCAATCTGAATTGAGTTCTGTTCAATAAGATCTTAGCACCGTAAGCTAAAGAGAACTCACAGTTACAAAGGTCTTCACCTTCATCTTCTTCATCGTCGAATCTTGGTGGTTCTGGAATGTTGTCAATAGCAGCCTTTCTCCATTCTTCAATAATGTCCTTAGACTCTTGTTCGTGGAAGAAGATGGTCATGAATGGTAACAAGTTAGATAACCATGATTCTGGTTGAATATCTCTCTCATCAATTAAGTCACCGGCAATACCAGCAGCATAGTTAATGGCAACATCAAATCTAGAGTCAATCTTCTTGTCCTTAACAATTTTAAGTAATTCCTTCTTGGTAACTTCAATATCACCAGCAGTAGAAATTTCTGGAACCTTGTCATTCTCATCAACATTACCAACTCTTCTTAAAGTGTTCAAAGCTCTTTGGGTAACACCTCTAGCTTCTGGGTCAGCAATAGTAGATAAGTTAGTCTTCAAAGAAGGTAATAACTTCTCCATAAATGGAGCAACAATTTGTGGGTCATCGACTAACTTACACATGTTGTCAACAATAACAGCAGCCTTTCTCTTAATAGAAGTATCTCTCTCAGCTAAACCTCTGGATAATAATGGAACCATAATAGATAAAGTAGCTCTAGTAACTTCAGCAACGAAAGTAGTAGCACCTAAAGTGTGAACAGTTTCTGGAACCTCAGTTGGCTTAGCAATACACTCAATCAACTTTGGAATGAACTTCTCAATATCCTTGTTGTCAACGGTTTCAGTAGCCTTGGTCATAGTAGCAGTAGCAGCCTTCTTGACATCAATTTTAGTATCCCACATAGATTCAGATAAACATGGAACTAATTCAGTCATTCTCAAAGAAATTTGAGACTTGGCAACATCAACTAAAGCAGCAATGGCACTTAAGACAGCGACTTTTTCAGTCCACTTGTTAGTACTTTGTAATCTTTCAGTTAACAAAGGTAAGATAGTCTTAATAGAAGTTGGAGTAACAGACTTGGCAATAGCTAATAAAGCACTGGCAGCAGTCTTTTGAACATCAGCATTCTTTTCACCAGATTTGATAGAAACTTCACTGGTCAATTGAACCAAGTATGGTTCAACAGAAGCAGATAAACCTGGAGTAGCAATGTGACAAACAGCTTCTAAAGCATTGATAGAACCATTAACATCTTTCTTGTTAGCAATAGTCTTTTTCAATTGCTCGAAAAATTCTAAAGGAATATCATGTTCAATGATAGAACCGTTTAAGAAAGAGGAAACATTAGCAGCAGCAGCATCTCTCTCTTCAGCTGAAGCGACAGTTAATTTACTGAATAATTCACTAAGAACCTTTTCAGATTGTTTAGAATCGGAGGCCATATTTTATGGATAATGTCGACGATCCTCTTAAATCTAAGAACAACTAGAAAAAGGGAAACAGAAAAAAAAAATTTTTTTTTCCCTATTACTTCAAAAAGCCAAATAATCCTACTGAAAAAATGAAGCACTAAAAAAAATTTTTTTCATGGGATTTACCCGGAAAGTCTCATCTTGCCTTGATCCGCTAACAAAATCCCTGCAAAAACGCAATAAATCCCGTAAATTGGACAGCAAAACCGGTGGTTATTGGTTAAATACACAGGGCGGGTAAGTCTAATTTGTACACGTGCTGGTTATGCTAACATGCCTGAGTGGCAGGATTGCAAGTCAAGAATAGGATGAGAATGGAATTCTTGGTATAATTGGTTTATATCTTGGTTTTTGTGTTTTTGCGAGTGTGGTTTGGGGTACTACGAGTTTTTTCCGCGGAATTTCGAGGTTTCCGTAGATTTTGGGCGTATTGAAGCGTAATGTGTGAAATGCGCTATGAGGGTTCAAATATCGATACGTAGTGCAAGAGACTGGCTATAAACTGCTCACTGGTGTATTTGTAGATGACGAGTGAGTGTTGATGGCAGTTTGGTGCGATTTTTTAGAAGGTTGGGCCGCTTGCTGTGTCCTCGGAGAAGAAATAAGCATGTTTTTACGGCTAAATGCCCTTCAGAACAGCACAGAAACGATATAAGCTGTATTGAAGCGACGATACGCGACATTACAGCCTTTGCTTTAGTTGGGGGTGGTTGAGTTTGTAGAATTACGAGCCAATAGACAGCATGATACAGTATTGTACGTTGCCGGCTTAATGTGAGACAGGTAGTCAACACCTGTAGAACTTAAAAAATTTGATCACTGGCTACTGTTTATATACTTACTGGAATAGCTATATTGAGTAATATGTGGAAATTTTACGTTTTTGTGCACTGAAAGGTTCATGTTCGTGCTGAAAGGCTGCAAACTTGAGGCTGTGGATGGCGTAAGCGTGAGATTGGCTGCAAATAAGAATAAGGCCGCCGCCGCGAGTGTAGTGTTGGTTGTCTGAGAGTACTGTTTTTTAATTACTGGTTTTGTTATTTTAATTTTGGTGCCTTAATCAGAGACTGTTGTAAGCATACGGTGGTTATGTAGTTAGGCATAGTTTGTACATACTAAAACTACGATATTTTCATAAAATAGCTCAATATAACCATTGAATGTTACTTATATTTCTGAATATTAATATATGAAAAAATATTTGGTTTTTCCCCTGATGTATTGGGCGGACCGTTAGCAGTGTAAGGGCTAGGTTAGTACCTGAAGCGATTCCCCGTGAATGCGGTGTGCTGCAATTCGTGGAATTTTTCTGTTTATTTAGATTAACAGCAAATCATAACATAAGACCTGGCAATACAAGCAAGGGCAAAGAAAGTGATAAGTACTTAGTACGCTAATTTATATATACCTTGATTTTGCGACATTTGTTTGTTAATAATATTTAATTAATTTTAATATATAAATAAACTACTATTGTCGGATCAATTCATAAAAGGTAAACATTATTTTAGCGTCATGTCCCTTTCCAATGATGATCTTATATTAGAGTCACTTGATAATTTTAAACCTACTGGTTCAAGTGTAAGTGAGGTATCTTTACAGAAACAGTTAATAAACTATAAATTACAACATAAGATATTATCTGATCTTCTTCGTCAAGTATTAAGTGGTGATCCTTCAGAATATCAAGATGATGAATTTAGTCCACATTTATTATATTCGCTAATAAATCAGTTATTAGATAGTCTAGATAGTCTAATTGGAAATAATAAAAATAAATCTATTCAATCAATACTGAATTCAGGGGATGATAAAAGTCTGGAAACTATTTCTGAGCGTATAGGTTCAATACGGCAAGAGAAGAATTTAGTGGTAAAGTTTCAGTCATTAATTGAGTTATTCCATGTTATTTCTATTGAAATAAATTCGAATTTTGCTAATATAAAGAAATTATTAACTATGCAATCAGAGAAGATATCATATTTACAATATCTCATGGGTGATTATTTAAAGAGTTCTGTATATATCGTGGGGATACTACATGAACAAAAACAGATACAATCGACTGATGATAAAAATAAATCTATGAATGGACATAGTAATTCTATACAACAAGATGATATAGTAAAAGAATTAGAAAATAAAGTTTCATCATTAATGAAATTAAAGGAGATACAGGAAGAAGTAGATAATAAAAAAATTGATGAATGGAAAAATAAATATCAAGAAGCTACACAAAATTTAAATGATAAGGATAGAATAATAGAAGAATTACGGGCTCAGTTAGAGGGCCGAAAGCCTAATAATATAAATACTGCTTCATTAGCGAATGAAACTACGAGACTCACTGAGCTTAATAAGCAGCTAGAAGATCTTAGTAGTACAAATGTTAAAACGATTACTGGTATGGATAGAAGGGAAATACATATACATTCTAATTTTACAGAGGATAATATTATTGAGAATAATTTAATTGATACTATTAATATTTTAAATGCATCATTAACTGAAAAGAATGCTATTTTAGAGAAACTCAATGGCTCAATACAGCTGCTTAATAAAGACAACAATGATTTAATGAACGAGCGTTTGGCCCTTAAGAAAAATCTAATGAGTGCTCAAAGTAAATATAATGCTCTTAATGAAAACAATGAAACTCTTGACAGTAATCTCCAATACTGCATTTTTAATTTCCATTCATTACTTTCATTAAATATTGATACCTATAATTTCTTTTGCACAGTTTTGGACTCATCCATAGACGATGATTCCGTGAGTCAAGTTAAAACTAAAATTCAAAAACTTTCTAAACTTAATGGCAAACAGCTTAATTTTGATAAGATATCATACTATGCTCAAGCTGTGCACCGTTATTTTGAGGCAGCTGTGGAATCAGTTGTCACTGATCATAGAAATTCATTAGTTGATGCGGAAAAGAAGCAAGCTCAAGATGGAGCACAAATTAAAGAACTTAGACAGATGAATGATTCCCTCAAGAAGAATAATTATCATATGAAAGTCGAGTTAGAAGAGAAATATGATCTTCATGATCAAATCCAACATTTGATGGTAGAAAATAATGAGTTGAGGCAATTGAATGTATCTGCCCAAAGAACTATAATGTCATCAGAAGAGACCAATAATATGAATAATACTGCAATGCCTGATGCTAGAGTGGAAGAGCTTACTAAGAGATTGAAAGCTGAACGTGAACAGCGAGTATCAGAACATCATGCTGCTCAAAAGATAATTGGAGAATTGGAAGCAGAAAATGAAATGTTAAGGAATAACACAGTCAAAAATAGCTTCAAAAGACAGGCTGATTACAGTTGGAACAACTGAATGTATATTAATGCTAACTAGCGCATTTGTAGCGCAATCTCTTTTAGATATAATTTTTTAACGCTTATGTAGATGTTAAACTATATGACGAACATTAATAACGAAAAGGTTACTAATGACATATTTCGCAGGTACCGTTATAGTCAACTCTTTATCATCATCAGGGTTTGGTAAATCCGAAGGATCTTCGTCTGCAATATTATCTCTTGCGATTAGATATGCTCGTAAAATAAGTAATGAAAGAGCAGCAGCAAAGAATGAAACTCCACAAAAGATTCCAACATCAATGTATTGATGTGGGCCAAATTTCGATCTCTTTAAACCTAATCCAATAATTGGAGAAACGATACTTGCTATACCAATAAATAACCAAGTTTTACCAAAAGTAACAGCAGAACGACGAAGTCCTGTAATTCTAGGTATAATAGCACCCATAGCACCCCAAATATAACCCATTAATGAACCAATAATTAAAGAAAATGCGTATAATGTAGCGAGATTTTTAGCTGGAAGCCACATTGCAAGACATAAAATACCGCAAACTGCATATGTAAAGAATCCAACAGTTACGACACCATAAATATCTGCTAAGTAACCTAGAAGTGGTCGACCAAAGACAACTCCAACTGCCATTACAGCACTTGTAATAGATCCCTGATAAGCTGAATAACCCATTGAATGAGTTGCATCAGCTAAAACGTATTGAACAGTAACATAACTCAAGATAGTAAAAGTACACCAAGATATATGTGCCCAAAATGGAAAAGATTTTAATACTAATGTATCTATTAAAACAAGTTCTGGTTTAATAACATCAGCTCTTGTTTTTAATAAAAATGAACAAACAGAGACAAGAGCTAATACAATTATTGCTTGAGCACGTAATGCCCATTGAACCGATCTAACATCAATAATTTTTTGCATTGCAAGATTAAATAAAATACCACCAATTCCAGAACCACAAGTTGCTATTCCCATAGCTGAACTTCTTTTTTTACTAAACCATTGCGGTATTATTGAAGGAATATAACATGCCATAAGAGCGAGTGCAATTCCACTTAATACTCCTTGTGTTAAATAAATTTGATAAATCTTCAGACTATAAGAAGCACACATTAAAGAAACAAATTGAAAAATTCCTCCAGCTAAAACTGTAATAGTTACATTTGTTATTTCAACCAAGTAGATTATTAATGGACATACCATTAAACCTAAACCCGAGCAAAGACCGGATATTACAGCATATCCCATTTTACTACCACCTTCAAAAGTATTAAATCTAATAAAATGAGCTAAAATAACAGAAAATCCAGCAATACCTCCCCAACAACAAGCATTAATCCAAAATATAGCAATTACTACTACCCATCCATAACCACCATCAGGAATATGAAAATCCGAAGGGTCTGCCAGACTATTTTCTTTTTCAACATCTTCCTGTTGCGCTACTTCATTTATAACTGGTTTATTATCATAATCTTCAGTATCATGGTTTAAAGATGATTTCATTTTTTTTTAATGAAATTATTGATGTGTCATCGAACTAGAAGAATTTTTGATAATTTTTTGGTACTCTAAATAATTTCAAGTCACAAATTGTGGAGTTTCCCGAGGGATGTATGACTGCGACACACTTCTAAAAAGAGGAACCCTACGGAGAAAAGTACCACGCATGAGCGGCTCGCCGGCACCATTGTTTCCATCAAAGGCAAGCAGCTTCTCACATTTTCTGTTATCTTGCTTTTTTTTTTTTTCATTTTTACATATTAGTTATTGTAAGGTATTCAATATCTAATGATATTCACAATTTTTTTAATATTGTTATTTTTCCTATTTCATGCTGTAGTAATATCCTCATATTCATAACAACGTAAGATCCCGTCATTCAAGCTAACCTGAGACTCATCAATAAACTACTAATAGCTTGGCTAAGGTATCTTGGCCTAAGGGTCTATAAAGAAAGGTCTCAAGCGAATAATATCGGAAAAAATCCGGCTACGGTACTTAAGAAACAAAAATAAGAAATTTCTTAGATTCATTTTAAGCCTATTAGCAGTTGCCGCAGTTTATTCCTCCTTTCGCGCATCTGCATTATCAGTTTTGTCCATCTTGCCTATGCTTGACCGTACCAAAGTCAACATTTGGCAATAAAATATCTCGGATTTAATTTTCTCTTTCAATTCTTCTCTATACTTATAGTCTAAAATCATTAATTATTAAAATTAGTAAAGTCAAAAATTTCCACACTGTCGCTTAATCCTTACACTCAAAAAATGTACACTTGAAGGCTAAGCTTAGTACCTCTCTGTACAATTGACTAACTTACTCTGCCCACTAATTGTTCTTTTCTTTTCCTAAAATGCACCAATTGAATTGGGATCGACAATAGCGCCGTTCAGAACCCCCTTTCAGATTAAGTTGCGTACAGCCCAGGCGTAGTCACATAGCTAAATGAAGACCACATTACGCCGCCATCCGATCCTGCAATTGTATACACTTTTGTCGGGGGCACATAACCCAGAATTAAGAAGGCAAAATAGATAAAATGCTGTGTAGAGCGACAACGATGTCATATTTGATCAGCGACTCTGCAATTGTCCCACCAGGTGCATCTGATAATGTGTTCAAAGATGAATGTATGTTTAGCTTTCATACTCCTGATATGGATGGAGGGTTAAATGTTTGTCTTCATTGTTTTCAGGCATTTGCTCCAGGTTATACGGTTATACATCGATTTCTGCTTGAGCATACAAAATTTTTGAATATTAAGAAGCTGTTTCAAAAGGAAGTACAAGAGGAACATCTTAAAAAAAGGTTAAAACTTGATAAAGTTCAACTTTTACAAGAGAGTGAGGATGATTTTTATAAATTCTCTTACAGTGTAATTGATAGTGATAGCGATGCCTCTGTGCCTTTACAAGTTGATTCAGTGAATGGTCAATTCAAAGTGAAAAATACTGATCTACCTGAGAATATTTTAAAGACAGTAGAGCGTATTTTATCTGCTACTTCTATGAGTTTAAAGAATGATATTCAATCTTGGGAACAAGAGATAAAGGCCTGCCCTCATTCTGGCAATGTTGGGAATCTCATCCCGGAAGGGTATGTGTTGCCTACCAGCTGCAGTCAATGTGATCTCACCGAGAATCTATGGTTGTGTCTTCATTGTGGAAGTATTGGATGCGGCCGTCAGCAATTTGGGGGATTAAAGGGCAATTCGCACGCGTTGGCGCATTTTGAAACAAACAGCGAGCATCCTGTAGCTATAAAGTTGGGTTCATTATCCATTGGTCAGGGGAAGAGCGACTGTTATTGCTACCAGTGCAATGATGAAGTTAAAGTACCAGATTTAGTGAATGTATTGAAGAAGTTTGGAATAAATGCTGACACTTTTGTGGAAAAGAATGAGAAAACATTGGTTGAGATGAACATTCAGCAAAATTTAACATGGCAATTCAATATGGAAGGTGAAGATGGAGCAGCGTTTAAGCCAATTTTTGGCAAAGAACTTGTTGGACTCAAGAACTTGGGAAATTCATGTTACATTAACTCTAATATTCAAGTATTGGCCCATTTAGCAGATTTGGTAGATCTATTTTATCATAAAGATATTATGAATTTTAGTAAAAGTTCATGGGAAAAACCGTACGAAGATTTGTACTTACAATTGATAAAAATATTTAATGGTTTAGTGGATGATGAATATTCTGTTCCAAACGTGAGTTCAACTGACTCTATAAAGTGGCAGAAAGGGTTGAGCTTGTCAATTTTTAAGTCATTGGTAGGAAAGTCAAATGCAGAATTTAATTCGCCTAATCAGCAGGATGCCTTTGAATTTTTATTGTTTCTTCTTGATCAAATGGAGACTTATTATTATAAGAATGCAGCTAAGAATAGCGAGTCAAGCTGCTTCAAAGTCAATCCTATAAGTGCTTTCAAATATGTGGAGCTTGTTAAGTTAGCTAATATTGAGGATAATAAATTTAAATTAATTGATGAATTAAGTCAGTATTTATCACTTAATATTGATGAAGTGGTTGAGGGAACTAATGAGGATGGTTCTAAAATATACAAGAAGGTAGACTTTGAAACTTCTATAAAGAACTATTTTAACAGTAATGAAGAAATAGAGCTTTCAGGTTCTAAATATTCCAAATCACTGAAATTGGCCAGTTTACCAAATGTCTTGACAGTTCAATTACAAAGAGCTAAGTTAGTGAACTGGGTACCTACCAAAATAGACATTCCTGTCGAAGTGCCAGATCAGATTGATCTATCTGAGTATGTGATTCTGAAGGACGAGTTAAACGAGCAGAAGAACAGCCCATTATTCATTCAAGAGGATGCCGAAGACGAAAGTTCGAGTACCGGTCCTCCAACTTTTGAGCCGAATCAAATGGTGATGGACTCTCTTTTACAAATGGGGTTCCCAGAACCAAGATGCAAGAAAGCTTTATTTAAGGTTGGAAACAGCACAAATCCAGAAGACGCTATGAACTGGTTGTTTGAGCATATGGAGGATGCGGACATTGACGAGCCTCTTGTGATCCCAGCCAGCGGCTCAGCCCCAAAAGAAGCCAACGCAAACGAGCCTTCTGATGACGAGATTAGCAATCTTGCCGCTATGGGATTCGACCGGAAACTTGTTAGAAAAGCACTAATTGTGAATGGTAAGAATGCGGAGGCCGCGGTAGAGTGGCTCTTCAATAATCCTACAGACAGCGGAGAGATCGAAGTGGAACAGACCATCGCACAGCCTACTAAGAGTGCGGAGATCGAGGCGATACTCAAGGGATCAGCAGATAACGTCTCTTCTGCAAAATACTCACTTAAAGCTGTTATATGTCACAAGGGAAGTCTGATACACACGGGCCATTACGTCGTCTTCATCAAACAGGTAGTGGACGGCCGGCCTGAGTGGGTCCTCTATAACGACGAAAAGGTGGCAGTCGCGAGCGATGGAAAAAGTATGGAGGACATCGAAAAGAACGGCTACGTTTATTTCTTCACTAAAAATTGATCTGAGCTAAAAAATATGACATTATATGCTGATCTATTTAATACCTAAATGTAGTTATTGTCGTATAGCCCCGCGCGTGCGCATAGAAAAAGAAAATCATAAGAGAATAAGGTATTAGACCAGATCTCCAGTTGGGCATCAGACTACACTTTTTATCAATCTTTTGAAAAGCTTGGAATTGACTGTTACGTGTGACAAAATGACTGACGAAATTCACCATAGGCCAAGCAACCAGACAGTAAATGTTGCAACTCCGGAGGTACATACATCAAACCTTCGAAATCTTAATGATTTCTACTGGACAAATCGGAAAGAACCACATACGTATAGAAGAAAAGAAATATTAAAACGTCATCCAGAAGTGACAAAGCTCACAGGACCTGAACCTTTGACCAAGTATATAATATTTGGTGTTGTATCTCTTCAATTGTTCTGTGCATACCAAATGCGTAACACTCCAATATTAAGTTTTAAGTTTCTTGGAATAGCTTATATAATTGGTGCAACTGCAAATCAAAATTGTTTTTTAGCAATTCATGAGATGTCACATAATCTTGCTTTCAAAAGTCCATTACATAATCAACTATATTCAATATTTGCTAATATACCAATTGGTGTACCTTATTCTGCAAGTTTTAAGCCATATCATCAACTTCACCATAAATTTTTAGGTGATGTAAATTATGATACTGACTTACCAACTAATTTTGAAGCAATATTTTTATCAAACGTATTTGGTAAAGCATTTTTTGCAACTTTCCAGTTATTCTTTTATGCTCTACGTCCAATGTTTATTACAAACGTTAAGTTTACGCTAGTCCATTTACTCAATGTCCTAGTTCAGGTAATGGTGGATTATCTCCTCGTTCAGCACTGTGGAGTGAACTCGTTATACTATCTTCTTATCAGCTCGTTTCTTGCAGGCTCGATTCATCCGTGCGCAGGCCATTTCATATCTGAGCACTATATCCTAAACCCACCGGAAAGTGAAGAGTGGCTCAAGTCCAAATCTCTCTACATTAAAACTGTGCTAGAGGGAGAGAAAGTCCCGCCACCAGAGACCTACTCATACTACGGTATCTTGAACATGTTCACTTGGAACGTTGGCTTACACAACGAGCACCACGACTTCCCGTACATCGCTTGGTCAAAGCTATTCAAGCTTAACGAAATCGCTAACGAGTTCTACGAGCCTCTCCCAAAGACAAAGAGCTGGTCTTACACGATAATTGACTTTGTCTTTAACAAAGATATAACCTTATGGAACAGAGTCAAGCGAGACTTAGCCAGTAAAACTGTGGTTGAAAAGACCAATTTAAACGAAAATTGATAGATCTGAGACACTCTTAGAGTCAAATTAAAAAGTCCTTTTTAAACAATAGGATTATTTATATCCTGTTGGTGCAATATTTGTAATGTATATAGAATAATGCAATGCATTTCCTACGCTTTCAATCTACCTGCTGCATATGTAGAAAATTTCATAAATTTTTTTCTTCTTCTTGATGAGCACCTACCAGGTCGGCATACATAGTACACAGTCTGTTCACCAATGCTAACATTTTGTCCTTATTGCTCAAACATGCTTACTGTAAGTTTATGATGGCACACGCAGCTATGGGGTTTTACTAACATTACAGGTTTCCAAAAGCACCACTACGGGGCAGAACCGGTTTGTGTGCGCAACATGCCCATACGAGTTCCCAATTGCCGGAGTTCTGATGTACAATAGAAAAGATTTAGAAAGGAAGACCGTGGATGATGTTCTTGGAGGAGATGGAGCTTGGGATAATGTTGACCAGACGGCGGCACAATGTCCGGTAGAAAGCTGTGGTGGCGACAGAGCCTACTTCTTCCAATTGCAAATTAGAAGTGCTGATGAGCCTATGACCACTTTTTACAAGGTACGTATTATTGATTTATTTTATTGGCTAATACAAGTATACTAACAAATACAGTGCGTGAAATGTGGTAATCAATGGAGAGAGAATTGAAACCGCGTCTTACTACAAGGTGTTGGTGGGAGTCAAGGCATAGGCGGCCTCTAGAAGTAACAATCATAAACAAGGAAAAGAAGGAGAGAGAAGGAGGAGAGAAGACGGTGCAAGGAGGGAGGAAAAGAGAGAAAAAGAGAGGAAAAAGAAAAGGGACGGGATATATTTGGGTTTCCCTTGTGGTAAAGTAACTGGAACTGAACAAACCATTCACTTATTTTGGTTATAGGCCTGCAGCTCTAAATGCGGCTACTTGTCTATCCTTATATAAAGGAAACTGACGCGGCGTATTTGAGTGAGAGGATAAATATATTGTTTTAAAGCTGTAATATTATTTATGTCTTTTGGTGGCTTTCCAGATAATAATTCAGACGCCAGATATTCATTTGATGCTAGTGTTGGTTCTTCATCTAACTCTGGATTTATGAATTCTAGAAGCAGCTCTAAGAGTGAAGCTACAAGTTCTTCCACTTTTTCTCCCAGCTTGTTTCTGGGTACACTTTCTAGCCCATTTAATTCATCAAACAGCTTTAGTGTTAAGTCGAATTTAGGTCAGATAAATGAAGCCAACGGCTACAGCACGATGGTTGACAGGTTGACAGTGGAGTCTGATCAATACGCTAAACCTGCTGCTACAAGAAGATTCGACAGACCCATTGACACTGTGACTTCGTTCACACCGTCGCAGCATAACACTGGACAATTTTCTTCTACTATTCCAAGTTTCAGCAACTATGATTACTCTTCGTTCATCAGACCCAACACTAACCAAAAGTTTATCAGCCACGAGCCAGCGGACAGTATTACGACTCAAAATCAGGCGCGACATCAGTTTGAGATCCGTATCAAGGATAATAAAATCAAATCACTTACTTTGGAACTATCACGACTTGAGGAGATTCTCCGGTTGAAAGCTGAGTCTGATGAAGTTATCAGTGAGCCAAAGTTAGGCAGTGATCCTGCTACAATCCATGTTCCTTCAAGATTGAAAAGAGTGTTTCAAAGACTTATTACTAAATTGCATAGCACAGAGCAGGAGCTTAATAAAACCAAATTAAGGTTGGAATCTTTATATACTGCTATTACAATGAACCCAGTTAAGGGTCCACCTACCAAATATGGACAATACGATGAAGAAGAGGTAGCACATAGATTGGTTTCTAGATTGGAAAGACTATCTGATGAGAATAAAGAACTTAAAACATTATTAGATTTTGGTAAAGCTAAAGAAAGAGATATTCATATTAGACTACTCACTAATGAGAATAAAAGATTGAAGACTCAAATTCTAAAATTAGAGGAATCTACTTCTTAATTACATTAAATAGGACAATTTTCAACTTTATTAATTATATTTATGATTAATAGTTTGTTCCAAGACTTTTTTCCCCCCCTTATTTCCATTAAATATCTTTAAGCATATGGCTAATAATAAACTAATTGCTCTACATTCGTATATATGTAAAAATTCATTCATTTAATAATTCTGTAGTCTCATCTGTGGTATCATCATCTTTAACTGTATCTTGTGTTTTTGATGATTTTGCAACACCTACCTTTGAATAACCTAGTGTTTCCACTGCCTCCAACATTTTTGATCTTGTATTTTCCATCAAGCTCGCAACATCAGCTTTCGTCATACCTTCAGTAGAAACAGGATCTAAACATTCAATAACAATTGTTCCAGTATTAAAGATTTTATCCTTAAAATTAACGATATTAGAGGTATTGCTAGCAACTATTGGCACAACTGGAACCTGAGCATCAACGGCGAGATGGAAGGCTCCCTTCTTAAATGGTCCAAGGAATAAATCCTTAGAGTATGAACGGGTACCTTCTGGGAATAACCATAAGCTCCGTTTCTCTTCCTTCATCTGAGTTAAGGCATCATTTAATGTCTTGATTGATTTTGCTCTGTTAGAACGGTCTAAAAAGAATGTTCCACTTAATGTCATAAACCACCCGAGAATTGGAATATACTGAAGGGAGCGTTTAGCGGTAACGGTACATCCTTGAGGGAACATTCTACCTAGAATTAGAATATCGAGAGATGACTGATGATTACCAACAAGAATAGCTGGAAGAGCTTCTAGAAGCTTATGCTCGTTACGAACTTCAATATTAATACCTAAAATAGTTGAGAAACTATTATAGAAAGCTCTAGCAGTAGCCCATTGAGCAAGATGTCTCTTACCAACTATTGTAAGAACTATTGAGGCAAGAACTCCATAAATTGCACATCCAAAGAAAATATTTACAGTTAAGAATGTTTTCCCATAGAATTTAAGCTTACTTAAGAACCCCATTTCTTCTGCCATATAATATAATTTGGGGAAATATTCGCCTCTTACATCAGCAGAGGTTTTTTTCCCCTGTATATCCGATCATCGATACATAACCAAAGGCAAGGCTATTATATAGGGTAAACTCACATTACATGTAATCTACAAAGCAATTGAATTTAGTGTTTAAATTAAGGTTACAATTTCTCTTGGGATTCTTGCAAAAGCTTTAGAAGTTCATCCCCATTCTTAACACGTATGAAAAATACACTTACTTTCCCTTCGCTAAATACTGGTACCTTGATGGTATTTTTACCAACAACCTCATATTTTACCTCCTTCATTATATATTGGTTAAGTAAAACATTATTAGAACCTTCACTTCTTAACACTAAACGTGATTTTTTAGTATCATGATGTTCAAGAATACGTAAAAATCCAAGTCCTTTAGTAGCATATGCACCATTCTCAATTTGTAAAAGTTTGGCTTTCTTCAAGTATTTTATATCTTCATTCTCTTCTCCAGCAAATTTTTCTTCAGTTGGTTCAGCAGGTTTGGCAGATGGAGTGGATTCAGTATTAGTTTCGCTGCTAGCACCATTTGCGCTGTTATCAGTAGCAGCAGCAGGGGCAGCAGGGGCAGCAGAGGTAGATTCTGGCTTGGAGCCATCAGTGGATGGTTTGGAGAAGGAGAAGCTAAAACCGCCTTCCTTAGCTGCCGATCCAAAATTAAAGCTGGGTTTATCAGAGGTCTTGGTAGCAAAAGCAGACTCTGTCTGAGCATTTTGGCCGTCCGGCTTACTGAACAGAAATGCGAAGCCAGCTGGTTTAGCAGTATCATCGGTTTTTGGTAGAGAGCTTGAGTTAAACAGAAATACAGACTTGGTAGAACCTGCTGATCCACCAAAATTGAATACAGGCTTCGAATTGTCATTGTTCTTGGATTCAGCAGGCTTTCCAAAACTGAAGGCAGGTGCCAGTGGTTTAGTAGCAGTGTCCTCAGTCGCAGGCTTTCCGAAACTGAAGGCCGGTGGCTTTGGTTTATCATCATTAGAAGACACTGGTTCCTTACTTGTGTTGTTTCCAATGCTACCAAAATTGAAGGTAGGTTTACTTGCAGGCGCCTGTTGCGCAGAACTTTCACTGTCCTTCAGACTATCTTTATCTTCAGCAGGTTTTCCAAAGCCAAAGATAGGTTTATTAGATGTTTCTGATTTCTGGGCTTCTGCAGGCTTGCCAAAGCTGAAAGCAGGCTTGCTACTGGCTTCACCGTCGCTCAGAGGCTTACCAAAGCCAAAAGCAGGAGCTTCTTTCCCGCTGGCACTTCCTCCAAAGTTGAATGTTGGCTTTTGTGCATTTGTTTCTTGAGGTTTGAAACTGAAAGCAAAGGTAGGTTTGTTTGCTTCAGGTTCCTTCTGACTACCAAAACTAAAAGCCGGCTTAGTTCCACTCTCAGTAGAAGTAGTAGTTGTAGTTGTAGTTGTAGTTGTAGCAGCATTAGATGGAGGTTGACCAAAACTGAATCCAGAACCAGTAGTCTTCGATTTTTTAGAAGAGTCAGATTCAGCAGGCTGACCAAATATAGAGCCCGCATTATTTGATCCACCAAAAGAGAACGCTGGCTTTGATGCTGGGGCGGAACTAGAGGGCACTCCGAATAGTGATGGAGTTGCATTGGCTTGAGTTTCTACCTTTTTCTCAGCAGGAGCTTGAGGAGCAGTTTTGCTCAATTCAGTAGCTTTATTTAACAGACCATTTGAATCGTTAGATTTTCCATTCACAATCGGAGATTTTCCCCAAGTAAAAGCTGTTTGAACCTTCTTCTGAGACGTAGATGATGGAATTGTGAACAGTGGACCCTGAATAGGAATTGCTTCATCTTCACTGTCACTATCATCTTTTGGTTTTGGTTTTGGTTTTGAAGTATTTCCAAATTTAAATACAGAACCTGACGCGCCGCTTGTTGTAGGCTTGAATGTGAAACTAGGACCCTTGATCTCTATCTTCTCATCTTCTGATTCATCTTCTGATTCTGGTTCTTCTTGTGATGCTGCTGGTGTCTCAGGTTCAATGCGAGCAGCTTTGAAACTTGGAAGACTAGGCTTTGTAGAACTGCCATTGTTTAATTTATTCTGATCTGTAGACGGTATTTTAGTTAAAGAACCAGTTCTAATTTGCTTAAAATATTTAATATATTTTTCACAATATTCTGTATAGTCTCCTAAAGGTGCTTCTTTATTTGTCAAGGTTAATGATGATATAAAATTATCATTTAATGCCTTGATTTGAGAGGCTATTGAATTGCTATCCACTGTGTTAGCGGTTTCAACAGTTACAGCGCTTCCAACTTTTGAAAGTGAATTAGCTGGATATAAACTTGGTGATTGAAATAATGATGGTGTTTTAGATGTTGAATTTTTAAAAATAGAAAATGCATTGGGTTTCTTATTCTCCTCACTTTGTGAACTTAAAACTGGAAGATTATTTGATCCTGGGTTACTAAAATTAAATTTACTAAATGCATTAGTATTTGATGATTCATTAGATTTTACCAGCGTTCCAAATTTAGGATATAATCCTTCTGAATTAAGCTTTGACTTTGGTTTCAAGATTTTTCTCTTTGAGATTTGCTCTACTGATGAAATAGTAGGCTTATCAAGCTCACCACTAGCACCTCCATCTTCATCATCTACTGACATATCCTTATATAAAGGAGTATCAGCTGTTCTTTTCGCCATGTTTTATAGGGAACCTTGTCTATAATTGCCCTTTCTGGCACAACAGTTTACAACCTGGAACTGTACCGTAGCGTTCTTGTTTCTATATTTTTTTTCTAATACAAAAAAAAAAGCGAAAATTACATGTACGATGCTAAGCGCACGCGAAGTGGCGGTGGCAAGCGGTATATAAAGTTTTGAGTCTGTGAGTTGACTGACAGTATTTAGTTTGATTAGATCAGATTATTGAAAGATGGCCGAGGAGGAGTCTTATCCAGTTAAGCTTTATGTTTATGACCTTTCTCAAGGAATGGCGCGGGCGATATCTCCGCAAATAATCGGAATACAAATTGATGCGATCTATCATACATCAGTAGTTATCCATAATAAGGAGTATTTCTTTTCAAGAGGAATCACATTTACTTCACCACCTGGTACTACAATATATGGAAATCCTATTGAAGTTATAGATATGGGTAAAAGTTTTATTTCTCAAGATTTAGTGGATGATTATTTAGAAGATATGAAAACGGAGTATCATGATATGAGCTATGATTTATTTAAACATAATTGTAATCATTTTTCAAATGATTTTTGTGAATTTTTAGTTAATAAAGAAATTCCAGATAAAATTAAAAATTTACCAGATTTAGTATTAAGTACTCCAACAGGTCAAATGTTTAGTGAGATGCTTGCAGGTCAACTTACTAATTATGCTACTGCTGTTGGACCAAATGATCATAGTATATGAAATTTTTTACAATTAAAGAGTAATTTATTCTTTATTTAGAAAAAAATTGATTATATATCTTTTACTAAACTTCTGAATTTTTGTACTTCTTCCCAACAATTCAATGGCTTATCAGAATTATTCTTTAAGCATGCAAGAACTTCATCTCTAGTTGAAGATATATTCTCAGATTTTGATTTTGAAATTTGACTTTGAAAATATTTACTTGAATTAATAGTATTTAACTTTTCAGTTAATTCTTCTAATTTAGAACTTAAATTTGCTGATGAAAGTTCTGGATTGATATCTTCAGTGACTGATTTCTCAGAAATTGATTTTAAAACACTTTCATTTTTAGCTTTTAAAAGACTAGAAACTTTTTTAGATACTTGCTTTTGAACAAAACTTTCAGATAATTGAGAACGTGCGTAATTTGACTAATTGTTAATAAAATTATACTTTATAAATATTTCCAGAAACTCTCATTGGCCCAATGGCTTTATTGATCACTACTCACCTCATCAGAATTATCAAGCTCAGCCAAGAACTCCTCAGAGAAGTTCACAGGAGTAGATGGTGTAAGAACCTTTGTAGATTCCATTTTAGACGCAGAAGACCCCATTGCTCAGACCTCTCTGCTGAAATTTGCTTCCACCGTAGCCCAGGTTACACGACTTTTTGCAATATCCAGGTTACGTGCCCGCGAAACACAGCATCAACACAGGATGCGCGGCAGCCCCAGCGGGTGCGGAGCGTGGAACTAGTTCGCTACAGCAGTAATTTATCATTAATTCGTCACAATTTCTGAGAAGAACAAAACTGGATATAAAACAAACAGTATAAAAATACAAAAACACACACAGATATACAAATTCCTGAACAACCTTGCCCAATAAACACCTCCAAAACCAAAGAAAAAAAAAAGATATATCTTAAATATATCTATATATATGATTAGACACAAACTAGTAGTAATATTAAAATTTATAAAACAAAGAGAGAAGGAGGAACTTCTTCTTCGTAAACATTAACATTTTCTTTATTACTTACTTCTCCATTAGCACTGTTATTTTCAGTATCTGATTCCTCATTCTTACCAGCAGCAGCTTGTTGTTGCAGATGGTCTTCCTTTAAGATAATTAAATTATCTAAATATCTTAAAGCAGATCTAGCATGATTAAAATCAGGGGCCATTGAGTTAAGTTTCCAGTGAAAGTCACGATAATAATTAATTAGTTCTTCTTTTTCATCATTGAGACTATCAATTTGTGATTTAAGTAAATTATCTGGAACACTTGTTTCATTCTTCTTCATATGAACAACTTGAACATATTGCATTTCCAAATTTAAAACTTTGACAAGTAATGCTAAAATAATTCCAATAAATATAAATGATCTTCTAGTATTTAGTAACCAAAAAGATTCAAGATTATATGGTTTTAAATTAAACAAAAATTTATAGATTATTGTTTTAATAAACTCTCTAACTTGTGGTTTAATATCAGTAAATTTTTTAACTATAGCTTCAGTATCTCTTAATTCCATATTTCTTGAACCATTTTTACCCAAGTTATCCTCTAAAGTATCAATATATTTAACAATAATTCTTTTATAAATAAGAAGAATAATTGTATAATATAATAAATTTAAAGATCCATTAGAAAGTAAACTAAATCTTTTATAATCAGAGAAACTATTTCTTTTACCACCAACTAACATTAATGCAGCACCTTCTGTTTCATTAGAATTATTAGCTGCATTATCAACTAATTTAATCAGATCTGGTAAAGCATTGAACCAATTATTTAATCCCTGAATCAGCGGAACTGCTTTAGAACAAATATCATCAAAATTATCTTGTCTTAATGACCTTATTGAAAATAATTTAATAAGTATTTCATCAATTTGACAAGATAAGTTCATTGTCTCTATAAATATTAATTTAGAGATAAACTTATTACTTGAATCTTTAGTTAAATCAATTTTATCAAATTCATTTGGACTAATTTCTAATTCATTGCATGCTTGAGTTCTAACCATAATATTAAACATATTATTCTTTGTCATTAACTCATTCTTTTCCATAACATTTAAACTATTTGGATCAATTAATAAATCATTATATGTAAGTTTATCAACAATCCAATTATTTTCAAGATCTGTAATACTCAGTTTTCCTTCAAATAAAGCATATAATTTATCATGGAAAATAACAGCCCATGATACAATCTTTCTAATCTTTCTTTCCCATAATGGAATATTATCCCAATCATCACAAGGACAATTCATACCCATTTCTTCTGCATATGATATCATCATGGTAGAAATTTTCCAAACAGATCCTGTATTGAAAGGATTATTACTATTCAAGAAGCTATAATTCAGTAATAGTAAAAATGCTTGTAAAACTGAGAACTTTGGAGTTTCGTATAGATTATCTTGCATTAGCGCAATTGCAATCAGCTCAAGTTTTAGCACATTAGGTTTCTCTTTTGTCTTTGTAAGTGTATCGTAGTCAGTATTTCCTGCTTCAAATTCATTAGAGTCAAGCTCCCACCAATTTAATGCTAAAAGATAAACAGCACATAGTAATAATGGATGAATTTCTCGGTAATTCCGACAATATCTTTCACTGAAAGCTTGTCGTGATAGTACCGGGAAAGTTGGATGCACTAACTTGAAGTATAAGTTAATCAAGTAATTACTGTTGTTGTTGATAATATCTTCAATCTCATCACACTGTAAATATTTCAAATTAATGAAATCAGTTGCATCGTCAACAATTTGAAAAAATGATTGACTGTTAAGTTTTCTAATAACTTTATTACCATCCTCAAAGTTAGATATTGGATTTTTAATAATTGTAAGTGATTCCCCATTTGAAGTTCTGAAATCAAATAATTTTTTCTCTAAAATTGAACATTCACCAATAACTGTTGTAGATTTAGAATTTAATAATGATAATGAACTTGACATAACAGTTGGTTCATTAAGTAAACTATAATCTTTAACAGGTATTTCTATATTAGCATCAACACTATTGGCAATCAAATTAACTTTACCAGTAGATGGAAACATACTTAATAAATTTTGAGGATATGTGCAAATAATATTCTTTTTATCACATTCTGTACATGAATTTCTATTAGGAATTTTAATACACTTGGATCTTTTCTTCTTACAAGCATCACAAGGTTTAGTTCTTTGTCGTCCCTTTATTGAATCTTCCAGGGGTTTAGCTTGTGATGTTTGCTTTATAAGTTTATGAACACCTGAAAGTAAATTAACATTATTAAATAAAAATATTTTATCATTATCATATTCACAAGGTTGATTTCTTTTTTCACATTCAACACAACTTCTTTTATTTTCAGGTATAACACATTTAGTTTTCCTTTTTCTACAACCATCACAAGGTCTAAATCTTGCCTTTTTAGTTTTTGATAAATTTGAATTTGAATTTTTTCTTTTAAGACCATCACTTGATTCTTCATCAGCTATTTCATCACGAATTGGAATCTCAGGGAGTTCTAAGGAGTCTAAACTTACTGGTTCCTTCTCTTCAATAACTCTTTCATTCTGCCACTGTATATTATTTGGTGGAGTAAGTAAATTTATAAAATCAAACAGATCTCTTCTACCATTTATTTGTTGTGTTGTATCTGTAAACCCAGGTGCAAACGTTGATAAGAATCCCATACTGTTGTTGCTACCATTGCTATTGGCCCTATTCTTTAAATTATTATTATTACCATTTTTACTATTATTATTTGCTGATGAATTTGATGATGATGATGGTGATTGTGAGCTCTCTGGGGAATGTCCAGCATTCGCTATAGAAGCTAAACTTGCTATACTAACATTGCTTGTTATTGGTTGTTGTATAGACTGCTGCTGTATAGGCTGGTTTGAACTATTATTAGTCATCCCATTCTTATAATTAAACTTCATCATCTCCCTCGGATCCGCCGTATTCATCGTATTTAACTAACTATTATATAAATATTTCTCAAATCTATTTCTAATTTTGACTAGTACTTGTAATGTAGTGAATGTAACAAGTTTTGACTAATATAGGGACCGAAAGCTGCGTTTATAAAAAAAAAAATATATACACAATTTCAGATTTTTTCCCTTTGGATCACCCACCGGAACTTTAATGTGAAGAAGTCCAAGTTTCAAACAATAAACTAATTTAATTAATTAGTCAAATATTTAACTATTTAATAATATTACAAATAATGATAATAATAATAATAATAAATTAATTTTTAAATAATGAATCAAGTATGTATTTATTTATCAAAATAATGTGTCAGCTTCTCTCTCTTTTTAAAAAGCCTCCCTATAAAAAAGATATTATATATAAAAAGATTTTCCCGATAAGGAAGTTTCTGGGAGGATCCGCTTGTACAATAAACGTTATCTGTCGGTGATCTTGAGCGTGTGACAGCCTAATTCCTACTAATCTTCAGTATCATCAGCATCGTCAGAATTTTCATCGCTGTCGTCGCTGTCATCGTCTTTGCTGTCATTTCCAGCTTTATTCTCACCGTTATCGTCCTCGTCCTCGTCCTCCTCGTCGTCATCAAAATCTGAGGGCGGACCAATCTTCTTCTTCACTACTTCAACAATATCCGGCCACTCTCTCATACCAGCAAGTGTAGGGTTTCCCTTCCCAATGAATTTCTCTGTGGGCTGTAAAATCTGTACAAATGGGAAATACTCCTTCATTAGTCCCAAGTGAATCTTAGTAATGGGCTGAGAGTAAGACATGCTATTGATACTTAAAGCAGCAATAATTGGCTTTTGCTTATTCCAAGTCATAACAATCGTAGTTAATAAATCAGATGCAATACCATTCACTATTTGTGCTAATGCATTAGCTGATAAAGGTGCAATAACCATAATATCTGCCCATTTTCCTAATTCTAAATGTAAAATTGGATCTGAATGAAAATTACTATCATAAAATTTTCTAACTTTTGGATCTCTAGATTCAAATTTATAAATATCTTTATCAGTCCAAATTTTTTGAATTCCAGAATCCATAATACGTTTCCAATTAGACTTTTTCTTAGAATTTGGTTCCTTTTGATTACCACCAATATAATCTTGTAAATTTAATGCATGTAAAGCAGAGTCTGTCATAACTAATTTAATAGAAAGTTTATCGTGTGAATATAAAGAAAAAAGTTTTTTAATTATTGGAAATATCTTATTTGTTGAACTCGTTCCAGTTACTCCTAGTAAAATATGTATTTTATTATCATCCTTATATGGTGCTTCACTACTAGTAATATTATGAATATTATCAGTAGATATAGACGGAGAAGTTAAAGAACTGGAAAAAGTAGTCGTAGCTACACTTATATCATCACGAAATTTAGAATAAGATTGGGCCTCATTTGCTTTATTAGTATTACCTTGAAGTAACGATGATGCATTACTAGGCTCATTATGCTTTGACGTGAGAGGCTTGACACCATCTTTTAAAGTCAGATCAGCACCGTGAACAGCTTGTCGACGTTGAGTTAACTCATCTAAAACAAACAGGGGATGAACCTCTTGCTTCGGCAGTCCTTTATTCAAATTTTCTGATGATGATGGGATAGCTAAACTTGATTTCAAAACAGTCTCTTTAGGGTTATTTATCTTTAAAATAACTTTTGAACCACCTTTACTCTTCCTATCACTCTTTTCCACCTCTTTCTCAGGGTCTGCGGTACTCATTATAGCAACACTGCTCGCCGCTCTCTGTACAAGAATCTGTCTGCGATTCACAAATTTACCTCATCTCCCTTGCACGTGAAACGCGATTCGGGGCATCCACTGCGAGGGAACGCCAGGACGGATGCCCGACAAGGAGGGGGGCACTACTACCACAATGGACGGTATGCCCAAGTCTTCAGAGATCGTGCTATTCAGGAGCTTCCACGGGGCTATAACCTACTTAGACATGAAGTCTGAGCTTGATTACGAGGTGGAGAATCTTCTTGTGTACCTTCGACCAGGGAAGCCAGTAATGTCTACAAGGTTAGCGCTTGAGACCATTCGAACCGCTACTAAGGCTAAGACGAACCCAAAATCCAGGTCAAATTTATTGCTGATATACAGAGATTTAGGGATTTTTGAAAATTTAATGTTTACTTTAGAGGCAGAGGACGATGATACTAGAATGTTATCGTTACTTGTATTGAGACAGTTCGTGGAGCTAGAAGAGTCTGAGCAGAATAGATTAGAGCACTTGCTGAAGATATATGAGGAGAATTTTATTAATCGCTTGCTAGACCGTTTGAACGACCCAAATGTCTTTGTTGTCTATCATTCGTTGTTCACTCTTTCTCATATTGTCGTACATTCGCTGGTATCAAGTTTAAACAAGTTACGAGCTGACCGCACTGTTTTCGTCAAGTTGATAAATATACTACCGGAAGTCGGCGATCTTTCTCACAAGCTGGAAATAGGTGTCATGATTATAGTCCAGTCTCTAGCGTTGATATCTATGCTCTTGAAGGATAACTCGAGCATACAGGTACAAAACTCTGTGGAACAGCTAGGTTTACTAGGTAAGTTGACTTTGCTACTTGATAGTTCTCCAATTGTTACTGAGCATGTTTTAGCAGTGTTTGTTAACATGTCTGCGATACCTGATATATCTACAAAACAAGAAATTATTGATTTTGAAATCTTAGAGATTTTGCGAAGTAAAATTATTCAATTTAAAGATAGAAATGAAGAAGTATGCAAGAGAATTATCATGAACTATGCCAAAATTTTAGTAAATATTACTAGCGCAGATATTCAGTTGTCTAGTCTTTTAGAACATGAAAAGATTAAGAAGTTGACTGAGTCATTATTGCAAATTGATGTTATTGGACAGATATGTCGATTGATGCAAACTAAAGACTATTTTGCACAATTGTATGGGCTAAAAGCTTTGTCAAATATACTGAATTTACCAGTAGTAGTTATAATTCTGCCAACAGGAGGACCACCAATTTCATTAATGTATCAAGTCAGAAGTCATGGAGTGTTACAAATTATTGAAGAAATTTACGAAAAGGTATTGTGTGAAATTAAACCAGAAGAGTATACTATATTGTTTTCAGAATTATTTACTGATGAATTAAAATTGCAATTATTAAATGCTCTTGAAATTTATGCTCAAAAGAATCCTGAAAGTATGAGTTTAAATTTGATAAACATATTAACTCAAGATTTATGTTTAATTATTAAAGACCCTAATGAGAATTCAATTAAAATTGCTACTAGAATACTTGAATTCTTTTGTTTACTTAAAAATTCAGGATCGCTAATAATACAGGATGAATTAAATTCTAAAAGAGATCAAATTATTTCATCTGCTAGTTTAATAGCAGCAGATGAACCTTCAGTTATGAATATTATCCAAGATTTATTTGCTTCTGAAATTAATGAATCACCATTTACGCAGTGATAGAAATTTTGAAGCATCTTCAGTTATCACTAACTCTGAATTTAAGGTTTTTAATTGTGGACAATATGAACTATTTATAATCTTAAGACTAGCAAGTCCTAAAAATGAATGAAAAATATCTGGGAATTCAGAAGGACCTTTACCAAAACCTCCAACTAATTTATTCTGTGTTTGAGTTAAAAGATATCTTTCAATTGCTTCTTTATTTATAATATTTGATCTTTTTAAAATATTAAGAGATCCTAAATTCCAAAATGCATAACATGTATCTGAATATTTATTTTCTCTACCATTCATTCCACCTAAATCAGCTACTTGAAAAAGCTCATTTGACTCAAAGTCTTCTTCATTATATTTGTTTACCCATAATTGTCTAGATGAAAGCCAGGAAAGAGTATCACTAAATTTTGTATCAATAGTCTGTCCATCTATTTTATCTATTAGATTTAAACATGCCAATGCGCAAAAGGTATAACCGCCATGTCCCTCTTGGTACGGCCCACCACCGAATCCTCCAGAGTAGCTTTTTGAACTCCATACATATTCTGTTAACTTTTCTATATCAATATCACAATCTCTAAGCTCATCATCGCTTAACATATTAATCTGTAGCATTTTTCTTATAGAAGCTGCTAGTAGACATGGCCTAAGATCTGACTCTCCACTAGGAGTTCCATTCTCTTCAAGTATAACTGAGAACGAGCCATTTGAAAGCTGACACTTTCTCACCGCCTTCATAATATTAATCCGATCAATGCGTGAAGTTATACTTTCATCCTTCAAGATACTTAGTATACAAAGAGCGAAATAGGTGGATGGTAAATGTGAAGGATCATAGCTAGTTACCTTATCGTCTAGCTTGTGAGTTAGAGAGCCCCTAAAGCCATTACCTGTGTAGTGAAGATACACCCAGTCAATTATATCAAGTCGCTCTTGCTCTGAGCGATAAACGACCTTATCTAAGCCGTTGAGCATGTCTATAGCTACTAAACAAAAGTATACCAATGACAATTTATTAGAATCATGCAGTTGAGCTCTTGGTGGGAGCATACTAACACACATTTTGAAATAATTGAGATGTCGAGCATCATCGAATCCTATATCATTATTAACAAACTTTTGGTACGCCAGAGATTCGCTGAATTTGGCTAATGATGGTGGTAGATCCTCCATTATGGCTTACTATTAGGTAGTGCGCGCTGGTATTTTCCGGAGCCCTTATATTTTTGTATGGAGCATGCAAAATCTGGAAAAATAGAAAAACAGAAAAAAACCGCCAGTATCGCAGGTAACAGTGGCACCAGAGGTTTAAAGGTTTTTAGAGTAATGTTTCCATCTAGAACTGCTAACACAGATGCTAAGACACCATATACTCTGAATCTTGAGCAACAGCTAGCTTCTCAGCAGAGGAAGACTGCACATAGAAGAATTGTGGATCATGGTAATATTGTAGGAAGATGGACATTGCAAAGAACCAGAGGAATAAGAAAGCAACGTTTAGGTAAAGTGAGACCTGAAGCTTCATATATGATTGATGTTTTACCACCAGCTGCTTATAAAGATCAAGATCCAATAATTGATGTTCAGACAAAGTTTGTTCATTTAAGTGCAAATAAGGCTAGACACGCTATCAATACGATTAAATGGACACCTGAAGGGAGAAGATTAATTAGTGCGAACTATGCTGGAGAATTTACATTATGGAATGGAATGACATTTAATTTTGAAACGATTATGCAAGCTCATGACACTTCTATTCACTCAATGTGTTATTCACATAATGATGATTGGTTAATATCTGGTGACCAAGAGGGAACTATTAAGTTTTGGCAGCCAAATTTTAATAATGTTAATATAGTTAAAGGTCATGTCGATGCTGTTCGTGATTTAGCTTTTTCACCTAATGATTCTAGATTTGTCAGTTGTTCTGATGATAGATTTTTAAAGGTCTGGAATTTCAATACAGGAGCTGAAGAGCGTACATTAAAGGGCCATAATTGGGATGTTAAGTGTTGTGATTGGCATCCTAGTTTAGGTTTGATTGTGAGTGGTTCAAAGGATAATTTACTTAAACTATGGGATCCAAGAGCGTCAAATTGTATAGAGACTATAATGGGATTTAAACATAATATTGTCAAAACTAAATTTCAGCCTACAGGAACTAGTCGATTACTTGCAAGTGTCTCAAAGGATAGATCTTGTAGAGTTTTTGATCTTAGAGCGATGAAAGATTTACTAGTAATTAGAAGTCATGAAGCAGATTTATCGTGTGTGGCTTGGAATCCAGTTCATTCAAGTATGCTTTCGACTGGAGGATTTGATGGATCAATTAATCATTATTTAATAAATTCTCATGATATCGATTTAGGAGTAACAGATGATTTCTCTCAAGATAAAAATAATGATTCAAAATCAGATTTATCAAATCTGCAAGCACCTTCAATTGAACCATGTCATTCAATTCCATATGCTCATGAAAAGGGTGTTAATTGTTTAGAATATCATCCATTAGGTCATGTTTTATGTTCAGCAGGTTCTGATAAATCTGCTAGATTTTGGTGTCGTTCAAGACCAAATGATCCTCATGCATTTAATGATGAATTATATACAAATGTTAAAATTGGTGCATGGCATTATGCTATTAATAATAATGTTAATGCTGTCAGAAATCTTGATGATCCACCAAGCGGTAATGCACCAAAATTATTTAATCAAGAAAATAATGATTCCGCTGCAAACGGACAAGGTGCTCCACCAGTTAATGAAGCCCCTAAATCATTCCTCCCTGGTCTTGGAAGAAGAAGATAATTTCCCCTGTATTAATAGTTATTTAGAATCTAATATTGATGAATTATATCCCATGTAGAATTCATCCAAGGGCCGTCAACTAGTCAACCGGGTAACAATGTTTACTTGTCAAGTAGAGTGGCAATAATCCTTTTGGTACCGCCAGCGTTAGATCTAAGGAACTTTTCAATTGGGATAAATTGTCTATAGTTATGTCTGAATCGCTTTTACCTGTTAATGTAAAACATGCTGGTAAGACTTATAATGTTAATGTTGATTTAAATGAGCCTGGGATTTTATTTAAATCACAAATATTCTCATTAACTAATGTTCCACCTGAAAGACAAAAAGTTTTAGTAAAAGGAGGTCAATTAAAAGATGATAGTGATTTAAAGTTATTAAATTTAAAACCAAATCAATCTATTATGGTATTAGGAACTCCTGATAGTACTGGTGTTCCTCAAAAGCCAAAAGAGAAGATGGTTTTCATTGAAGATTTAGAAAAGCAGGGCAAATTAGCAGAGTTTACTGGTGATCCATTGGGATTTCAAAATTTAGGAAATACTTGTTATTTAAATTCTACATTACAATCTTTAAATAATGTTGATGAATTGAGATCAGCTTTACAAAAATACGATGGTGATGATAAATTAACTAAGGAGATGAAACTGACTTTAAGTAGATTACAAAAGGGTAAAGTTTCTGGAAATGGTCGTTTTATTATTCCATTATCACTTCTTAATACATTAAGATCTCAATTCCCTCAATTTGCAGAGAAAGATAGACATGGATATAAACAACAAGATGCTGAGGAATGTTTTACTCAAATTTTATCTCAATTAAAGACTGCTTTACCAAATGATTTTATTGATAATTATTTTGGACTTAGATTTATAACTTATCAAAAATGTGAAGAAAATGATCCAGAAGATAAACAAGTTATTGGATATGAAGAAGCATTGAAATTATCATGTCATATTACTATTAATACAAATTTTTTAAAGACTGGATTAATAGAGAGTTCTAAAGATTTTGTTACAAAGAATAATCCAAATCTTGGTAGAGATGCTAAATTCTCTATAACTAAAAAAATTTCAAGATTACCAACTTTCTTAACTGTTCATTTTGTTAGATTTTATTGGAAACGTGAGATTAGAACTAAAGCTAAGATTTTAAGAAAAGTTGCATTCCCATTTCAATTAGATGTTACTGATTTAATGGATGAAAGTGTAAAAGAAGTAAATATTAAAACAAGAGATGAAATTTATAAAATTTCAAAAGATAAAGAAGATGAATATAAGGAAAATAGAAGACTGAAAAAAATGAAACCATCAGAAGGTAATAGTAAACTTCTTTTATCAAATAAAGAAAAATTTGAACTTGAAGAAAAAGAATTTGAAGAAAATGAAAAGAAATGGCGTAAAGAATATTCTAAAGTTTTTCCAGAAGGACTTGGTGATGGTGAAGCACCATCTCCATTATATGATTTAGTATCTGTAATTACACATAAAGGTTCATCTGCTGATTCTGGTCATTATCAAGCATTTACTAAAAATGAAAAAGATTTAACTGGAAATTCTTGGTGGTTCTTTAATGATGATAAAGTTAACTCAGTTCTGAAAGAAAAAGTTGAGAGTTTAGCAGGCGGTGGTGAAAGTGATGCTGCATTGATTTTGGTTTATAAAGCCATTGGATTATAATAGAAACTGAATACACGTGTGTATGTTAACGATCTTTTGTGTACTATGCTAACAACTGTCTATTTTAAATGGGGAAAAAACAATTTTTACACTATATATTATCATATAAACAAAAATCTTCTCACCACATTGTAGGCCCCACTAAACAAAGGCACCGCTCAAGATAAACCCTCTTCTCTTTCATGCACAGTCACGTGCCCCATAGAAACACAAAAATTCCAGTGAGGTAAGCAGAGGGCCGACTGAGCGGCCACAGAGGTAAACAGTTCTTTGCTGAATAGGGGGCGAGCTATGTCAGCGACAATACCTCTAATTCCATTCCTCAGAGATACTCTGGGGTTTGTGAATTACCGGAAGAAACAGGGTAATGCCAAAGCTCTTCAGAGATTAATTAAAGATACAAAGTCTTATGTTTTTGTTCCATTGAATGATGAATTTGAGAGGCAAAATCAGTTAAAGATTATATCTTTAGAATCCAAAGGAATTGCAGGTGATATAGAAGCACTTTGGGGTGAAGTTCTGGAACTTCGTCAAAATGAGAGAAAAGAAATGATTAAAAGAGGATACTTAGATGATGAAAATTCTCGTAGAAGTTTAGATCATGCAATATCTTTTAGAGGTACATGTATTGATATGTGTCCAGCTTTTGAAAGAATAAGAAGAACAAGACAAAATAATGTTAATATTAATGAAAGAGATCCACAAACCAATGTTATTCAGCGATCTGAAGCTATTAAATCATTTGCGCGGCCAGCTGCTGGACAGGAACCTCCTTTACCATCAGATGTACGACCTCCTCATGTTTTAGTAAATACTTTAGATTTTATTATTGAAAAATTATTAAAGGGAATGCCAGAGACTCAATCATTTATTTGGGATCGTACTAGATCAATACGACAAGATTTCACATTTCAGAATTATTTTGGACCTGAGACTATTGATTGTAATGAGAGAATTGCACGGATACATATTTTATCTTTACATATTATGGCGAATTCAAATATTGAATATTCTCAACAACAAGAACTTGAACAATTAGAAAAATCTTTAAAGACTTTATCAGAGATGTATGATGAGTATAGAAAGAAAGGATTTCCTCAACCTCCTAATGAAGCAGAGTTTAGAGCTTATCATTTACTTTTAAAAATTAATGATCCAGATCTTGAAAGAAATTGTGAAAAATTACCACCAAAAATATTCAATGATCAGAAAATTCAGCTTGCTTTATTAATTAGAAGATTATTTTCATTCAAATCAGTGCAGAATTGTTCTAATTTATACACAACATTTTTTGATGTTATTTTTAGTCCAAATGTCCCATTTTTAGTTGCTTGTTTGCTAGAGATAAAATTTAATGAGATTAGATTGAATTCATTGAAGTATATATTCCGTGCGAATCATTCAAAGACTAAGAATCTCTATGTTATGCATTTATTTGAGATTTTGAGATTTCCTGATCTCAATGAATTGAAGAAATTTTTAGAATTTTATGATGTTAAGTTTTTTGTGGATTCTAATGGCAATGAATGTATAGACATGAACACTGTCTCAAACATTTACGGAAATGTCACCACTGCCAATGGTGCCCCTAAAATAATGAAGAGTGCCTTTGATGCCCGTCTTGATACGAAGGCTAATGGACGAAGTTATGCTGACATTGTCAACAGTGGCCATAGAAACGCGTTCAGGATCACAGAGAGTACAGTTCAAGCGGAGCAGGTCCCTAGTGCTGCGAATGGCTTTTCGGATATATTTTCAGGGTTCAATAGCAACGCTAATGTAAAAATTTCAGTGAAAGATAACTCTAAGGAAGAACTGGAGCAGAAGAAGAAGGAAGCGGAGAGGATTAGACTAGAGCAAATGCGGGTCAAGAAGGAAGCTGAAAAACTTGAGATGAAGAAGCAGGAGCTCATGAAGAAACAGAAAGAGATTGAGGACAAGAAAAGACAGGAAGAACTTAGAAGACAAGAGCAGATTAGATTAGAAGAGCAACGAGAACTTATGGAGAGAGAAAGAGTTAAGAGGGAAGAAGAAGAGCGTTTAAGAAAGGCCCAGGAGGTTGAGATTTTGAGAAGAAAAGAAGAAGAACGGAAGAGACAGGAGCTTATCTTAAAACGTAAGCAAGAGAAGGCAAATGATTTATCACTGGAACTTTTCAGGTGTTTTTTGAATGAAATTGTTTATGAAAGTTCTTTGGAAGTAGTTGCTGATCGAAAGAGAGCAGAAAATTTGAAAAAACATTGGATTTGTATATTTGCCCAAGTTGCAAAGAAATCTAAACAAAAGTTTGATGATAAACAGAGAATATATGACGAGGTTAATAAGGCTGAATTACTTGGAATCACTCCACATGTTAATAGACTTTCCAGAAGAGTGAATATAATCACAGATTTCAAAAAGAATGCTTCTCCATCAATGATCTTGAATGGTCACGAAAGAAAGCTGCCGGCTGCTACAGGTATGAATGGTAATAGTAAGGTCTCGCAGAAGGGACTTGCTGAGAAAGTCGAGAAACTGTACTCGCGTGCTGTGAACAACTCACTTGTCGCTGTTAGCGCTGGCGATCGTTCCATCGTATTAGAAAGAGAGAAGCTCAGTGCAGCAAACTCCTTGACCAAGTTAGAGATGTCCGAGTTTATTACACTTTGCGCCAAACACATCAATAGTGATGGAAAGAAAAAGAGAGTCAGTGTTTTACTCTCAGTGAGCGACTGGCATCTGGATAAAGCCAAATGGTTACAACAGAAGTTTGATCTTAGTGATGCTTACACCTCTTACTTATCAAAATTACTTTCTTATAATGCCAGCTTTGAAGTTGAATTTGCTGGCTTTAATATGAACTCAGTGGAAACATCTGCATTCCTCATTTTTGAATGTGGATTTACTGATGATCAAGATCTAATACAGTATCCAAAAAAGAAGATTATAAAGGATGGTCAATTACTTCTCCAATTATCAGAATTATTATATACTAAATCTAGATTCAAGTTCCAAATAATGCTTCTATTTTGGACTAATGAAGTATCAAGTGCTTCAGAATTGGATATATACCAATGGCTTAATATTGACTTGTTGAAAAGTCGATTTAAAGAAAGATTAATTGACTTAATATTCTGCCCTATTGATCTAAAAAACAGGGCAGATTTAGTAGAAAAGCGATTATATAAGCTGCTTCTGAAAATAGGAAAACATTTTAAAGACTCTGTTGTGAATAATGGGGTTCAAGATAAACTCAAGCCTGCACAGAGTGTTAACAGTACTAAAATACCTATAATTAATGAGTCTTATATTGAGCCAGGTAATGCAAAAGCTCAGAAAGCTGTCAAGCAAGAAAAGGTAATGGCTGTTCAGCATCCATATTTTAAGAAGTTTAGACACTACAGTCTGCTGTTTGTCAAGAATGGCCATAGAAGTTTATCCAAAACTAATAATTTCAAAGTACCATCATCCGAGAAATCTATGATAGCCTTGGATAATGAGAAAAAGAGAAAAGGAGATGAGCTGTTTAGAGATCTGTTCAAGAGACCTAAAACAGGGAATCACTTGGGTAATTCTAGTATTTATGATATACCAATAGTAAACAGATCAGTGAGTCAGGCTGGTAATGATTCAAGAATCTTAGATTTAAGACGTACCAGTATGCTGAGAAATAGTACGGTTAACGGAGAACTTTCTTTAAATGGTTCTTTAGCAGAGTCCACGAACCATAGTTTCTCTATATTAAATTCTAGATTCAACCGGTTATCTAGCAACAAGAGCTTCGCCCGAAACCCTAACCAGTCCGGTATTATGAGTAAAGCGGGAAATGTCTCGCTCAGTCTCGGGCGGTCATTTTCAAATTCCAATAGACCAACAAATTCTTACATAAAAAGACTCCAGGATGATAAACAGCTCGTGAAGCGTGGCGACACTTCAGCTCCAGCTGCGTCCTCGAACAGTCTACAGGACTTGAAGGACCTTGTATCTAGGGTCAAGTCCAAGTACAAATAATTATCAATATGATACGATATGTATATTAAGCACAGTTTTCACTACTAATCTAATTCTATATAATTCATTATGCATTTTTATTTACACAGTGTAAGAAGACAGATAGCTATAGATAGCAGCGTACTCCAGCACTCTAGCACTCCAGCACAGCGGTCTATGCTGTGGGCAAAGCGGCAGCTATAAAACGTGGTAGGGAAAAACAAAAACGCCATTGATTTTTCATCGCGGGAGCATCACAGTAACACGTAAAATATGGCCAACAAGAAGCTGTCAGCCCGCAAGAAATCTGTTACTTGGGAAGATGTCGATAAGTCTAATACGGTGAATAGCGTTGGTGATAATAATAATGCGACTACCCAAAAGCAAATCAATAATTATAAAGTACAGACGCCTGTCCCAAAAGTACAGTTCAAATTTTATAATATTCCATTTCATTTATTAGGTATAATTTATTATTTATTATATGTGGATTATGATAAATTAATTAAATATGAAACAATTAATTATGTCCTTCTTAAAGCATTACCATTAACTTATTTTGGTCAGCTATTATGGTTATCAATGATAGAAGTGATCCCAGTTCCAAGTGAGAAGAAGAAGCAAGGTGCAATTTTACCTAAACCTAGAAGAGTTGGATTTAATATATTTTCAACTTTATTAAATTCTTTTGTTACATTATTATCAACTGTTATAATATATTTTGTCTCTGTTTTACTTGGTTCACCAATTCTTGCTTTTCAAAGTCAAACTTTATTATTTTCTCTTCACTTAGCATTTCTTGTGGTATTGCCTTTGATCACTATTTACCAGTTTAGTTCAAGTAATTGGAAATCTTTAGTAATAATGTTAACTGATTACTTGTTTCTTTTGGAAAATCCTATTTTCCTAATTTCTATTATTGGAACTCTAGGCGGTTGGTCCGGAGTGCTCACTATTCCATTAGACTGGGACAGAGACTGGCAACTATACCCAATAAGTCTAATAGTTGGCTCATATGGTGGAGCTTTTGCTGGAGGTCTCATATCTTTTGTAGCTTCATTATTTATATAATTAATGCTAACAAAAAATTCATACATATATTTACAGTGTAGTCATTATAGTAAACCAGTTATATATTAACACCCAAAAGAAACACAAAAAATAGAAAAATATTTATACAATCCACACTTTACCTTCTGCGACCATCAAACGGTTCTTTTCGCTCATTTTCTCTAATGCCTGTTCAAATTCTTCTTCAGAATACTTTTCTTCTGTTGGTAATCCTTCATTAATAGCAGGGAAAAGAGATTCTGTAGGACAAGAATCATCCTCAAAGAGGTCACTTCTCATTAACTTAGCCATAATCTTGGAGAAATTAGCTAATCTAGAAGCTGAAATCTCAGATTGAATACCTACCTCACTGTCATGAGTTGGTGCTGTTGCTTGATTCTCAAGCTGCTGTAATGGTTGACTTGCTTGTGGTCTATCAACGAGTTCCCAGTCAGTTTCCGGACTCTGTTCATGTCTATTGCTAGATACCTCTGGTACCTGGTTGGTAGTATCCACATCCGCAGAAACTTCCATATCCTCGTCCTCCTCGTCCTCTTCTTCCTCTTCATCAAAAGATTCGATGTCAGAGTCGTCATCTTCTTGCGACGCTCTGGCGGTCTTTCTCTTCTTGGTTTTCTTTGGTCTAATAACTTCCTTGAACAACGCAAATCTGAGTATTCTCTCCGCTTCCTCAGCATCATTGATGTTTACTGATGAGCTGAGACGTAACTTAGCGTGGGCTGTAGCCAAACGGATCAACGTTTCCAAAGTTCTGGCAGTGATTGGGGCAGTGTTCTTTGAGTTATTCTTAACAGCATCATTTCTCAACCCAGCATACACCTTCACAATATGATTCGCAGCACGCTCGCTCAATGTTGGCTTCTTGTCCTTCGCATATTGGATATATTTTCTAATGAATGGCAATGAAAAGAGTTTAAGCTCTTTGATCGCTCTATTACTCTTAGACTGGAAATACTCGAGCGCACCACCATGTAATAAAGTGTTAAACTTTTCATAAACTTCAGTAGGCTGATTATCAGCATCCTGGTCTTGATCTGGATCATCTCCTGTGTTTAAGTTCAAATCTTGGAATTGTCTAATTGGCTCTCCCTCAGCGTATCCCTTTGGTAAGAATCTATGGATCTTCAATACATGCTCAGAAATCTTTCTGTCTCTAGCATCTGAAATATCATCAGTAACAACAAATAATAAATCAAAACGAGATAATAAAGAATCTGGTAATGCAATATTTTGATGTGGATCTTTGTGAACATCATATTGACCAAAAACAGGATTGGCAGCAGCTATAACAGAACAACGAGCATTTAATGATGTATGAATACCAGCTTTCGCAATTGTAACAGTTTGTTGTTCCATAACTTCATGAATAGCAACTCTATCAACATCTGACATTTTATCAAATTCATCAATACAAACAATACCTCTATCTGCTAAAACCATAGCACCAGCTTCTAACTTTCTTTCACCAGTTTCTCTATCAGTAGAAACAGCAGCTGTTAAACCAACACCTGAAGAACCTCTACCAGTTGTGGCAATGGCTAATGAAGCAGTATTTAAAACAAATCTTAAAATTTGAGACTTTGCAGTAGATGGGTCACCCACCATTAAGACGTTAATATCACCTCTTAAATGTGATCCGTTCTCTAAATTCTTCTCAACACCTCCTAAAAGCATCAACAACACGGCTTGTTTGATCATTTCATGACCATATATACTTGGAGCTAATGATTGTGACATCTTTTCAAGTAACCGTGGTCTCTTCTTAACTGTTGTAAAATTTCTGAAATCAGCATCCGTAATTGTCTGTAATGCAACTGTATTAGTAGAGACAGTATGAATTGGATAAACAGAATTAGCTAATAAAACTGTCTTAAAAGTATTAATAGCATTACTACCACCTCCTAAAGTTCTATAAACACCAACTATTTGAACACGATCACCAGGCTTCACACTATCAACTAAGTCATCATCTAATACAACTTCAATAGATCTAGGTAATTGACCAGGGTCAGCTTTTTCTGGCATTTCTTGAATAGAAATTTTTTGATGATCTTTATATGTAGAATAACCATATTCTGTAACAAGTTTATTACCATCTGGATCTTCAGTTGGATAAACTGCAGCTGAAGTAATAGGATTAAATGATGTAGTTTGATCACTATATTCTCTATAAAAAAATTGTCCTTTTGCTTCACTAAAATGAACAGAACGCTGCAATTTTGGACGAACGAGTGAGGTTTTTGTTACAATACCTTCTATTGATACTAACTTTGATAAAAACAGAGCTTTAACAGTTTTTGGACTTAATTGATGAGATCCAAAAGCTCCACGGAAACCAATAAAAAATCTAGTCTTATCATCAAAGTTAATATTACCCATAGAATGTGGATCAAATACAGCATATATAGTATCAGTTAAAGCACGTTCACAAGCTGGTAAGAAATCAGCCGGTTCATTCAATAAACCGAACCAAAATTCCTTATTCCAGTTTCTAATATCATCTAATGATACAGTAAGTCTCTTTTGACCTTTTTGGAGCACTGCCCTTATAGCTTCCTTATAATCTGTTTCACTGATGTTGGAGCCATCCATAGCACTTGAGTCCAAGAACTCTTGAAAGAGACGGACTCTCTCACCAAACAAAGCATCATTTGTATCAACTTCAGGTATTTCTTCCATGATTACTGAAGTTTTCTTGTTTAGTGTATTTTGATCAATACTAGCGAAAGCAAGACAGTATAAGTTCCTTTTAAGAAAAAGAACGACACGAAAAAAAAAAAAAGGTTTCCAGTTCCCGAAAAGGAATTTTTTTTTTTTAGGAAAATAAAATACTGACGCGTAACGCGTCCTACGTAACCCGTTTAGAGTATGAAGCTGCGTGCGGAGAGAAGAATCTGAACATGAGAATATAGCTGAGACGAATACAGTGGATATAAGAAATAAATATTAAATACTCAATTTATGAGTTGACATTTGTATTAAGCATAAGTTAGAAGTCTGAGTTCAAGTAATTATACATAGTTTATATACGATAAGCTATAGGAGAGGACAAAGCGAGAAGTAAAAGTAAATCAAATTCTAAAATTTCGTTATTTGGGGGAGATAATTGGTGTTGCTCTAAAGGAATACAAGAGCAATTCCAGCACCAAGAAGTCCAGCAGATAATTTAAATCCAGCAGCTTCGCCCTTTCCGCTTGATGAGTGTGTTGAACTTTCAGAAACATTACCGGTTGAGAAAGAAGCTGTGAGGGAACCACTATCAGTAGCAGATACTACGCTAGTGATAGTAGAGTTTGAGCCATCATCAGTAACCAAGCTACTATCAGAAGATTCAGCTGAATCTGTTTCGAATTGGTCACCATCAGTAAGACTAGTAGAAGCACTAGAGATGACACTGGCTAAAGAGTCAGAGTCGGTAGTGGCTGAAGCATCGTCAGTGCTGGATGAAGCAGCGTCGGTAGTTGTTGAGGATTCAGCGTCAGAGGAAGTAGAAGTGGTAGCAGAGGCTGCAGCGGCAGCGGCATCAGTAGTAGATGATGGAACACCTGGGGTGTGCTCTGAAGCGGCACCAGATGTAGTACCGGTAGATGACGAACCAGTGGTACCAGTGGCGGCGGCAGGTGCTGCGGCACCAGCACCCTCAGTGCCGTAAAAAGTATTGATAACCAAATAACTACCACTAGTATAGGTAAGAACAGTATTGGTAGTAATTACCACAGTTGAACCTGGTATAGTGACAGAAGTGGTAGCTGAAGCCAAAGATGCTAAAGCACTGATAGCCAAAGAGTTAATAAACTTCATTTATATTTATTATTAATTATAGTTTTGATAATATTCGGTTAAATTATTATTTAACAAGACTAAATAATTGTTCTTTATTATTTAAGTTGTTCTTTAACATTATAGGAAATTAATAGGATATTTATATAATATTACCATGAAATAAGTAGCTGTATCATGTTGAACACGCCTGCATAAAGGTAAAACGGGGACCCATAAAGACAATACATTTTTATCCACCAAATCTGTGGGAATGTATGATAATTCAAGCTAAGCTACTAATCGGGAAATCTTAATAATTATTATACTGATACATTTAGTTAACTTATTACTTTATTGAAATACCGCAACTGAGGTCATAGTTCCACTTTTAGCTAATAATATAATTCTACCATTAATTTTCAAATATTTAATATCTCCTTTATTGGGATGTATAGTACATCTGAATACATATTATATGTAAAACATTTAAATTCATTTTTATAATAGTTTCTGGTATTATGTAATACGGCTAATATTACCCCTCTTAACTCTTTAAGTTTTCTTATAAATTATCTTGAATCGAAATGTATAAACCGAGAATTTAAATTCAATGTAGCGCATATTCTGTTCCTGATGTGATAGTGATGTAATTCTGTATATCCATTAAAGCAGGGTACTTACTTACCAGAAGCCCGTACTGAACGAACAAAAAAAAAAAAAAAAAAAAAAGGAAAAGATCATCCCATCAAGGTGGCGTGCGCCTTAGAGGAATAAATTCAATCTGTTAAAAGCTGCAAAAGCACTGATTAATAATTTGTGAATAATAATGCTGAGACAGCTTAATGGTCTGGGGAGTATTGTAACTCTACTTAAAAGAAGTTCTCAAAAGCGCTATCCGTCATATCAGCGACACAGCAATTTATCATATCTTTTTAATAGTAATGAAATGATTCGTTATCGTCTTACTGCAAAAAGACTGATTTATCTTTCAACGCCTATGAGTATTACATCTACTCGTCAATTTTCATTTTCTTCAATTCCAAGATTTGCATTTAAAGTGGTGAAACTACCAGCTGCTATTGGTGGTGGTGTGGCTGCAGGAGGCTCGTATATCTTGTATAAGGTTGACGAGGCTAAGAATTACACTGTTGATAAAATGGATGAGTTCAGAGACATGGCAGGCAACGGAATTAACTGGCTTTCTGATGGTTTTAACAGTCTATCGGATAAAATTCCGAAAGATTTATTCAGTAATCTCGGTAAGGAAGATAGCGACGCCAACAGCAGTAACTCGGAGCCTGGTTCTGAAGACGGAGGGTCCAGTGCCGGGGGCGTGGGAGGTGCTGGTTTAGTAGCATTAGCTGCCACTGATGATGATGAGAAAGAGCTGGATATAAGAGAGAAGAGTAGTAGACATGAGAGAGAAGAGAAATTATTTGACTTAGATGCTGATGATGAGTCTTTGGATTCAAAAGATAATTCTGATGATCAAATATTAAATTTAACTAAGCAAATGATTGAAATTAGAACTCTTTTATCACAAGTTGATCAAAATGATTCTTTAAGATTACCTTCCATTGTTGTGGTTGGTTCTCAATCTTCTGGAAAATCATCCGTCCTTGAAGCTATTGTTGGTAAACAATTTTTACCAAAAGGTGATAATATGGTTACTAGAAGACCTATTGAATTAACTTTGGTAAATGATCCAAAATCAAATATTGAAACAGCTGAATTTGCTGATTTAAATTTAAAGAAAATTACTGATTTCAGTGAAGTTTCTAAAATATTACTAGAATTAAATTTAGCTGTACCAGCTTCTGCTGCAGTTTCTAATGATCCTATAAGGTTAACAATCAGATCTCCAAAGACTCCAGATTTGACGTTAATTGATTTACCAGGTTATATTCAAGTTCAAGCTGATGATCAGCCTCCTGAATTGAAACTGAAAATTAGAGATCTTTGTATGAAATATTTGGAACCTCCAAATATCATTTTGGCTATATCTCCAGCTGATGTGGATTTAGCCAATTCCTCTGCTTTACGTGCAGCAAAACTTGTTGATCCTTTAGGAGAAAGAACTTTAGGAGTTGTAACAAAGATGGACTTGGTTTCACTGATAAAGGGGAAAGAAATCCTTGAAAACAATAGATATCCTCTCAAGATGGGATATGTTGGAGTTATTGCCAAAGCTCCTGAAAGATCCTCTGCTTTATTCCTTAAGAAAAGAACCACTAATCTTACTAAAGATCTTCAGAGCAATGAAAACAATTACTTCTTCAGTCAAGAAAACGAACGGTACTTCCACAAAAGCTCGGTGGGAACAAAAGTTTTAAAAAACAAATTGATGCATACTTTAGAGAAATCCATGTCTGCTTCTCTTAAGCCTACTCATGAGGCTATTCAGCAAGAATTAGAAGATGCTAGCTATAAATTTAAGGTGGAATTTAATGACAGATTATTGACCCCAGAGACATATTTAGCTGCTAATTTAGATTCTATTAAAGTAGCTGTTAAAGAACTCAGTACTAAATTCGGAAGAAATGAAATTCGCTCTCTTTTGAGATACGAATTGGATCAGAAAGTTTTAGATTTATTAGCATCTCGTTATTGGAACAAACAAATTCCATTGGATGGTACACCAATCACTCTGTACAGTGAACCTATTTTAGAGGATCTTCTGAATGCCTCAGAAACCGATTTGTATTGGCATAGAAAGCTTGACTTGACAACATCTAGTTTAACAAAATTAGGTGTGGGGAGACTCTCTACTAGGCTTATAACTAATTCTTTATTGGATGAGATTAACAATATAGTTATGAACACAAACTTACAAAAACATCCTTTAGCACAAGAGATTGTTCAAAGTTCTGCAATGTCAGTATTAAATTCTAGATATTATTCTACCGCTGATCAAGTTGAGAACTGTATTAAGCCATACAAGTATGAAATTGATCTTGAAGATAGAGAGTGGAATAGTGCCAGGGAACACACAATTAGATTAATCACTGAGGAGATTCGTCAAAGTGCCGATTCTTATAAAAGTTTAAGACGTGAAGTCGGTAGCAGAAAATTGGACAATGTTGTCTCTTATATTGAAAAGTATGTTAGTGCATCAAAGGATGGTAAGATTTCCCCACATGAGGAATCGTTACAGTTCTCCAAAGTTCTTTTGGAGAAGGGAAAGGAAGCTATTTTCCTTCACGACAGAGTTTCACTTCTTAAAATGCGTTTGGCAGCTATTAAATCAAATGGATGTCTGCACAAGGAGAACAAATATAAATGTCCTGAAATTTTCCTTGACTCTGTTGTAGAGAAGCTTACTCAAACTGCAGTGTTGTTTCTCAATGTTGAATTACTTAGTGATTTTTACTACAATTTCCCAAGAGATTTGGATGTGAAACTCAGTGCAAATAGTCTTGATAAAGAAACTATGGAACGGATTGCTAAGGAAGATCCAAAGGTTAAAAGACACATTGAATTGCAACAGAGAAAAGAGTTATTGGAAGTTGCCATGTCTAAAATTGAACATATAATTGCTTTGAAGAACAGTGGTATAAACTTTGGTTGAATGCTTCAAGGTCCCTCCTACCAGTAAATAGTTTTTATTTTCTACCAGATAGTTGATTTTATTTTTATACTACAAACACAGCTATCAGATAACTTAATATTTGATATATTGTAAGCTTACGTAACGTATTGAATACATGGGAAATTAATGAGTTTTATATTGATAAATATGTAAATGAATAGATGCAAGATACAGCTTGTCAGTTAGCCCATAAGGAATATTAAATTGTTTTCTTCAAGTCAACTACTCCATATTCACTCTCGTCAATGATTAAAGATCCACTCAATGCAGTGCAAAACCAAACAGGGAACCATCCAACCACTATTATGAACCAAGTCCAGCAATCAAAGTCCTTCCAACTGTTCAATAAGCCTACCATTACTCCCAATGGGCCATCGAAATCAGGATCAATTAAGCCAATTAAAAACATGACAAACCAAGGACACGATAATAATAAAGAGATTGAATTTATGTGTTCTTGACGCTTATTTGATTTAAGAGTAATTGGACGGACAAAGGTGAGTGGGATCATGCAAATACTGACGGTGTAAGCAAGTGAGAAATGAACGACAAGAATTGAAGTGACGATCAATGAAGTATAAATGAGACAAAGGGCATGTAACAGGAAAGCATTACTTGCGAGGAAAATGTAAGGATTGGCTGGGTTTGATTTACCCCAAGGACGAGCCAAACTAGCAAGAAGGACTTGTCTAGTTGGAAGAGAGGCAACCAATAGTCCTGACATTAAACAAATATAATAAACGATTGGTGCAGGTATATGTAAAAATATAGTTAAAGAACCAATCAATGATGATACAGCTGTAACAGTTAAAAATGTTAATAATACTCTAGTTGATGAACCAATAATTTGAGTAATTGATACACCACTATTAAGTACTTGAGAAAGAGCAGCAAGAGCAAATGCAACAGAAAAGAATACGGCAGAAGGAAGATAAGTTCCAATTGAAATAAAATCCCTTGGAGCTAACATAAAATAAAAGAAAAATGATTGATGGAATTTTTCAAGTAAGTTGTTAACTGATCTAAATAATGCTTCCACAACACGACCAAGAGTAGTTATATCAATATTTCCTGAATTACCAACAGCTCTAAGAGTAATTGCTTGAATTCTATAACCAGAAAATACTTCACAACCATTACTTTTCTTTAAACCTGCTAAAGCTAATGCGCGAATACCATTCATAAGTACTTTTAATCTAGCAAAATATGATTTCTCACTAATTTTATCTTTTGGAACATTTTGTAAAGATACTTTCATTCCTTCATGTTCAGATATTGATACTGCTGAATTTAAAAGATCTAAATTTGGTAATTGTCCATTAATTCCTTCATATGAAATTTCTAAATAATCAAAATAATCTTCACCACCTGGATATTCAACAACTAAAGCTGCTTCAAGAGAACCAGCAGTTAAATCTAAAGTTGAATGATAAGCTTTTACCCATGATCTAAGAGCAAATTGATTATTTTCTGGAAAAACTATTATAATATTTTTTGACCATACTGTCCATCTAGCAAAATAACGAGCCATACCCATTACTAATGAAGCACCATTTTCATTATAAGTATTATTAGAAGTAAACCAAGGAGCTACAAGTACAATTGCTTCGGTACCATCACCACGAGGAGCATTTAAAATTCCATAACAATTTTGTCCTAATTCTAATGAACTTGATGGTTCAAATGTATGTAAACCAACAGTAAATCCAATACTTGTAAGATAATCACTTGCTGCTTTATTTCTTTCAATAGTTGTAGAATTTTCAAATTTATGAAATTCATCACGATATCCTCGAAGAAAATTCCATTCAGATTCACGATAATAACTATATGCTTGAGATGGCATTAATGCATTTTCTGAAATATATGTATGTCTATATTGTCCTTCAATTGGTAAATAAAATACCCAAAATGTTCCAATTAAAGCACAAATAAATGATATTATTGGTAATGTACTTATTAATTTTGGAATAAGTCCATATTTATGAATCTTTCTTTGAAGTACTTCAAGAAGTCCCATTTTTATAACTTTCTTATATTATAGTGTTTTTTCCAAATTTATGATCTGTTATGTTGATACATTTTTCTATAGTTTCTTACCCGCACTACAAAATGTCCCTGAAAACTTCTTCCTTTCATTGACTTCATCGCGTTGGAAGCCCTGTATAAACCGTATCTCTGGGTCATCCCCCGTTATTCATTATATAATAATGATTTTTAGTCATGATGCCGTTGAACCCAATATGCATTGAAATCAATAAAATCTTCTTAAAATAGAGCTTAATGAGTCTAAACCTCCAAGGTATTACATTCTACTATTTAATTAGGGCTAATTTGCGATAATATGTACTAATTTGGTAACCTTTACTTGTTATATATCCTACCCGGTAGGTTATAATTACGGCATTTCGATCATTTAATCATGTGAAAATACCCTCGGAATTTCTCAAATTTTATCAACCATGGTGGTTATAGCTTAAAACTAATAATTATTTATATGAGCAGAATTATTTAAACTAAAATAATTTTTTTGGATATAGTTTTAATTAATATAATAATCTAAATCAAAACATTTAGAATTTTATTATTTTACTTAATCATATTTTAAAAGTTAATATTATTTATTTTGAAGCAGGTCTTTTATTAAAAAAAATATGGTTAACTGGGGATTTGATGGTAATATAGATGATATATTACTAACAGATGAGAATGTTTCTGATTCTTTTAAAAAATGTGTATTAGATGGTTACGTTGATGCTGGAGCCAGTTTTTCCGGAGGTATTGGTACTCGTATTGGTTCTATCTTTGTTGTGCTTGTTACTTCAACATTCGTTACTTTACTCCCACTTCTTAGTAAGCGTCATGGAGTTAAGGTGCCATTATACTTTTATCTCTTCGCCAGATATTTTGGTGCTGGTGTTATTATCGCTACTGCCTTTGTCCATCTTATGGATCCTGCCTATGGCGCTATTGGACCAGATACATGTGTCGGTGGCTGGGGTAACTGGCAGGTCTATTCATGGCCACCTGCCTTTATGTTACTTTCTGTATTCTCAATGTTCCTTATAGAAATCTTCTCTGAAGTTTATGTTGATAGAAAATATGGTTCAGACAGTTATAAAGAGCCAGACGTGGAGAAGTTGATCACTGGCCAATTAGACGGTGGTAATGTTCATAATCATGATGAGCACCATCACACACACGACACTGACGTTGAAGCCAATGAAGAAGTAAAAACCAAGACCAAAGAAGCTAATTTTAATTATGAAGAAGATTCTCTTGATAGTGATGTTGATATTACTGAGAGCTTTAGTAAACAGATTGCAGCCTTCCTCATGCTTGAATTTGGTGTTATATTCCATTCTGTAATTATTGGACTTAATTTAGGTTCAACTGATTATGATGAATTTAAAACTCTTTATATTGTTATTGTTTTCCATCAATCATTTGAAGGTCTTGGTATTGGTGCTCGTTTATCTGCAATTACATTCCCTGATAGTAAAAAATTATATGCTTATTTATTATGTATTGCATATGGTTTAGTTACTCCAATCTCTATTGCTATTGGTATTGGTATTAGAAATACTTATGCTTCTTCTTCATTTACTGCTTCAGTTGTCTCTGGAATCTTAGATTCATTATCAGCAGGTATCTTGATCTACACTGGTATGGTCGAGCTATTGGCAAGAGACTTTATCTTCAATGATGACGCCAGAAAAGATCTTAAAAAATTAGTCTTCAATATCCTTTGCACCATGATTGGTTGTCTTATTATGGCCCTCTTGGGTAAATGGGCATAGCCTGGTTAATTCGTTTCCTTTTTTTTTATTCAAAAGTATCTTAAATATCTCATGCATTTGTTTCTCTTTGCTAAAATCAAAAGTTAAAGCCTACATTTAACAATACTAATGAAATAATTATATCAAAATAATCTGTAATATTGTAACTTATAATGCTGTAGATAAAGTTTACTTACATGTAGGTGCCTACAATTACTCTAGTGATAATAGTTTAATATTCAATTTAGTCTCTGTACTTGCTCATGAACTCATTGTGGAATTTCTCCCAGCTATTAATCCATTCAACGCCTGGAGGTAAGAATGTAGTTCTGCAGTGGTAAGTGCCCTCGACTTGTCCAAATCCTGAACCTGGTACGGTACAGATACCAGTGGCCTCTAACAATTCAAGGCAGTATAATTCATCAGGAGCGAAACCCTTCTCTTCAGCTTGCTTAACAACACTGGCAGGTAAATCAATCTTTGGGAATAAGTACATTGCACCCTCAGCCTTTTGGCAGACAATACCTTCCATTTTATTAAAGGCCTCGTTCAAGTACTGTGATCTCTCCTTTAAAGAGTTAAAAATGTTTGATCTTTCTTGCTGATCCAAATCATAACTTTCATCACCTTTCTTTGGTGGGTTGGTCATCATTTCAACAATGGCTTGACCATTGATGACGGAACAAAGGTTAATCGATACCATCTTTACAAAGATGGCACGAACTTCATCACTGAAACCAAGGAGTTCCATATAACCACCTCTTTGTCCACATTCGCCAGAAACACCTTTGGAAATAGAGTGTAAAGAAGCCAACTGAATCTCACCATAAAGTTCTGGAGATTCCTTTTGCAAGTTCTTCAAAACTTTTCTGGCAGAGACAAATTCACCTACATAAACATTTTCTTGGTACACTTCATCAGCTACAACAACAATACCATATTTAGCAGCAATTTTGAAAAGTTCCCCAAGGACTTCCTCACTTAAGATAGCACCAGTTGGGTTTCCAGGATTGATGAGAACCAATACTTTAGTCTTAATTCCAGCTTTAATATTTTCAACTACTGCGTTCTCAACAGCAACTGGATCAATAGACCAACCATCTTCCTCTTTTAAATAGTATGGAATGGCTTTAATACCAAGTAACGCTAATAATGCGGTATACAATGGATATTGAGGAATTGGAATAAGAACACCGTCTTTACCACCAACGCAAAGAGTCTCAAGAATATACTCAACAGAAGCAGAAGCACCATTTGTCAAGAATATATCATTCTTTGAAGCCTCGTAGCCATCACGCTCAGAGATATACTTAGCAACACTCTCTCTGGCAAAGTTAACACCTTGAGAGTTAGAGTAGGCACCAGTAGAATTGGCACTATTTAAAAATGATTCAGCTCTAGATACGACATCTTTTGGATAACTGTTGATAATACTATCATTCTCAAGAAGTTCCGGGTTTTGAATAAGAGAGGTAGTACGACGATAAAATGACAATGGCTTTTGGTCTAATTGTTGAGGATTTCCAATATTAGCATTGATAATCGACTTAAATGGTAAAGAACCTGGATTAGAAGAAAGGGTATTTTTTAACTCCTCCGCACGACTAGGAACACGACCGCGAACAGCATATTTAGCAGTCAACGTCAAAGGGTTGATATCCCCTGTAGTGAGTCTTTTAGCTGGGGCTTGCATCTTGTCAATCTAACTAAATTTCTTAGTTAAATAATATCAATTCAAAGATCAATATAAATATCAATTCTTAGACCAATATAACTGGTTATCTTGTAACTGTATTTAAGCAGCGTAAGACCAAATGTGGATTTTTTTAGCGAAGAAAAATTTCACTGCCATCCCCCATCGCTGCTGCTTTATATAATTAGTCACTTAACGGGATCCCAACAGCGCACTTCTTTTACGGGGAAAAAAGAAAAAAAGTAGTAGCCTTACAGAATGCTAAGAAAATGCTACCAAGTAGGTAAAATGCTAACAGTCAGTAAGTAAACAGGCAGCACTACATAAAAATAAAATGTTTTTCATTTACTCTATAATACATTAATGGAGATCAGTAGCAGCTACTACTCTGCCAAGTAATCTTTTCTGTTAGCGGTTCTGACGAATCTTCTCAACTTCCATTCGACATCGGCGTCCTTGTTATCCAAAGTACCCAAGCGTAGCTCGTATAGTTTGAGCTCGAACCGGGGACCGACCTCTGCGATCTCGACGCTGTCCTTGGTGCGCACGTAGACGTGCTGGCGGACGCTGATGAAGTCGCCGTTGTTGATAAAGGTGATAACCCGGGGGCTGTCCTTCTTGACACCAGGTGGGAATAAGTGCTTGAGCACCGTGACTACTCGCTGACCCAACTTGGTAGTGAAATTCTCAAATATTAAGTGTGGGTGGGCCTCGCTTTGGTTCCCGGCATTGAAGATATCGTGTCTCAACACAGCATTGTGGATAGTAAAGAACGCTGTAGGACCGTGCGGAAAATGAGAGACTGTCAAAGATGTTGGAACACCTCTATGCTCGTGAACAACTATTAAATCAGTAGTACCACTTGATTGACATGCTGTAACAAGACTAGGCATAACATAATTACCACGATTTAACTTAACAGATGTTGGGAAGAGAAGTTTCAATTCTTTAGAAAATTGAAGTAATCTAGCACTTGGATCACGAGAAGTTGTCACAACAACTTTTGGCTCTTGAATTCCACTTAAAGCAGCATATTCATCATCAATATCATCTTGTGCAGATTCTTCATAAAGAAAATCTTTCTGTAGCTGCTCATCTTCAGCAATATCCTTAGGTAAAGGCTTCCCACTAGCAAGAGCTGCTTTGATCTGCTGACGCTTCTGCTTAAGTGCAGATTCCTGAAGCTCTAACGACTTCTTGTACAAGTACTCTCGTCTCTCGCGCGCCTGTCTTCTGATCATCTTGCGCCACTACCGAAACATCTCCCTAAAAAATTTTTTTTTCACTATGCGATGAGGCACGTGACGAAGTCTACAGAGCATAGCAGTGGTTTATATTACAACAACGGCAGGAAGCCTCTACTGGCTCTTGGTTTTCTTTGCCTTTTTCGCGCTCTTGGCGTCCTCGTCGGCCGCCGACTCTCTCTTCTTCAGCTTCTTGTCCTTCTTGTCCTTTTTCTCCTTCTTGTCCTTCTTGTCCTTCTTGTCCTTCTTGTCCTTCTTCTCCTTCTTCTCCTTCTTGGCCTTCTTCTCCTCTATCTCGCTATGCACGTCCTCCTCTTCGTCCGCAGACTCGTCCTCCGGCGCGGCAGCCTCGGCGGCATCCTCTTCGGCGGCGTCGCTGTCCTGCGCCGCGGCGTCCTCCGCCTGCTCAGCGGCCTCGGCATCCGCAACCTCGACGTCCGCAGCCTCGACGTCCTCGTCGTCGCCGAACTTGATGTGGCTGTTGCCCGCCGCTGGCGCCGCCTTCGCCTGCGGCTTCTCGGTCTTCTTCTTGGACCCGAACATGGCGCTCGACTCCAAGGTAGGCGGCAATCCGCGCAATTCTCTCTGGATGCGCTTCAACTGCGAGATGACCGCAGAATTCACCGTCTCTATTGCAGTGCTGGAGCTCTTGCCGCCGTCGCTGAGCGTGGCACTTAGCGAATCAAAGCTGACATTCTCCTTCTCGCTGAGATACTTCCCGAGTAGCTGCTCGGCATCGCTGTTGGAGATACTGGAAGTAGCACTCACATGTACAGCTGTAGGCTTGGTAACAGCAGAAAAGTTGGACTTTCTTGGTCTAATGGTTGCCATCTTGTTGTTTTAGCGCCGTTTTGTACCTCTTCTCGCCTGAAATTTTTTGCACAAATTTTTTAGATTTTACCCGACCACCCCCATCAATGAAAATTAAAAACTCATAGGCCGACCACTGCGTACCGTCCATATATACTGATAGGCAATAGCTAAATAAAAATTTAGTCTAATATGTCCTTATTTTATAACTCTGTTAAATTATGTTCAAGGTAAGTTTGTTTCATTTATATCTGCTTAGAGATATATTGTTATTAGAACTGGTAACTAACTCTTTATAGTAAAGTATACGGTCCTCAGGCTCTTGCTAGTCGATCATTGACTACTTTGAGTTCATTCTCTCCTTTACGTATGTTAAACAATATGAATAATACTTATACATCAAATATGATTACATCAATGAGTCCAACAACAGTTCTTGGTACTCCTGAAATTAACAGTGGTTTCATTTCTGGTATATTTCAAAGAAGATGGAAGGCAAGAGGTAATACTTATCAACCAAGTACATTAAAAAGAAAGCGGAAATTTGGTTTTATGAGCAGAATGTCTTCTAAAGCTGGAAGAAAGATTATATCTAGAAGAAAAGAGAAGGGAAGATGGTATTTAGCTCACTAAACAGCTGTTGCATCTTATCTATCTCAATATACATGTATATATACTACTACATTTTGAATTTATTTAAATTAAAAAAAAAAGAGGTATCATCCGTATAAAACTGTAGCCGCAGCTTTGACTGCGCTGACTGCTGGCTGACTGCTGGTGGAATACTACTATATGTTTCTCATTCTTAATGCTACTCAATGTTGTACTGTGAGAGTCTGGCGTACATCTGTACATGCCGCATCCGCACACCACTTGTTGAAGGTGAAAAATTTCCGGTGGTGGAGACGGAGCGCACCATCAGGACAGGAGTGCTTCTTTGTATAACTTTACCATAATGTTATCGTATGCTGAGAAAAGGATCCCGGTGTTATTGACTAGTTCAATCTCACGCATACAGCCATTCTCGACCACTGCCCACGCTTTAGCCAAGGAGCGTACTCTTACGAAGGAGCAGGTCAAGAAGAGAGCTGCAATGAAGTTATCTAAGAAGAAGATTCAGGCGAAGATGCCAGCTAATAGAGACGAGTTTTATGCTGATGTATCTACGGCGATGAGATTTTTGAGGGCCTCTGAAGTAGGTAGATCAGAGAGTGCTTGTACTGTTACTATAACATCACATATTGTTAGTGATAAGGGTGCTGCTCCTCTTCAGGGAGTTATAAGTTTTCCAAAACCATTAAAAGATGTTAAAATTATTGTTTTCACTAATGATCCAGAACAGGTAAAAATTTGTGAAAATATGGGAGTTTCTAAAGTTGGTGGATCAGAATTAATTGAACAGATAAAAGCTGGGAAATTTCAATTAAACTTTGATAAAGCATTTGCAACACCAGATGTTCAAAGTCTGTTAGGTCAAGTAGCTAGAATATTAGGTCCTAAAAATTTAATGCCTAGTGCTAAAAAGGGAACTATTACTACAAATTTACAATCTGTTTTAGCTGATGCTGCTGGTACTATTCCATTTAAACAAAAGAATAATTTACTAAGTGTATCAGTTGGTAGAACAAGTTTTAGTGATCCAGAAATTATTAAGAATATCATAGCAGTATCAGGAGCAATCAATGATACTCTCTCTAAGATGAAAACAAAGAAACAACCAGTTGTTGGTCGTACTGTCATATCATCTACCAATGGTCCAGCATTTGCTATAGATTTTTAATCTTGTTAACTCTGTAAATAATTATTTTTTATTATATGTTTTTTAAAGAAAATGAACTACTAGGTATTTAAATATGCAAAAATTTTCAATTCAGTAATAAATACATACACATATATAAATATCATGCTGTTGTAGCTTCTTTTAGCCAATAATGTTTTTTGAGGCTTAAAATATCACTTTTAACTCTAATCAATCCAAGTATCAATATAGTAAATATTGGACCTAATAATGGACTATACACTGCAAATTTATGTTCCTCTGGAAAGTAAATTTGTTGCACCATTTCTTTCTCAAAGAAAGCAAGATTAGATTCCACAAAAGCAGTATTAACAGCTTTAGAGCTTTCTTTCAAATTAAAAGATCTTAACAAAGAAATAGATTTATCAATAAGTTCAAAAGTACTTAAAACATGTTTCTGAGTATTGTTCGGAATAGAAATTGAAGGTAAACTCAGAATGAGTCGAACAAGTGACCCAAGATTATTAGTGGTCTTTATTAAGTTATTCACAATAAAATATCTAGTGAGAAAGTCAAGTCTTATATATGGTGACTTTGGATTTTCTGGAAGTCCTAATAAAGTTAAAATTTGAGAAACGAATATTTCAAAAATTGGTTTCAATTCTTCCACGCCTAAAACATTAGTGTCTTTAATATTTTCATATGCCTCATCTGTATTTAAATTTAAAATTTGAATTCCTCCATATTGAGGAGTTATAAAACTATTAGTTTTAGATCCAGCTACCCGTAATGGTTGAAATTCTTTTGATGGGACATATAAAATCATATTTAAAAAGGATAAATCTTTATCATTAGTATTTGAAATAAGAATATTATTATTAAGATTCCATTTTTCATGATTAACAAAAACAGAAGTGTCACCTTCATAAAGTAAGTAAGCATTTTCTGACTCTTCATAAAGAGGAACATTAGTTAAAGTCGCATAATATTCTATCTGTGAATCAATAGTAAAATTAGCAAATCCAGAAATTAATGACATAAATTCAGAAAGATACTGATCATAAAAATCTTTAAAATCCCATGAAATATAATTACCATCACCATTTAAAAGGAAAAATGAAAGATGATAATTTGCCCCAGTCTCTAAAGCTAAAATATTTGCCTTATTACCTGTAGAGTATAATTCTAATTCATATCTAAAAACTTCATTTGTTAAAACTTTTGCTATAAAATCTGCTACTTGATTAGCAGCTACCATTTCATCTGTTGTAAATACATTGATCTCTTTAGAATAAGGAGAAATAAATATTGATTCAATATTATCAGATGAAGACTTCACATTCAAAATATAATTCTCAATAGGATCTTTCTCACTATTATAATTATTAACTAACTTAACGTCATACTTAAATTTTATTGGTAACTCAGTAGAAATCAAATCAGCAATATTTTTATCTAATAACGTCTGAGCTCTATCAATCAATGAATTCATAGAATCAGCTGGAAGATTAACAAAAACAGGAACTGATATATGTATATTATCATAAATATTATGCTCATAAGCTGCCATCTGATCAAGCATCAACGACTCCTTTGTAATACTAGTGGTGGAGTACCAGATTGGTAATCCAATACCAAAAATTACAAAGAAGAATGACAAATACGTAGCAAGTCGCGTGTTAATCTTTGACATTGATTCCAAAGGTAAAGCGCCACTCTTGGTGCCCTTCTCTGAAACTTCAGCTTTACGAGACATCCTTAGAATTTGTTGTTGTTCTTGTACGCTCCCGCTCCTTCTGGAAAATGCCACTTTTCATGATTTTTCCTGTGCAATTATACGCACCGCCATTTTGGTGCATCTCATCTCATCATTCTCGAGATGTACATTTGCTACAACATTACTAAATCTACGTATTTATCATTATATGCATTTCAAATAAAATTAATAAAATTATATTTCATTACTGATTTTATCAGCTGATTTATCCTCAGTAGTCTCATCTGGTTTATTAACTGTATTATCATTGCTACTATGGTTATCATTAGACAGATCAGAAGAATGTCTTTTTGGCTTTACTAAAAGTATCATAATTAAAGCAAAAACAACTAAACATAATAATAAAATTAATCTGCATTTGTTATTCTTTTTTTGATAATTAGTTGCAGTTAATAATTCTTTATTAGCCTGTCGAAGTTCTACCTTTGTAGTTTCTAAATTATAATCAATTCTATCCAATATTGTTCCCTGTTCAATAACCATATTTTGCATTTCTTTGAAAATTGCAGAAACTTCTAAAACACCTTTAGCAATCTTATTAATTTCTTGTTCTCTGTGTCTGACTAAATTATCTAATTGGTCTGATTGTCTTAAATGTGATTGCGTCTGCTGTAAAGCATTCCTAGAATATTGTTCAGCTTCAGCAGTCTCTACCTCTTCTAAAACTGGATCATAAGTATCATTATCTGTATAATTCTGAGTCTTATTTGTAATTGGCTCAAAATCATCCTCTTTTAAAAACTTTATATAATTATTTTGTAACTTTCTAAACCCAGAAGAAGTTTGCTGAATCTTTAAAGCATAATTCTTTTTTATATTTTCAAGCATTATTAATTCACTCTTATTTTTAAAACTATTCTCCATAAGTTTCCTCTTTCGAAGAAGCTCTAACTTCTTCACTAACGCAAAACACGTTTGGAACTTTGTGGTAATAAAAAAATTCAATTTCTCAATCTCTTCCTCATCTGTAGTTCTGTCGTTAAATCCAGGTAAAATATTCTTCTTGTAGAGCTTGCGTAGCGTTTCTGTCTTCGCCTCAATCTCTTTGAGAACCGACTCAATCTCATCAGCTATATCTAAAAACGCTGGCGGTAGCGTAGATAGCTCAATGTCTTCCTCAGCATCATTGATATCTAAATCATCAAAATCATGATCCTCCTCATCTTCATCTGAGATCTCAAACTCAGCAAACTCGTTCTGGTCCTGTTGCAGAATCAACCCTTGCTCTTCATCAGGTAGGAGATCAAATCTAGTCTTCTTCTTGTCCCCACGTCTTTTCCCCTTCCTCTCAAAATTATGGTGGGGAAACGTTCGTCTGTACGAAATAAATAAATTGGTCCTGTCTCTAAACATCTAGCAGCCCCTAATAAAGCACATATACCAGTACCCGCTGCTCACAGTAGTTGTTCTTTTTATTACAGTCTCAGCGCACGCATGTATATGATCCCCCAACATTGCATGATTAATAGCTATATGGCAAACATACAAGAATACCTATAAGTCCAAGACGGAGCGTTTCTATTCAAAAAAAAAAAAAATACACAAAAATAAAAGTAAAGTTTTGAATAGTTTCTTATAGTTTTGTAAATTTTTAAATTTGAATTAATTTACAGGAAACTCAAAGTAATGGGTGATACTCAGTTGTATTTTGAAGATTGCTTCTTATCTAAGAACTATGTAGTAGAGCATGATTTTAACCTTGTGCATTTTAAGCTGTAAATCTATTGTTATACTTTCAAAAGAAAAGCTACAATTATAAGCCCTTAGCGTATCTCTCTACACATATAGGTACCTATATGTATATCGTAGGGGGGGTAGGGGTAATACTTTTTGTTTCTTTTATAGATGCCAAGGAGCTACACCATCGTGTTAAGTAGATTTATGTATTATTCAATAAGTATAATTTCAAGTTTATCTACTAATGTGTCAATTGTAACATTCTGACTTTTAAGTGTATACTATATCTGCAATAATTATATACATGTATACAAGTTGGTTACTCGGTGGTCTGCTTTCTAACAATGCTGAGCAACATCATTTCATCCTAGAATAGTACTCCTTCAATCTGAAATTAGATAAGTTTAAAAGAAAAGAAAGAAAAAGAGAGAGAATACAAAGTAAAATAGTATATATATTTTATTCACATATTCTTAAATATGTATCTTGGCCGGTTAGCTAAAAGACAAATAATTATCAAGGAATTAACAAAGGCAAATAATACGGAGAGAAAAGCAATACAATGCACTTTTGGCAGCCACTCATTTCACTTATCTCGACTATAATAAAGTTTAAATGATATTGTTATACCTTTATCTCACTCAATAGTATCAATAACTCCAATGAACATGATAGTACCTCATCTATTTCATTTCATATAGCAACAGGTTAGAAAATCTAAATACAGTCAGCGCATTTACTGTACTCCAGTTCTATTGGCTTTCTCTTTTACTTACAGTCGGTCATCGCCTAGCTGCGGCAGATTAGAAGCTACGCATATTTGTCTTACTAAAATGGATAATAGTACTGTTTAAATGAAATAAGACAATATTTTTAAAGCATGTAAACAAAACTCAAGCCGATTTATTGTTTATTAGTCTCATAATTAAATTACTTAAAGTAAACAATTTAAATCAATATAAGCAAAATTATGTAATATTGTAAAGTTCAGTAATACGTATTGGGGCTCTGCATACTAATAAGTATACTTGATTCATAATTATTACTCCTTAAAACTTAATAATAATATCTAAATTAAAAATAGAAAGTTATTATTGTATATACAAATCCGGAACTTCAACGTTTAATGATTTATCCTTGTAGTTAGTTGTGCACAAGTTAATAAAATCCCTGTTCATTTACCCAACCTGTCAAATAATTTCGTATATCGTTTCCTCATTAGACTTCTCAATTTGCTTAGATGTTCAAATTAAGTAATCTAATTAATATTAGATTTATTTGTTTTATACTAATAATTTAAAGTTAAATAATTTACGAATATATTTAAATATTATTATGTTTTTATATATAATTTAAAAGTTTTAAATTATTTAAAGATAAATACTTTTACTATTTAGTTTAAACCTTTTAATGTTATAACCAAGAATGAACTTCTATTTCAAGTTTCCCTTCGTCTGTATTAAGTTAGATTAATGCTGCAGATCATGCATAGTACGCGTTTAAAGTACGCAACAAGTGAGAATTCTCTATGTGCCTTGCGCTTCATCCCGCATTCCATATGTGGGATCAGCGAACTACTTCTACATAGCGTGTGGAACGAAAGGCGTTCACATCTACTAATAGATCAATATCAATAATATTATTCTTGTATTATCATGAGTCGTAAATGCTAGAAGTGAAATAAATAATTAGGATAAGCCATTTGTTAAAGTAGTAAGAAAAAAGTTCGTTGCAGATTCATTTCATTAATTAAGTTTGAGTTGTGCTGTGTTGATAGATATCATATTCTCGCTGAGAATATAGTAAGTAGAAAGATATCTTTATTGGTAAATTGGAAAATTACATTCTAGAGTCTTATAAAAACTCTCATTGAACATATTACCGTTACAGTATCCAGCAGCTGTAGTATCAATAATAGTTTCTCCAAAATTAGCGTTTTGTGAAAATACTGGGGTCATAAAACTGATTGGGGATTGAATATCAGTCTCTTCAAATAAAGCAGTATCATATCCAATATCTTCATTAGGAATAATAAATTGGTCAACACCAAAAGGTTGTTTGTACTGCGCATCACTGTGATCAATAGTGAATTGTAATGCGGACTGGTCAGCTCCGCTCAACTTGCGATAGTAATACTGTTCACAGTCATCACCAATAGACAAATCATCGTTAACGTCACTAGTACGTAACTTTTTAGTAAATTCATCAACATTATAAACATAACTGATATTTTCAACATGTTGTCTAGTGTCTGGAGTATCCATCAACAAACTATAGTTGTCTAAGTAGTTAACAGTGTAAGTAATATCACCAGCTCTTTCATATTTAACAGAATTCAACCAAGAGTTCAACTCGTCACCTTTATTCAGTACAGGAGCAGAGATCAGTTCACCAACAGTTCCGTAGCTGTTTAAGAGCTCAATATTGTTCTTTGTTAGTTTTGGTGCCACCGCAGAGAATAACGGGGCGCTAGACGATGAGGAAATACTAGAAATATTAGAGTAAACTGGACTGATAAGGGATTCTTGACCCTGATGGTACTGTGTTTGTCCATTTAACTTAAGTAATTCTGAACATTGTGAAATAGCTATTGAATCTAATCTTTTTGGGATTATAGCTAACTTTGGGAATTTTCTTGGTTTAGAAATTCTTGAAGTTGTAATATTAGTGGTAAGAGTAAGAGTTACCATTGCTAAAATTATTAATAAATTATTATTAGACCCTTTAGTATTTAACTAAAATCTCGTTTATTTTAAAGAATGTTTTATTGATGATCTAATAAATTTTTTAAACTATTTGGAATTAATGTCTTCTTTATATACCTGGACGCTCATTCTAGCATTCGAATACAGTGCAGTATTAAGTTTTGTGCAAGTATGCGCATTATGCATTAGAGCGCATGGATTAAGGCAAAGAGCGATAATATCCACAAATGTTACAACATTACAGGAACAGTTGGCCACACGAAACAGTGCTATGTATCAAGTCAGGGAGGCACTAACTAAAGAATCTACCGGCATGCTATGCTACGATACACATTAAATGATTTACTTTTATAATTAATTATAGTAAAACAAATAATATTATTAGAATTAAAAAATTAATAATAAAAAAAAAAAAAAAAAGAAATATAATTTAACTTTGAATTGCTACTCCCTTATTTAATGATTAACTACAGTTTCATAACGGTAATGTAATGTAATGACTTAAACTTACTTATTTTAATATTATTATCATCTTGCTTTAATAAAAAATGCTATGTGTGCTTTTTTTGGCAAGGTACATTTCCAATTTTTTTTTTTTTTTTTTTGTATGATCTGCCCTTGCGCTGAGAAATTTATTAAGCTATTACGAGTTACGTTATTAATTTTACAATATTAAAAAAAGAAATAAATAAATATAACTAATAAATCATTCCATTAATTAATGGATATTTCCATTCTAAAATTATTTATCGCCGCTTATTAGCTATTATATTCTTGACTATGATGGGGTCTAAACCTGCAAGTATATTGGGCTTCCAAATTGGAATCCCCCGGAATGTATGGACCAGAGCCTTTTGGCTCCACGCTAAGCGACCAGACTAAATGGTAATACACTTAACCTTTTACCAACAACAGTAACAATTAACATTAAAAACATGATAATATTAGCTACGAGTTTATTTCCAGTTAAATTAAAAAGAAAAAGGAAAAATTATTATATACTAATTAGTTACAATAGATACCAACATACCATCATCAATATCACTAAAACTATTTTTGAAACGATCTATAATCGATATTATCTAGGGGAAAATGTTTAACATATTGTTTTCACATCTGTTTCAATTCCCATGATTTACAGCTATTTTATTAGTAGGTTTATTAACTTGAGTGTTGTTGTCTTGAATAGTTTAATTATTATGTGTCTCAGCTTCGCTTCCACTTACAGGGCAAGTAAGCCCTTTACGTAGTATACAAATATGCATACAGTGCAACGGTTCTATGTATCTACTACGCATTACACGTACGTATCTGTGCTTAGTTATGAATCGCACTGATCTTTTCCGATTCAATAAATAGATTACATATTTATGAAATTACCAGTACATAAATTTATCCTAAATTTTTACTAAATTTTAAATTGATATTTCTTGATATTGTAAAGTACTCCTAAAGCTCTATATCCCCTTTATAATAGTAACACTATTAAGGGTTTAGGTACTATTATTAGTCTGTGACATATGCAACTAGCAGAGATCGACAAGTTACTTGGGTCACCAACCTGGTATAAAACTTATTGAAGAAGGGGGTATACCCTGTTTGAAACGAATAGCATATCGGTACTTCATTAACCATGAATACTTTATAACCCTAGCTCTATATATGTCCCATCCATATCGTCGTCCTTGATAAGTATCGCGGCCGCCTGCAGGTCTCATCTCCGTGCTAGACGGACTCCCTTGTCGCCGGGCACGTAACGCTGGAAATTTTTTTTTTTTATCTCATCGGGAGGGGGGAGGCTACGCAGAGAGAGAGTATAGGATGGCTCAGGGGAAGATCAAGCTCCAGAAGAGAGTATCGCCAGCGAGAGTGACCAAGAGACAGAAGAATCCGAAGAAGGCTGCTCCTAGAATATATAAGTCTAAAAAGGGGTCTGTTACTGACAGATTAGTTAAGCAGCAAAACAGTAATATCGTTACTAATACTGAGAAGTTAATCGCTTCCCGAGTTGGGCATCTAGAGATTATCAAGGGGTCACGTAGAGAGGTCGAGAACAAGAAGAACGCCAAATCTAAAGCAAAGTGATGGAGGGCACAGCCGACTGGTTAGCGCTCTCCCAAGGTGGGGATAATGCCAAAGCGCAGGACAGTGCAAAAGCGCGGGACAGTGCAAAAGGGCAGCGCAGTGCAAAAGGGCAGCGCAGTGACTCGTTTTTCATTGCTCCGTCAGCTTTGGGGCACTGTGATGAGTCCAGAGCTGTTTCTGCTGTATGCGTGGGTAACGCTGAATGTGTTTCTAGTGAGATAGAAATCAAGGCGCCTGTGGACAGCGACACGTACGCCGTGGGATTGGCAGATCATTGAATTACATAGTGGATATTCATAAGTTAGTCATTAATCATTTATTCAAAATTCGGTATTTCTTGTAGCGTGAGATTCTGGCTAGAAGGCAGGATGGCTAGTGTGTCGTGTGTCGTGTGTTGTGTGTCTGGGCAGTACCGGAAACACTATAGGACCGACAGTCGCCAGACTACTTGTTAGATATGCGTCAGTTAGTCATTAGTCATGTATTCAAAATTCGATATTCTTTGTAGTCTGAGTGGCCGGAGCGTTGTGTATTTCCTTGGTGCGCTCATCCTGGGTCTCGCCCTCGACGGGTATACTCCACTCGCCTATTTCGAAATGTCTTTTACCATTTCTGAATGCAAGTTCATTTAGTTTTATTGCCATTATTCCCTTATCTGAAATATTAGATACTTTTAAAATATTGAAAAATCCTTGCTGGATTTTGCTTGGTTGGTTCTTGTAGGAGGCCTCTAATAGCTTGGTCAAATTCTGGTCAAACGGCATTAGCTGAACGATTGATCCAAAGGATTTCTCAATCATAAGCACAAGCGGTGATCTGTTACTGTTGATTGGCGGCGCGTCAGTATCTGGAGTGAACAAGTCCAACGATATGGATCCCATCAACGCCACAGCCTGGTGGTTCTTTGATACCAAGCTCTTCAACTGCTGCAAAAATGGTAATATTTCTTGAGGTCTGCATATCCCAGGCGGATATATCGCTGGGTTCAATAAACTGGGGACTATTATTCGCACGATCTTATTTGCATTCACGCCAGTCGTATGGGTCTTCACTAGCGATTCGATCTGGCGGTACAACCCAGAAAACACCAGCTGTTTGGCGCTCGACGCGACTGGGATTGGCAAGAACACCATCTCGTCGCTCGACGGGGACGGTACCAAACGAGACGTGATGTCGAACGTGTGGTTGTAGTGCGGGTACGTGGTGTTGGCCGTGTCGACGGTCTTACCAGCGTCTTGCGAGTCCTTGAGCCCGTATCTCCACGCAATTTTCAAGTCCTTGGAACGCGCATTGCTTGGCTGAGCACCATTTATAATATTCTGAACGCTCACTTTTGACTCATTGCGTAGTATATCCTGCTTCTTGACTTCTCTCTTAGATCCACGATAAACCCCAGGTAATTCTTTAAGCCAATTGGACGAATCTGATCCAACAACAATAACAAGACAATTCTTATGATCCTTACTTGAAACTTTTAAATTATCAATTCTATTGTGTATAATTCCTTGAGCAGCAAAATAGCGTAGCAACACCATACCATAATCAGTTGATCCAGTCTCTTCAATTAAAAGAGATGAACCCAATGGTAATCCACCATGAAGTAACGCTTTATCTAAGTCTGCACATCCAGTTGAAATTGATGACTCAGAGCTGAGAATTGAGGGTCTTGCACATGGACTTTCTAACCCAACTTTTTTCTCATTAGTCGGAACTCCACGCTCTTTACCGGAAACGATACCAGTTCCTCTATTAGGCAACACCCCTGCCCCTCTACCTAACGGCGCTGGTACTCTAGACCCTATCACGCCAGAAACTCCTGCCCCATTGACTGGTCTACGCAACCCGTGACTAATAGCCTGGTTCTTTCGTTGGAAGCTCATCCTCGCCGCTGTTTCCTCGCAGCCGCCGCCACCCCTCTGCAAATGGAAAAAATTATCCCTGTCACGTGCCGTATGGCAAGCGATGTGGGCCTTAACAAGCCTGGGGGGTTAGTCAAATTGTTGAGTTCGCGCGATGCCACGTGCCGTCGTTCATGGGCATGTGTTCGTCGTTCCGATGCAGATTTAGTGGAAATTTTTACCAACTTAGTAATTTGTGGTGGAAAAAATAAAAATTTTGAAAACATATATATAACCCTTACGCCTATATAGATTTTTTTTTAAAATTGTTTGAAAATCTTTAAAAAAAAAAAAATATACTTTTTCAGCGTAATTTCGTTGTTTAAATTTTATTAGATTTTTTAAAAAAAAAACAAAAAATTAAATTAGCTTATTAATAATAATGGCTGCTGAAACATTTTTCTTTACTTCTGAATCTGTTGGTGAAGGTCACCCAGATAAGATCTGTGATCAGATCTCTGATGCTATTCTTGATGCTTGTTTAGCTCAAGATCCATTATCAAAAGTTGCTTGTGAAACTTCTGCTAAAACTGGTTTAATTTTAGTTTTTGGTGAAATTACTACTAGAGCTATCTTAGATTATCAAAAGATTATTAGAGATACAATTAAGCATATTGGTTACGACAGTTCTGATAAAGGATTTGATTACAAGACATGTAATGTTATGGTTGCCATTGAACAACAATCTCCAGATATTGCTCAAGGTGTCCATGTTGATAAGGCTTTAGAAGAATTAGGTGCTGGTGATCAAGGTATTATGTTTGGTTACGCTACTGATGAGACTGAAGAATTAATGCCATTGACTGTTATCTTATCCCATAAATTAAACAAGGCTTTAGCTGATGCTAGAAGATCTGGTGCTTTACCATGGTTAAGACCTGATACTAAGACTCAAGTTACTTGTGAGTACAAGAAGGAAGATGGTGCCGTTATCCCATTGCGTGTTGACACTGTTGTTATTTCTGCTCAACACTCTGACGATATCTCTTTAGAAGAAATTCAATCTAAGTTAAAGTCTGAGATTGTTGAAAAAGTTATCCCAGCTGCTTTATTAGATGAGAACACTAAATATCACTTGCAACCATCTGGTAAATTTATTATTGGTGGTCCACAAGGTGATGCCGGTTTAACTGGTAGAAAGATTATTGTTGATACTTACGGTGGATGGGGTGCTCACGGTGGTGGTGCTTTCTCCGGTAAGGATTTCACCAAGGTCGACAGATCTGCTGCTTACGCTGCTAGATGGGTTGCTAAGTCTTTAGTTGCTGCTGGTTTAGCTAAGAGAGCTTTAGTTCAATTCTCTTACGCTATCGGTGTCGCTGAACCTTTATCTATCTACGTTGATACTTACGGTACCTCTAAGTACACCTCTGATGAATTAGTTGCTATCATTAGAAAGAACTTTGACTTAAGACCAGGTGTCATTGTAAAGGAATTAGACTTAGCTAAGCCAATCTATTTCCAAACTGCTTCTTACGGTCATTTTACTAACCAAAATAACTCTTGGGAAAAACCAAAGAAATTAACTATCTAAGTTAATTTCTTCATATGCATAATAGAATTTCAACAATACTACTAGCTATAGGACTGTCATTTAACCTTCAGTCCTTATATATAAATATATTCATATATATATATATATATATATTGCCATCACGTTCAACCATTAGACATGGTCTTTTTTTTAATATTTAGATTTCAGTATTGCTGCTTTTATTGTTTCAAACAAATTCTGTTCAACCATCATTTTAAAAACTTCTGTTCAACCATTGTATTAAGTATCTGATATTGCTCATGATAAACATAATTATATAATTATATTACATTTCTTGTAAGCATGGGAAGTAACCACCCGTATGGGCTATTTTTCTATATATATATTTTTTTTTTCCGTACCGTTGATGACAGCTACCTAATGTTAGTGAGAGATGCAACGGTGGGTCTTCTACTCTTGACGCTTGGGAGTATTTGCTGGAAAAATGCTTCAAGTATTCGAAGTGTAAGCTCGTACGCTGGCCAGGACAAGTTGGTGGATATTCTCGTCTTCTGTGGTATAGATGAAGTCATATTTCTGTCAAGTGGCTCGTTTCATGCTTCGCCTGATGCCATATACACTGTCCCATTATCGTTCATTAACGCGTTGATTTACAAACACCAGCATCTTCTGAGCTTTGTCTCTATCAAGACGGTAACGTCTGACTGGAATAGTATTTTGATCTCATGTTTGGTATATCTATTAAAGTTCGCCATTTACAGGACCCTACGGCGCGTCTCTTCTACGTCGTTAACTAATATAGAAGTTAGATTCTTCACTAAAGTTTTGATAGACATTATTGTCTCTTCAGCAACTAGTGCTAATTTTGAAATTATAGTGCTAAGAAATATGTTATCCTCATTTCTTATTGCTGCCTTACTTACGGTGACTATAAACTCAAGGTGCGCCGAGCCTGTCTTATATACTGTCTATGTATCCGCTCTATGTCTGACATTCCTTAGTCTCGAATATTTTCATATCCATCAAAATTTTATTGTTTGGTTCTTTAATTACATAATTAGCAATAATGAAAGATTATTCATCTTATGTTATTGGGCTTTATGTCTTATTATAATTGGTGGTTTATTCATTTATATATCAAGTTACAGGCCTGTTCCTAAAACTTCAGATTTAACTAGCTCTGGAAGCTCTGGAAGATTATTAAACTTTAATAGAAAGATTTGGCACTTCTTAATTTTCATTATTTTGGCCCCAGTACTCAAATTGCAGCAAATATTATTTGTCAAACTTGTTCTCTCTGCCTTAATAATATTGTTTTTGAGTGTTGAGTTAGTGCGATCTTTAGATACATCATTATCTAAAATTGTTGATAAAACTTTATCGATATTTAAAGATAATAGAGATTTGAATGGCCCGATTTTGATCTCATACCTCTATTTAATCATCGGTATATCAATTCCTATATTCATGGATGACAGTTCAATCGGTCTTATCAGTCTAGGAATTGGTGACTCTATGGCTTCCATCGTTGGCAAGTATGCTAGTAACCTGGGTAATAAGCTACTTGGTCTAAAATGGTTCGATACCAGTAAGACGGTCGCAGGAACATTAGGATTTATACTGACATGTTACGTTATTTGTTCTGTGATGAAAGATATCTTTAGTTTTAAAGAATTTGAGAGTTTGTCCCATCCAAAAATTTTGTTGGTGTGTGTGTTTGGTGGTTTAATAGAGGCCCTCAGTGAACTAAATGATAATATCGTTTTGCCGCTAGTTATGACTAACGCAATACAGTCATTAAGACTCTAACTTTTATGTATATATTAAATTTCCCTTCCTTATAGACTTAGATAAACAGATTTTTATTAGTGTTCAAAATGGATCTTCATATGGGTCTTCCTCGTCGTAGTCATCATCTTTTTCAAACTGGTAAACAATAGCACCACCATCTTGAAACTTTTGAGCATCAAGATAAGGCAAGTTAACTTCACTTTTAGCTAATTTCTGTTTTTCACTAGTAGTAAGATTAAAAGTACTCATATCTTTTAATAATTGTTCATCTTCAACAACTACTGGAACATCAGTATCAGCTGGATCGAATAATGAAAATTCATGTGTTAACGTATTAAGTTTAAATTCATATTCTGTTTTTTTACCAGATTTTTTAAACTTTCTAAGTTTAACTCTAAAATATTTTGAATTAAGTCCAACAGGAATAAGAAATTGTTTATAATATTGATCATTTAAATATTCTTCATCAAACATTTCTTCAGTATCATTTAGCTGTAGCTTTTGATTATTTTCTGGTAAATATCCAACTTCAAAGATAGTATTAGATATAAAATTTAAAAGGTTAACTTTATTTGGATAGTATGTGTTTGCAGAATCGTTATCAAGAACAGAGTGGTGGTAAACTGCGAGTATAGTAAAGCTAGGATCAACTCTCGCTAACGCCGTCACACTGCTAGAAATGTGCGTGCTATCCATATAATTGATAGAGTCGATTATGATTAACGTCTTTGGTCCGTCCTTCGAAGCTCCACCTTGGGTGTTGGATATAATTGAGCTTGTATTAGGCGGTGGGGCCGTCCTGCTACCTACAACGGCGTTAGAATTGGCATCTGCCATGAACATTTTAACCTGCTCAACAACACTTCTAAACCCTGAGTCAGTTTCTCCTCCTAATTTTAAACAATCTATGAAAAGGTCTTGCTGTTTCTTAATATAACTGGGAGCTTCCTCGGTCTCAAACGAGAGATAGATCTTTCTCGCCACATTGGCAGAGCTCCGATGGATAATCTCTCCTATTAAATTCTGGGCAGACTGAGTGAAATTATCCTGAATAACCACCAAAGGCGCTTGATCCTTTAATGTAAGACTTCGGTCGATAATCACTGTACTGCTATTCATAGCTGATACCAAATCTCTTCGATGACCTCTTCAATGATCTCTCTTTTTCATCTATTTTTTTTTTTCGTATTTTTTTTTTTCTCAGGCATGTTGTGCTTCCTACAGCATATATACGGGCTCAAGACAAGAAAGTCCTCTACAATATAGAATACTAAGCTTTTATAAGTGCAATGATGAAAAGTCTGTGAGGGGTAACGCTATCTTATTTATCTTTCTTTTGCTTTTCTGAGCGTTTCTTGCTAGCTCTACTTAAAAGTAGGGTCTTGAGCATAATTACTAGATTCCGAACTGTTACTATTGACAAGTAAATAGTAAATAATACTAATACAAAGCCAAACAATAGTATGAAGGATTCATTTTCCTTATAAAAATCTTTTGATAGTAATCTTATTTCATTTTCTTCATCCTTTAGCTCTTTGACCCACGTCTCATACTTATTATTTCTCTTGATGTTATCTCTATTCTTTGGCTTCTTGAAATCTACTTCAGGAGTTATTGGAATTTCTCTAATTCTTCTATCATCGTTCGTTAGCCAGGCAAGTGGATCATAGGTTCTAGATAACTTTCTAAAAGTTTTTAAGGGAACTCCAGCAGAATTAGCACCGGTAAATAACCTCTCATCGTTGGAAGTAGTTTCAAGTGATGTCAAAATTATTGTAACCCTAGGCGAAGGAATTCCTTGAAGTATTCTTCGTATATAATCATCACCATATTGTAATTGTTTCAAACGTCCCTCCATCGATCCAGATGATGGTAATTTTGGAAGGTTAACTAATATAGCTCTTGGATTTGTATCAATATATTTTGGTAAATAATTACCTTTTTCAATATCTTCATTATTTTCAATATTTATACGAATAACTTTTGTATTATCGCATTCCCTTTCTATTTGTTTTAGTAATCTGTCAAACGATAGCCCAGAGTCAATATATGGAAATCCGACAACTGTTGAAAACTCGCTCAATTTAGATTGGACATTATAATAAATACGCTGCTTATTTAATCTGAAATCATCATTTGTCAATCCAGGTTGATTAATAAATATATACGCGTCTGAAGGACAGTTAGTCAATGCTTGTCGAATTAACGTTTCAGCATGAACTCTAGGGAACGGATTTGGTTTAGGTTCTTCAATCTTCCCTATAAATCCTTTAATGACACCAGAAGATCCAAATATTAGAGGGGAAGATGCTAGCTGTGCACATATCCCTATATTTGAATAATATAGTATCAAAAAGAAAATTGCTGCAATATTCATTATCCTTATATTTTGCAGCAATGATTCTATCTATTACCAGTATACCGATGATTTATACATTTTTCACTAATAGGTATTTTTTTTTTTTTTCCTCAAGCTGTGAATGATACAGTAGGAGCCCTCCCCGATAAGCGAAGATACTGTCAACTAGCCAGTTTATGAAAGCATTAAGATAAACTATATAATTTAAGTAATTAAAAAATGTCTAAGAATATTTGTTTTATTGTTTGTTTCTTTTTTCTTATTTATTTACAGATTAATAGCTGTACAGCCTTAGTAGAGGTCATACGTAGTTGGTGCTTGCTGATGTATGGTTGACCTTTCCTGCATAAGAAGTGGCATATGTATTATAATTATTAAATGTTTGATTCCCTTTGGAAACTAAAAGAAAAACAAAATATGGCGTGAAACAAATATCAAATCGCTTATTATGTAATTACCGTTATTTTTGCAATATTAACGGCGTATGTGAATTCATGACTTATAGGTATGTCACAGAATAGGAATATTCTGTAATCGGGCTGTATGCATATTCGTTTATACTTGAGGGGAGCGGATCCAGAGAAGGGAATATTTTTGTAATGTGGTGTGCACTTCAAAAAATTATTTAAACGGGATATAATCACTTATATTTTAATTTTAAATTCTTCTTTTATTCATTACATTCAGTCAATCAACTACTCTACTTACTATACACACTAATTTAACAATGCTTCCTATTGTCGCAAGATCAGCCGCTATCTCTTCCAGAAGAATGGGTTCAACAGTCTCACACAGAGCCTTCAGTACAGGATTCTCTGGACTTGAGCCACAAGTTAAGGCAACTTTAGTTATCTGCATCGGTGGTGCTTTTGCTGCTGCTGGTGCCATGACCAAATGGTACTATGAGAGCTCTCCAATGAAGAAGATCTTCAGAGACCCAAGACACAACATCGCTCACTAGTTGCTTTTTTGTTCTCTTTTTTAATTTATCTTAACGCTTACTTTTTTTAAAGCTCTTTTATATTCTAATGATCAAATATATATTGTTACTCAACATCCATTGTAGCCTCTCACTATTCTGATAAAATGCGCATAGCTGCTCAACATGTATACACACACTCCCTAGGCTCTCCAGTACTGCGCAAGGGAGTGTAGCTTATCAATCACCACGGGGAGGAAGGCGTTCACACTGTCATTAATCAAATTCTGGAAATAGACGATAGCCTCCTCGTCGTTTAGCTCTAGCATAAACTTTTCTTGAACTTTGAGGATAGCGTTTTTACTATCATCTTTTAAATCAGGAATGTTTCCAAACGTCATTAACTCAAGTAAATTCAAAATTAAATTACTATTCTTTCTCAAAGTCAAAAAGCAGATGAAACAATAATTCTTAAATTCTTGAAAATACTGAGAATTTAATCCTCCAAATCCATCAATAATTTCAATAGGAAGTTTCATTAATGGTGGGAATGGCTTAGGATCTTTTCCCAAAATATAACCAAAATCAACATGGAAGAATTGACCATTTTTGCAAATTAACAAATTATCAAGATGTCTATCACCAATACCTAATAAATATGTAATAACACAATAGCCAGCACAAGATTTAACAAAGTTATCCATAATTTTTGGGTGAATTCCTTCAAGGTTAAGACCATCATGAGAATCATTATTAGCATTTATAGCCTCAGCTATACTTTCTTCTAAATTATTTTTCTGAATTACATTCTTAATAATTTTATTGGTTGTTTCGTGCTCCTGTTGGTGATGCTCTTCTGCGGTACCTTCTTGGACATCACCAAATGGATTTTCTTGTTGGAAAAAGTTCAAAATACTTTGATATTTAGATAGCACACTCTCTAGAGTTAAGTTAGGAACAAACTCAATCATACCTTCCGCCAAGTCTGTTGATAGAATGGCATATGGATTTAGCTTTAAGTTTAAATTCTCATCTTTTAACAACTTTTCGATCAAATTGATTATCTGTACAATTAATTGATCCTGTCTAAGATCATCGCCAATTTTGTACATAAATGAGTAGTATTCTCTATCCATACCGTCATATTCTTGATCATCTTCTACCAGGGGCTCCTTAAATATCTTGAAAGTGAGCTTCAATGGTGATAGTGAGGACTTGAACACTGTGCACTCTTCTGCAACCACATGTAGAATCTTTATTTTAGGATTTAATGGTAAAGATAATGGTTTGGTATTCTTAGGATCGAAATATCTATAATCTGCTTCATTTTTCATTAGATATGCCTTCAAGAATTGACGTTTCTCAGGTGTAGTCTTTTTCAAATTTCTAATCATCAGTGTAAGTTGTGAGATCTTCTTCACAAATATAATCTGCTCTTGAAGTAAATCGACGTCAAGCTCATTACCTGTTGGAGGACCACCCTTTGTTGAATTAGTCTTTCTAGTTCCAGCTTCAAGCATTCTGTTCACATTTTGCCTTATAGTGTCATAATATCCCTCACGGGTGTCAGTTGTATCGGTTATAATACTGCTCGATGGGTCATCATTGGACGCTGTATCATCATTTCTGTCACTATCAAAAGAATTACTTCTTGACATCAAGCGTTTATCAAACTTCTGTGAACTAGTTCCAGTAGCTTCCTGGTCCTTATTTTCAACGGGTTTCAAATTCTTTTTGAATGTCTTTAATATCTTTTTGAAAACCATTTGAGTTTTAACATCACTTTCAACATCCTTAGATTCAATTTTTATATACCAATAGAAATAATTCCCTAAAAACTTGTTCTTCACCGCCTTATATATCAAAAAATTTGCTAACGGCGATAAATCTTCATCAAAACAGAACTGATCTTCATCGCCCTCATTGAGGTCAACAGATGACTCGAACATTGCCTTATCATTGAGCCCAAGGTTGCTGTTTCCTGGTCCAGAGTTCTTATTATACTTAAGTTGGTTAACTACCGGCAATACAACATGCTTCGAGCCACCGTCAGTCATAGACGCCTGGTCGGTGCCCGACTGGTTTAGATTGATCTTGGATGAGCTTCCAGTTATGAGTAAATACTCGTCGAATTTTAGGGCTTGGATCAATTGTAAAAGATAGAGATTGAGCTCGGCATCATCAAAGTACTTCAAATTGGTTACTGCGAAGTTGCGCACCAATGTGTTGTTATTAAAAATTGGTCCTAACAACTCCAATGTATTTGTCAATGAAATTTTCAATCTGTTAACAGTAAGATTGTTTAAGATATCTTGAATCTCAAGAATTTCGTTTGCATTCTCCCAGTTGATGGACTTTAGAAGGAAATTTAAGAAATTAGAATTATCTAATGATAAACTATTTAACTTAAAGTTATTGATTAGATAATATCTAAATTTAAATATTAAATTTCTTTCATAGTTATCTAACTGTCTTGTAGATGAATAATTTAAAATCGTATTTAAGTATTTCTTAAGCTTTATATTAGGTTTCAACTTTTTATCAGTGAGTTTCTTATAACTAGTATTATTTAAAGATGATCTCTCTAACTGATGGTACTTAAGTTCTATAGGTTGATCATTATATTGCTCAGGATCATAAACAGTTATTACTGGAAAAGAAGAATTATCATTAATACTTTCAATATCAATAGACTGCTCAACCACTTTATCAAGACCTTGCTGGTTTTTTGTATATCCTGCATTCTTCTTATCTCTCACAATGCTGTTACTGAGAGAATTTCCTTTACTCACAGTTGTAGAATCATTAATATTATTTAGCTTGAAAGAGTTTCCCTTATTTGAGATGTAGTTCTTTGAGTTATATACAAAATCATCATAAATTACGTTAATATCAAAATTAACTAACTCAATCATTAAACTAAAATTATTCATATTCTGTTTCATAATTCTTTTACTTAATTTCTCGACTTTTTCTAAAATTAAAGAGCTCATCCAGTTATACTCTTTACTCTGGTTATCCAAGCTCTCTAACTTTTTAATAATATCCTCCAATTCTGCTAGCTGACTTTCATAAGATTTAATATCATTAAATTCATACTCAGAAGAATTTAATTTTAATGGTATTATTTGATGCCCCTTTCTTAAACTATTATCATGCTTATCAAAAAGCTCAATTGTAGATTGACCAAAGATTACCTTTTCATTATTAACGTATTCATATATCTTAAACTCTAAAGTGGAATCGAGTGGTAATTGGTTATAATTAACTGGTAATTCTATCCATTTATTAAACGTTCTTCTATATGACGTATTAGTGGAATATATTTTAGAATACGAATCTGTGGGCTGCCTAGATAATAATGATGAGCTGCCGTGCTCATCGACGCTATCTCCAAAATCCGTCACTTTGTTATCATCAGCATAATCAAAAGATACATAAGTTGTTTGAACAGCGAGTGATAATGGTATATTCCCTTTAAACAATTGAACTGTTATAAATAAATCAGAATTATATTTTATCTTTGATAATTTTTGATATAATTTAGGATTTGATATTCTTAGGGATTGTGGATAGAGTTGTTGATATTGACCTTCAAGTGCCAATATTTTAAGTTTAAAATTGATATCAAGATCACTCGATAATGCAAATATAACAGTATTCCTATCCATTAGTGTGAAATTTGCTTGGTGCCACACTACTGTAAATAATCTGTCTAAAGTTGAAGCGTTTCAAAGAAAAGGGCTATTTATTTTTTTTTTAGTTTTTACGCCGCTCTACATTAGGTAAGATCGGTGTGGGTATTCATTAAAATCCACCCTATTCACTATGATAACGTATTAAATTATTTTAAGAATAGTGTCTTGTGCCTTAAGAATTATAAAAATATCCAGGATTATAAACTAAGGGTTTAAATAATACCATTATCTGCTATAGTGCCGTCCCATTCCAGAAGCTTGGGGCGCCGCACGACTAGGATAAATCCAATTATGCGGTCTGTCTCTGCATATCTTGCCAAAATGAAGCTAAATAACCTTAAGGCACCAATGGTTTTTTTCGAACATTCCAACTAAGGAATTGACATTTTGCCATTAAATTTATAATGCCAATATCATATATAAAAATAGCCAAGGACCCCCATCAATATTTAATTTAATCTATTATATTTTACAACTTAAAAAGTATTCACTTTAACTACATAAAACAATAATGCAATTATCTTACTTTATTACTGCTTTATCTTTAGCTGTTGTTGCTCAATCTGCTGCTGTTTCTCAAGCTCAAAAGAGAGATGGTCTTTTAGGTAATATGTGTGATGAAGTTACTAATAGATTTGAAAAATTTGGTTCTTGTATTTCTCAAACTAGTTACTTTTCAAGTTTAAATGCTACTTTCTGGTACCAAGCTGCTAAGAAGACTTTATGTGGTTACGAAATGCAAGGTAACTTTACTGACCCATTTGCTTCTCACAACAGAGGTGTTCAAAAGCCAAAGACTGAAGTTCAAGTTGAATTAGAAGCTGAATACTTATACTTAATGAAGACTAAGGGTCCTAAAGCTGCTGCCTCTGAGATTCAAAGTATGCATGTTAAGCGTGATGCTGATGGTTACGGTTCCCCAGTTTTCGGTATGCCACAATGTTTAAGTGCTTGTGAAATTGTTAGAACTGGTTCTAATAGTATTGATAACTGTTGGGAAGTCACTGGTTTGACTGTTTTATATGGTGTATGTGAAGCTGGTTGCAGATACTACTTCTAAACATTATAATCTTTTACATAATTCTTCAGTTCTTTTTCATTTGCTTTTTCATCATTCAATTCTTTATGGTCGTTTAATATGACTAACTATTAGTTTACTTATTATTTATTTATTCAATTCTATCTCGCTTACCCATTTTCTGTGGGAATATTCACTAGCATTCATAACTGTAGCTGATCTAACGGTGAGACGTCCGGGCAATACTGTAGTAGGAATTTTTTCGGTGTGGAAATTTTCAGGTCGGTCGGTCCTTCAACAGAGAATACAAGTACGGCAATGCTCGCACTCAGAAATAGAAATATACTACGGGCTGGTTCTTTAATAAGACCAAGTAGATTATTGCATACAGTACCCGCTATTGGAACTGTTGATGAGAACAAATCTACAGGATTTGCTGGGTTGTATTCTGCTGAAGGTTTACAGAAATCTTGGTACTCTAGAGCGGAATACTACGTTAACAATTTAAATAAAGAATCAACAGATGATTTAGTTGCTAACAATTTAGAAGATATTATTTCTACATTTTACAGAGAACCAGTAAAGAAAGCTTTATATGAGAATGCTTCATTATTATACAACACAAAATTTGCATTAGAATGTCTAGCCCCAGTGAACCATCTTGAACGTCCTGAGTTATTAAAGTTACCTGAATTAGCCAGTTCTAAGGAATTATTAAAGACTCCAAAATTAGAGCTTGAGTCTACAATCTCTAATTCTCCTCTTAACGAAAAATTACATCTGTGGTTAGTTGATTCTTTTGGATCAATTGTTGAATTTAAAAATTTATTGATAAATTCAGCTATGGCCACTAAAGGTGATGGTTTTACTTGGCTTGTTGTTGAAAAACATTCAAGAAGAAATACTACATATGAATCATTATATGTATTAAATAGTTTCACTTGTGGTCAACCAAACTCAAACTTTTCAAAACATTTAGATGATTTAAAAGTATTTAAATCTAATAAAGAAAATGAGAATGATTCTGAAAATACTGAAAATACTGAAAATGGTTTTGACTATACTTTCCAAAATGCATTAATTGAAAATGTCGATGAAGCTGAAAAGATCTTTTACGCTAAGAAGAGACAATTTGTTCCAATTTTATGTATTGATGCATCTCCAAAAGCTTATTTATACGACTATGGTGTATTTGGAAAGAGAAACTATTTGGAAAGAGTATGGCAAACTATTGACTGGAATAAGATTGCCAGTAGATTGCCTGTAAGAACTGAAAAGCGTGCTTTCTAAAGAAACTTGGGTTAAATTTTGTATATATTATCTTTAATAAACTGTATCTTCAGAGACATTTATTCCAATCGTATCTTTTTCACTCCTGTTATAACTAATTTTGCCGTGAAGCTCACATTTCAGCTATTATTGATCTACGGCTCTCGCAGGCTGCATTTTCGTGGTTATTACCACACTTCTCACACACTGTATTTAGTCTAAATACCTGTTGCTTGTTACACAGTATTTCTCAGTTAATTAGATAGATTTTGTATATTTATTTTAAATGGAAAGTTACAAATGTCCACAGTATAGTGAAATAATACTATTCTCTCTTGAAAGGACGCAAATTATACATTATATTAAATTTTACATTGATGAAATTAAATAACCCAAGCTAAGCCTATATATTTGGAGCTAGCAGGTCTTAGAAAGTCTAAAGACATAATTTTTACTAAATATTATGCCACATGGCACCTGGTGGTCCAATCCTCAGGCCTGTAGATGCTGCGTCGTCTTAGAATGAACAGGGCACATACCATATCGGGCATTATAATAATCAGAAAAATTTTCTGCTTTGAGTTCTCTTCTTCAGCATTTACATCACTTCTGGAATACCAAGCCGTAAAAGAACACCGCCATCTTTTATAAGGCACAAATGGCTAGAAGAAGATCAAAAAATAACCCTTTTTAACATGATATCCTATTTAAATTTTTACATTTTGATATCGTTTCGCTTTGGGTTGACAGAACTAAGCCCTTTCTAATTGCATTTATCGAAAGATTGTGCGGTGAAGATCAGTGGCATTTAAATTATAGTAGAAGACAACAGTAAATGATTTAGATATTTTTTACTTACTGTCCAAATAACTGTCGTAGGTGTACATCCACTCCATAATATTGTGCGCATGTGTGGGTTTATTGATGTAGAAAAATACTTTCTCTCTCTCTGCGCTTCCTTATACCTAGCCCCATAGCATGTCCTCATCAGCTGTTGTTCCATTGGAGTCCGATCCAACCATATTTACCAACTTAGCCCAAACTCTTGGATTGTCTTCGGATCTCGAATTTATTGATATTTACTCTTTAACAGATGCTGATTTGAAGAGCTTTATCCCTAGACCTGTCCACTCTATAATACTTTTATTCCCAATAGACAAACCGTTTGAAGAGTTGAAACAAAGAGAAGATAAACTGTCAGCACCTTACACAATTCCTGCTGCCTCATCTGATGAAAATGTATTTTGGTTCCCACAACGCATTAAGAATGCTTGTGGACTTTATGCGTTGCTTCATACTATTTGCAATGTTGCCAATTCCACTAACTTAATTCCAGGGTCTAAACTTGCAAAATTAATAGATGATCTCAAATTAACAAGAGACTTTGATTCGAGAACCAAATTGATTCAGAATCTTGAATTAGAGTACTCTGAGGCTGCGCAGGACGGCCAAACTGAGGCTCCCCAGGCTACGGATGACATCGACTTACATTTCATCAGTTTTGTGTATAATGAGAAGGATGGAAAGCTATATGAGCTAGATGGCAGAAGAACAGGACCAGTGTGTCACGGTAAAAGCGAGGCTCAGGGAGATTTGCTAGAAGAAGAAGCTATAATTACTCGTATTCAGCAATACATTGATGCAGCTAATGAAGAAAATAAATTGAAGTTTAATCTTATGGGATTTATTGGTTAAATTACTATTTTAATAATGATGCATTGATTATCTATTTATAACTACGAAGTACCAGTCTACGTTAATTCTACAATAAATACATAGCTAGCTCTTTATACTTGCCCTTTAATGTCCACCTTTCTATAAGATTTATTGTATATGGCTGAAATTGCAGCACGAGCATCAGCATTAAACTCAAAGAATTCTGAATTATTGTTTGCATTAGATGAAATAAACTTATTAAATTCTTTTTCCAATAAAAACTTGCTAAATTCTTCATCATTAAACTTGAGTAAAGGCCGGAGATCAGTCACAGAAATCTTACGGTAACTTCGGGACATTATTAATAGGGCTAAGATTCGAACCTTCTCAAGAATCTGGAACAATAACTTGAGAAACACAATAAATGATCCTTGATAAGTTCTAGAGTTATTAAGCTTTAATAATTTAGCATAGATAGTAAAGAATCTATTGAAATCATCTGTAGTCACTGCCTGGAAAATCTTTAAAGAGTAATCAACAAAGACATTGTTAGAGTTATTATTCATTGATCTTGGTGAGTCTCCAGAGCTTCCTTGATCATATAATTCAGTTAGCTGTAATTTACATACTTCAGACGGGTTTTCTGTCAAGATAAAATAGAGAATACGATAACCCAAAAATTCGAATTTATTCTTCCCAGTTATTCCCTGCTTTTTATAAAGTGTTTGAAGTCTTGTTTGACACTGATTATATTCACCTAAATCATTATTTTGTATAGCAAGACGAGCATGCGTTTCATAAACTTGAACAGTAAACTCATTTTCTATTAACTGGACTGTCAAATCCTGTCTTATAGATTTAAGCTGATCGCACACATAATTATACTTTTCTTCCTTATTAGAGTTAAATTTTTCAATAATAAATGTTAATGATTTCTCTAATATATTTAATGGTCTTACCTTTGTTGGATCCGCTGCTGAAGTTAATCTTAAATATCTCTTTTCTAAATCTGTACATGTTCCAACTAATCTCTCATCTTTATTAGCAGGAATATTATCAAAACTATTATGATTTGTTGAAGTATTTGAAGATGTGTAAGATAATTCTTTTTCAAATCTTAATCCTCTAAGTTTCTTTTTTGAGTTAGAATCATATTCAATCTCTTCATCTTGCTTAGATACGGTTCTTTTTAACTTTTTCCTTTCTCCTCGCTTAGCTTTTATGTTTATATGTAAATCTAAAGGGTAAGATTGAACAAATATAGGTAGTTTCTGTCTTACCCAGTCATTCAGCATTAACTTATCTTCATCTCTTGCCCTTTGAATCAAATATTTTATTTGCTCCTTTACCTGTTCCTTTTGCGCCGGAGTGAACCCAAGCTCATCACTCTTGTTAAAACACTCTAAAGAAAACATCTTGAGCTCAGTTGGATAGCCAGAACCTGGATTCAGTGCTACATTAGCCAGATGACTCCCTAGCTTTGCGGGCTGTACTTCGTTGTAATACGACATAGTGGATGCCCTCTATACCTACCTGCCCGCATTAAATTTATAAAATTTTATGAATGTACCGCTCCTTAGGTGCAATATAGCTAATACTACAGATTAGTGTGAAAAGTCATTTTTAGTGAAAAATATATTAATAAATTTGAGGTTTTATACAGTTTCGTTACTCAATCAATGATTTAGCAAAATCTCTAGATTTTTGAATCAATAAAGCATCAGCTAAGACTAAGGCAGTCATAGCTTCAACAATAGGAATAGCTCTTGGAACAACATTTGGATCATGTCTTCCTCTAGCCTTTAAAACACCATCTTCTCCCTCATATGAAGCAGTTTCTTGTTCCTGAGAAATAGTTGCAGGTGGTTTAAAAGCAACTGAAAAGTAAATATTTTCACCATTTGAAATACCTCCCTGAATACCACCAGAGTTATTAGTTTTAGTTCTAAATCTACCAGTAGTTGGATCTAAGTAAAATGGATCATTATGTTTAGAACCATTCATTGATACACAATGGAAACCAGAACCTATTTCAAAACCTTTAGTAGCTGGAATAGATAACATAGCATGAGCTAACATTGCTTCTAATTTATCAAAAGCTGGTTCTCCTAAACCTGGTGGTAAATTTCTAACAACACATGTAACAATACCACCAATAGAATCACTAGCATCCCTTGTTTGTTCAACTATTTTAGTAGCTGCCTCAGCAACTTCTGGAACAGGACATCTGATAGGGTTAAAAGAGTCAACCTTTTCTCTTGTAACATTAGTTAATAAATCTTGAAATTCTTTAGAAGATGGATCACGATTAATACTAGCAGATCCAACTGCAGAAACAAATGCAACAATTTCAACATTATGAGCTTTAGTTAAGAATTTTTCAGCAATTGCTCCAGCGGCTACTCTTCCAATAGTCTCTCTAGCTGAAGATCTTCCACCACCACTTGAAGCTTTAATACCATATTTGCATAAGTATGTATAATCAGCGTGTGATGGTCTTGGGTAAACATCTGTTTCTGAATAATCTTTTGGTCTATGATCTTCATTTAAGACGAGCATACCAATTGGAGTACCTAAAGTTTTCCCATTCTCTGTTCCCGACTGAATTGCTACTTTATCCTTTTCATTTCTTGGAGTAGCAAGCTTAGACTGTCCTGGTCTTCTTCTAGTTAACTGTGGTTGAATATCTTCCTCTACGAGGTCCATTCCTGGAGGAACACCATCAACAATACAGCCAACAGACTTGCAATGAGATTCACCGTAAGTGGTTACACCTAAACTGTGTTAGAAAACAAAAATCACTTATTCTAGAATAACTACTTTAAATACATACGAAAAAGAGTTCCAAAACTTGACATGTGAGAAAATTCAGTTAATAGACAATTGGCTAACTTAACAGAATATGAACAAAAAGTTGAAGTTATGAATCATCGCCAGATTTTTTTCGCCCACAATTCAATCATGCAAGGAACAGTATGACTCATGTGATAGTTAGTGTTAACAAGTTCTAGAAGAGTTACAATAATAATAATAAAGAAACGTATGTTTATAGTATAGAATAGAGTATATATATATACAAAAGAATATATCAAAGTATATCCTTTATTGATAACAATATAATAGAAATATTTGCACAAAAAATAATAATAATAAACAGTTCAGTAAAGCATGCCAATAACATTAAGAAAAGATATAATGAATCAATCTATCTAATGTAATCAAATTATGATAATAATGGAATGAAATGATAATAAAAAAAAACCAGGAATGTTAATGAATATATTATATATATATGATTTTAAAAAAATGATCATTGTACGTAATTGTGTGGTCTATTTTGCAGTTCTAAGATATCCCTTTTTTGATTAGCTTCAGCTTCAGTAATTTTTTGTTGAATCTTCCGAGCATATGGTGTATTTTTAACAAATGGCATTAAAGCACTAATCTTATCAATAGCTTTAGTTCTTAAATCACCAGTTGCAACTTCTAAAGCTGTTTGAACCACATAATTTCCATATGGATCCTTTAAAACAGATGCTAAATTTTTAAAGCTTAATACTTCCTCCACTAAAGTATCTCTAAGTTCAGCATCAGTGTGAATGTATTTCAAACATTTTTCAACAACATTAGAAGCAAATTTTTGAATTGATAAATCTTCTAATTTTCCAATAACTTGTTTACCAATAATTTCAGCGAAATTTGGAGTTAACTCAAAACGCATTTTTGGTAAAAGGTATTGAACAACATAATTACCAAATGGATCTTGCATTAAAGCCAATCCATTTGCCATAATAACATGACCTAATTGCACGAATTGTTTCTTATTAGCATGATCAAGACATTTTTGAGTAACACAACAACCATGACGATGTGTAGCAACTTCCACAACATTGCGACAAATACCATCAATAATGAATTGACAATTTGCTGGAGCAAATTTGAATAAACATTTTTGAATAACATGATTACCATTGAGATCCTTGATTAATCTAACCACATGATTATTTAAGTTATTAACGATCAAGTCAATTTGTTCTTGTGTAGTAACATATTCAATCATTTTTTGCAAAGCTCTAGTACCATGTTGATTAAGAGAAATCTCATCAAATCTTCCACTGCAAAGCTTGATTAATTCAGTTCTTTGTTCTTCAGACAAGTATTCAAAAATCTTTTGAATTAAATAATTACCAAAGGAGTCAATAACCAAGTCATAAATTTTAGGTTTCACTTGTCTGTAAATTGTGTCGATAACCAATTGTCTATCACTACCTGAATCTTCTAACCGCTTTTGCAAAAATCTGCATCCATTTTGGTCAATACTGAGCTTTAATATCTTGGATTCCAACTGATCAAAAGGTACATTTTTGTACTTATTGAACAACTCCTTCTCAGAAGACTTTTTGTCATCCTTCTTTGAATCAGATTTTCTGCGTCCATTGTAAGCTTTACTTGACAGATTAGAATTGTTATGGCTGACAATTTCCGAGTTTTGATTGTTGGTCTCATTATGATGATGAATATTGTTATTAACTATGTCACTAGAAGGTTGCATAACAATATTATTAGTACTAGCAGAGTGTTGCATGGTATGAGTAGGAACATTATTGTCCATGTAATGATTATTGTAGTTCATAGACTCCATATTCAAACTGTTAGCAGGGCGATGGTTAACTCGAGAACTGAGATAACCATCCATATTCATCATCTTACCAGACAACTCATCATACTGGTAAGTATTATTTCCAAGGTTTACTGATTGACTTTTATAGTAATGATGCTTAGAACTTGTACCAATATTCAAAGAATTAATCTCATTTGAAGGCATTACATGAGAGACCCTTTGATCAACCAAAGAATCATTAATGATGCCATTCTTTAAATCTTTAAAGGAGCCAACAGATCTTAACTGAGGAGTATTAGATATGAATCTATAATCATTGATTGCACCTAAAGAGTTAGAAAATTGATGGTTGGCTAACATGTTATTTGATTCAGGGTATGGGGTTTGACTGATAGAAAACAGGTTCATCTTTGCAGAAAGGTCACTATCCACAAGTCTTTGTTCATATAATCCAGATGACTCCATTTGAAAGTAATTTTGATTACCTAAACTGGATACAGAAGATTTTCTAACATTATCATGCTCAAATCCATCGGAAAAGCCATAATTAAAGTCAGTAGTAGCAGATTTTGGCAACACACTGTTATTCATAAAGTTAGACTTGTAAGGGAGAGAACCTTGGGCGAATACAGCTTGTTGGCCGACCATTTGTAGATGTTGTGGTTGTGGTTGTTGCTGTTGTTGCATTTGCTGAAGCTGTTGTTGCTGTTGTTGCATTTGCTGTTGCTGTATTTGCTGTTGTTGCATTTGTTGTTGTTGCTGTTGCATTTGAAGCTGTTGCAGTTGTTGTGGTTGTGGTTGTTGCTGCACTGGCAGTTGCAGTTGCAGTTGCAGTAACCAGTTTGTAGTTCTAAAGTTCATGAAACTATTACCTAACTTGTCGTCCATTAACGAGAGAGATTTTCCAACAGTAGAGTTTGTTGGAGCACTGCTGGGGTTCATGGTCAAGTTATTAAAATTACTTTTTCTAAAACTTTCATTGGAGGTAGCATATCTTAATGATTCATTAGTGATGGCAACTTTTAAAGAATCGTCTGACTTGGCGACTCTTAGCGATTCATTAGAAGAAGCAAATCTTAATGATTCATTTGAAGGAGTGACAGATGATGATAACGAAGGAATGGAACCAACAGAGGCTCTATGTCCGTAGCCAAAATTTTGATTTCCGTGACCAAAAACGCCATTAATACCTGGTTGGACAGGTTGTGAAGAGAATGCTTCAGAAAACATAGTCATTGTTATAATATAAGATAAAGGGTATAATATAAGTAGCAAATGATCAAATTATTATTGATTCAAGAAGTTCTTTTTAGTGATTCAATACTGTAAAACCTTGGGCACAGTTGATCAAAAATGTGTCGATTATTATACCAAATTGGTGATACAATTTAACATAAATAGGCAATAGCAGCAGATAATCGAATAAAAAACGAAAGAATCAGACTTGAAAAACAAGGATGATTGAAGGTTTAAAATGTATTCCTTGAAATATAAGCTGAAAAATCCAAGTTAATTTTTGAGACCAAATCTGTTTTATATGAGCCGGGGAAAATTTTTATTCGTGTAACTTTACCAACTGAATGATTTCAATAATATAATAGAGAGTTAATATAATAATATATAATAAAAATATAAATATTATTAAATATAAGAAGAGAAAATATTAACAGAAATCAAAGATAAAGTATACCACGATGTAGACAAGTGTTGAACCAAATAAGGGAGTAAGTTGCCAGTCTTTGGAAAAGCAGACACTCAAATATAAAAATCTTTCTCTCGTTTCCTCGCCAGTGCAGCTGCAGTTGTCAGACATGAGCTACATGAGTGTCGATGCATTATGTAGAAAATATACCTCTGCCTGCAGTTCTACACGTGCTTTTACATCAGAGGCATCACTCAGCGAGCAAATTGTATAATCATCTGGCCAGAGTCATTCACTACGATAAGGGTGTGTCTGGTCCGGGTTATAATTATAATATATGGATAAGCCTCGGAATTCAATATCAAGTTCTAGACCGTGCATCGAAGCTGTCAACAGTAATTATATTGTTTAGAAGGAGCCCTTTTTGAATATTTATTATTTACAATTATGACTGGGGATGATACATTGAAATTACTTGATAAATCAGTTTTGATTACTTTTCAGCCTGATTTTCAGTCTAGATTTAATTATCTTTGGTTGAGGGATCATTGCCATTGTTCCACATGCTTTCATTCAACAACAAAGCAAAGACTATTAAATACGTTTGATATCCCTTTAGATATTGTTGCTGATTCAATTAAACTGAATGGGGATGATATTGTTGTCAATTGGCAAGGTGGTCATGTTTCAAAATATGCAAAAAGTTGGTTAAAGAGTAACGCATACAATCCAAGTATGACCCCAGACTCTGTTATTGTCGGTAAAAATCAATTACAAATTGTTCAATGGAACGCAAACCTTATTAACCTGAACTTCCCGCAGGTACAGTATGACAAGGTAATAGGTTCGCTTGAAGGAGTTCATGAATGGGTAAATAAGACACATACTTATGGATTTTGCCTCGTTGAAGGAGTTCCAATAAATCCTGAGAAGACAAAAGAATTAATTGAGAAAATTACTTTTATTAAACCAACACATTATGGAGGATTTTGGGATTTCACTTCTGATTTAGCTGTTAATGATACTGCATATACCAACATTGAGATACCATTACATACAGATGGTACCTATTGGTCTGAGGCACCGGGATATCAGGCATTTCATTTGCTTAAACATACCGGTTTAGGTGGTGAAACTTCATTGTGTGATGGCTTTAACTCCGCAAAAATATTGAGTAAAAAGTACCCTGAGTATTTTAAATTATTAACTACTATACTGGTAGACTTTCACTGCGCAGGAGAAGAAGGTGTCTTTATTCAACCGTCAATACCTAAACCAATTATAATTTTAGACGATGAGATTGGCGAAGTGAAGCAAATTAGATGGAACAATTCTGATAGATCAGTTTTACGAATTCCGTCTAATTTGACACTTTCAAATGAAGAAAGAGAGAATTTCATGGATAAATTTTATAAAGCTATGTATGCATTTCGCGAAATCTTACATAGTAAAGAAAATGAAATTTTTCATCAATTAAAACCTGGACAAGTTCTTCTTTTTGATAATTGGAGAGTTTTACATTCTAGAACTAGTTTTACGGGAGAACGCAGAATGTGCGGAGCATACTACTCCAAGGACGATTTCATAAGTCGATTTAAAGTATTAAACTATGACAGAGAACAGCTAGTCGGTTCTCTTTGATCAACAAGTTAAGTACATTGGAGTTCACTAGCCCGACTAAAACCGGGGACCATTGCCTATTTTCTTCAGGTGTACGTACTACTTATGCTCAGTGGGTTAAAAGTTAGGATGATGAGCTTCGCTGATATATACTGAATTTGATTAGAACTAAAACGGCCAAGTAGTTAATTCCACTCTGATTCTAGGCGGCTAGGGCGTATTATTTGGAGAATGTAAGACATGGACACATTAGATATAATAAGAATCAATTTATTGTGAATGTGCTTATCCAGATCAATGTTTGTTGCATTAACTCGTAGAGGATATTTGCAAAAATAAAAAGAAAAGAAGAAACAAAAAAAAAAAAGAATTTTATTAATAATGAATAAATTATTAAATATATATTAAATGTAACTACATATTGTGAGTATTAGTGAACTGAACATAATATTGTAATTACTATAAACTAAAGCGTTTTGATCCTTTGACAGGATAGTGCATACCGACAGAAGGCCTATTTTCATCAACATGGGGATGAATTAACCTGGTTTCAGCTTTAAAATAACGGGGCACAGAGCAATGTTAAGCAGGATTTAAGTAGCCTTACCGACTTCTTTGCATTCAGATAAGTAAATGCACATATTATTAGACAACTAAATAACAAGTCGAAGTCTGGAGTTGATGAGCCAGAACTGCGTGGTAGAGGTCTTGCCACTAAGAGGAAATTTAGACAGAATGGAATGGGTCAGCGAATTTAAAAATTAACTAATAAAATTAAAATTTACGAAGTCCGAGATAATTTTTAACAAATTAAATTTGTTAAATAGGTATACAGATATAAATATTATTAATTAAAAAAAATAATATTTTAATATACGAAATTAACAATATTTTAAGTAAGTATAAATTGACAGATTTTTTTTTTTTTTTTTTTTATACAGTTGATTGTCAACAGTATAAGGTTAGCTGGAACCTATTAATGTAAGCCAGCGCGCTTATACGCACCTGCTAAACGTACATTTTTATAATTAGCTACTTTGAAATTAATAGAGACGTCAATATCACTTATTTACCATCTTAAACGCTAAATTATAGTCAATTTTAGCAATCCAGATTTTTGATACGACATTTCTGGGAAAGCTAAGGTATAATCGCTTTTATAGCCAAAGTAAATTTTTTTGTTTTTCTAATTTTTTCTTTTCTTTCTTTTTCAATTAATTATAGAATCGAGTGGTTCCTGACTACTGTTGTCTAGAACAACTAATGTATAATTAATGTAAATTTGTAGTGTAGACTTTTACTAGTAAGTTTTAAAACTTTTTTTTTTCTTGTTTACTTAATTTTGATTTTCCCTTTGATCTTGATTAGTATAATAGACGCCTTATTGGCCATAATTATTTACTATTATTGAACCAAGCTCGCAAGCTAATTCCTTAATTTTAAATAGTATTCAAATTAACAATACGACACTCTATAAACTTGGACGGAGTAGGGAGTGGAGTGTGTTTTGAAATAAACTGGATTATTATTAATTAACATATATACAGATGAAAAATTGGATTTAGAACTGTTGTGTGTACAGAGAATCTTTTTAACCAAGATTAGCAGTAGACCGCATTGGTTCCCAAAATGGCTTGTATCTACTAAAACCGACGATCGATCTAATGATTGACACTGTACAGCTTTGTAAGACACGCTAAATGGCTTGCAAACAACCTGACATTTATAAAGCAATCCTCTATTTTATTCTCCTCTTAGAAAAACCCAGTTAATAGTAGATGTATACATCTCTATTTGGCCAAGGTAATTTCTAAAGTATAATTTCGCGAATTGGTACCAGGAATGTCAAACGATCAACATATTTATTTAACTTTAAGTAATTTAATTCGGCGTGAATTTCTCTGGCAAAAAAAATTGGTTTTTTTTTTTAAAAAAAAAAGACAAACAAAAACATACAGATTTTTTTTTTAACAGTGAAATAATTGAGACATACCACCCTGAGTTGGCACATTACCCTTGCAGCATTAGGGTTGCCGCTTTCTATGCGTAGATATATCATCTATTATTGATCTTGACTTGAATTCGAAACACTTGCTTGATTGTAAAGATTTGAAAGTTGCGCTGCCTTGTTTGTAGTTTCAGATTGTATCGGCATTGTTATTATTATTATTATTATTATTATTATTTTTACTATTATTATTATTTCAGTAAGTATGCTATTAGAGCAATAATTGGATGCTACACTATTTGATGATTTGAGACACTCGTTGCAGATCTCAATGTATCTTATTGGTAATTTGTCTCTGATAGAGAAAATCACTATTCGCTATCGGATTCACTCTAGGTAATCATTTTTTGATTTTTTTTTGTTTGATGATCAACAAAGTAGAAAACAAACTTAAAAAAGTGAGTAGCATTCCACTATAGTAGCAGAATATCAATAAGTCGTATATGTTTCAATTATACTTTTTATGAGGTAGCATACTTTGACTGCTTTCTACAGGGTCGAACCAATTTTCCTAAACTAGTATTACTATATGTTTAAGTATCAATTATGATTCAGAATTTAAAAAATATACTCTCCCGTACATAGGGGTGCTCAAATCTTATGAAAAATTATAAAAGAAAAAGAAATAGGTAATAGTGAATATAGTAATTACAAAAATTTATCATCCGATTATAATTGTCACTTTACTTTTTTTTTTTTTTTTTTTTTTTATCCTTTCCAGTATTAAATATTATTATTATTACTTTATAATATTACTTATTAATCTCAATTAACTAGGGCGATTAATTCAGCTTGTATCACATCACAGATTTACATATGCATGTATCAGTGTATTCCTTGAAATACTTACAGTTCATACGAAACACACACTCATATGTTTTGTATTGATTATCTGAAAACGGGCGTTGATTAGCAATAGTTTTTCTTGATTTTCTTTTACATTATTCTATTGTTTTAGTTATAAGGAGTTATAGATCTATCTTGCGCCTACATGTCTCACATATGCGACACTCCTCCCTCAAAACTATGCAGATCAGAAACCCCAAAAACTTGTCCTACCAATGCACTCACAGACACACAATATGAGGTCTTGAGACTCCGTTACACAATTTACAGCTCCTATGAACCAACATGTGGTAATGAAATATATGAGAAAAATAATAATAATAATAATAATAATAATTCATATTGAACTCTTTCTTTTTCTTTTTTTTTAAAAAAAAGACATTAAATGCTTTACTTTGTTTCTGGAATCTATAATTAATAATAGTAGTGATTATAACAGTAGTAGTATATCTTTAATGCTGGGATTTGTAGCTCATCTACCGACTAACTTTTTCTTCTTTGACTAACTTTTTGAATAGCACCAGTTGAAACTACCTTCTCATTAACGCTTGTCTGACTCACTATTCTATGTCTGGCCCTGGCCCCTGATCTACTACGTGATTTTAAGACTTCGATAGAATCTTGCTTAACAGAGGTCTTTTTTGAGAAAGTCTGAGACTCAGAACTTGAAATTGGACTATTCTTTCCACTGTTACTTTGTGATTTTGAATTAGGAGAAGTTATAGAACGAAGTACCCTCCAAGATGATTGCGGAGAATTTTTACGTCTTCTCTCTAAAGCACTAGTTTCCTCATGATGTTCACCTGCCTTGGATTTAGGTGTACTAGCTTCAACAGATTCTTGTTTATCCGCACGTACTTCAAAACTTTGTTTAGCTGCAGAATTGACAGCTGAATCAATAGTATTGCTCATTACACGCTGAGTTCTAGTAACTATAGTTTCCCTACTCTCCTTGTCCATAGAAATCTCTGGTAACATACTTTCACGATCAGACGCCCCGCTCTCTTGAGGAGATTCTTCCCCATCATCAGCCTCTGGTATGTCCTCCGGTTCATCATCTGAGTTAGTGATGAATGAGTTAGAAACGTATCTCCCATTATTTCCTTTACGTGGCTGTCCAGGAGAACTAATAGGAACAGCAGTATAAACAGATTTCTTCATTCTACCAGAATTTCTTCTTTGACCATGAACAATTGGTGAGAACGATCTAGAGTTTCCGTACTTCGCAGCCTGCTTAGATTTGTATAATTCGTATGATATTAAAGAACTGTACCCTGCTAATTTTCTGTTTGGAACAGTGTCAAGAACCATGGTAAACTTCCAATTTCTAAATTCATTTTGATGTAAGTATAACCAATGCTGTTGAGGACCAACAACCATTCCAGGTCTGATCATTCTCATATATCCTATACACTCATTTGCAGTAAATCCATGAGTATAAATCAAATGTGCTCCAATTAAACAACCAGTTCTTCCTAAACCCGCTTTACAATGAACAGCAATTTTACCACCTTCAGCAATAATACCTTCAGAAACACCAATAAAATTTTGAACAAATTCCATAGTTGGACATGTACCATCATCAAAAATCATATCAATATGATTAATATCTCTTTTAGTAAATTCTTGACTATCATATAAATGACTATTTAATCTAACAACCATTTTAACATCATGTTTCTTAAAAAAACCTAATACTTGTCTAAATGGCTCATTTAATGGCTCACCAGTCTTTCCCTGTTGTGGTGAAGCAAACGCGATAAAGTCCTTAGATATTATATTTAAGTCACCTTGATCAACACGCTCATATTGTTCAAACTCCTCTAAGTTAAAAGTAGTCAAGTCAATCATTCCCCTCTCTTTAGCTCTCCATACACCGTAAACAATGTCCTGAATAGTAATTTCAAAATCGGCAGTGGAATATCCAGCATCTCTAAATGGCATTAATGGTGGCTCTATTTGTGAGATTGGTTGTAATACTTGATGCGGTGACCACGATTGTACTAAAACCATATAACAGCAAAGTAAACACGCAGCATTAGATCTCGATTTTGGACTGGTCGAAGAATAGAACACAATAGCCTTTCCTTGATTCTCATCTTCATTCAATATATTATGAAGAACAACAGCAAATCTATATAAATGACCCATATGTAATGGACCAAAATCTAAATGAAATGAATTATAAGGTAATGCATCTTCAACTGTAAAAAATACTAGACTATCAGTACTAGTTGGTTTACTGTTATAAGCTCCAAGATATATACGTCCTGAATGTTAGTTAGTATTTATTTATCTCTTTTTATTCTTTTTTTCTTTTGTTTGTTTTTAAATGAATAATCTACTAGATTAACCACATTAATTATATCTTACCCTTTAAGAACTCTATCATAGGAATACCAGAAGTTTTTCTAGTCATGTTTTATCTAATATGTTGTTTGAGATGTCAACAAAGAAACATAAACAAATGAAAAAAACTAAACACACCGTTACGAGCACGGACGCACTCCGACGGAACTGCAAGACAGATCAGTGGCGATAAATGTAGACTTATAACCATGCTAGTAAGTAGGAAAGACTATAAGAATTGAATATATTATCAATTGAGAGTAATTTTTTCAGAACTAACATACATTTTTATAGTTTAAACCTTTATCTGAGTTTGAACGTGCGCCTCGTCATGACTTATCTTACGAATCAGAAAATTTATCAGTACCAGAATTTGACTTCAAATTAAATAGCGATGACATCTCTAAATACTCTACTTGTGATATCTTAATTTTACCATATATTCTTAAATTTCTATCAGATGCTATTCCTTCTGAGAGTATTTCCATTGGCTCAATTTTAATGACTAAAAAGCTGCTTAAGTCCGTGTCTGGAGAACTGGAAGAGTACTTGGATGAGGAACAACTATATTCAGCTGTCCCAGTAGAGGAATCTTTTCAACAATTTGAGGTTGAAATTTATCATTTAAAAGAATTCAAAATAAATATATTGGTATTACCAAATATTCAAAATGCTTATCCTTCGATATATAATCAATTTAGCAGATTTTTATTAGATACAGTTGTCAAACCTTCAAAGATTCTCTTATTGAGTCCTTGCACAATGAACTACGATGAGAAATTATGCAAACTTGTTAATACTAGTGCGGATTCTAAGTTCACTAGTCTATTTGATACAGTTGAGAACTTAAAGCCTCCTCATTTCATCTCTGGTGCATCAGCTGCAATAATGTCATATTCAACTTTAAAGGGTATTGAAACAGTTAATTTAGTAGTTGGTTCAGAAGGCGCCACAAATTTTGAGCGTATTAGCCCAGAATCGGTTGAAGAAGCTGGATCTGTGCTAGGTAAGCTTTGGTTGAATCTAAATAATACCCAGTATTTAGATTTAAAGGCCGAGATTAAAAAGAAGGCCAACTTGAATGATTATGTTGTCTCCGGAATGTATATATAAATGTCTTTACAGCTTTTTCTTTTCTTTTTTTTTTTTTATTTTAAATATTTATAATGTAAATGGAAAATGCTAGTTATAAATGTAGACGTAATTTTTTTGATAGTAATATTAATGAATGAAAAAACATTATTTTCTTCAATAAACAGCAAATCAAATATAGCAGATTATAGATTAATATCAAGAGAAGAACGCAGCAAACTCATTTTCCTGAGATTCAATAAAACCCTCTAATTGACTTTGACTATTATCAGTAGAGAGCTCCGCATTTGATATACTGATATTTGGATCTCCAGTTGATACTTTAACTCGTTTACTAGCAGGCACTGTGACAGAGTTTATTACTTGTAACTCATTATTGGTTAAACTTGGGTCTTGTGGTACGAACCTATAATCGCTTGGTTCAGCTTTAACTTGGGTGATATCAGATAAGCTAGTGTTATGTGCATTGATATCATCATTAAATGTGGATGATGAGTAGGAACTGGATAGCTCACTTATATTGCTGTGAAGTCTTCTCTTCAGAGCAGATCTCAGGAGAGTTTGTTGGCCGGTTTTAAACGAAGAGTTACTTCTTTGTAAGTGCAGCGGGGTTGATAATACCTTATTCATTGGCTGATCTCCTAAAAATCCACTCAATTCACCAAACCAATTTAGAAATTCCTCAATCCAGCATTTTAAGCACCAAAGTATTTGGAAACATTTCATATCTACCAAAGATATAGCTTTTAATGCAGAATCAAATAATGCTCCCAAAAGAACTAGAAAATGCTCGGCAGGGATTCTAAGAGATCTTGAGGAGCTTGTTTGAGATAGTGTCATATGGTTGGCTAATTGGGAAAAGTAACTTAACCATGTCATGATAATTCTTTCTAAAGGAATAGTCTTTGTGCTAGAATTTTTCAACAAGTATGGGATATCTTGCTTGAAGACCTTTATGAAGTTGGCACGAACAAAAGAATTGCTTCCAACTAAGGCATTCAAAGACTGGTTTTCATGAACCAATACATCTGCATTTACATTAACTGTCCATTCACGAAATAATACTTCAGAATTCATTTCAGTTACTGTTAATCGCTCATCTCCAGAAAACACAGCATAGACATCCCATTCAAAAGAGCAAATCTTAACAATTCTCATAATTAGACTAGTGAATTTTTTACACATATTCATCTTGGTTTTACCCATTTTTTCAGGAAAACTATCCAAATCCTCAGAAAGTAAAGTACTGTATTTGTTTGCAATATCTTCTAAGTGTTTCAAGATACGTTTAGCAGCCTCTATATCAGTAGAAGATTTAACAACTAATTTGAATAACATCTTAAGAATAGCTTCGTACAAGACCATATCACATTTTAATAGCCAAGGTAAGACAGATTGTGATATATAAAGCTTTAACATAGGGTTAGTTAAAGATCTTTGTAATGATCCCATAACCATCTCTAAATCATCAACTTTCATATAACGAATACAGTCAAATATACTATTACAGTGATGCTTGTATAAAGATTGTAATGTGGCAGCAATATCCCTATTGACGTTTCTAGGAATATAATGCTCAATGAATGGTAATGCATTGGAGAAATTCGAAATATCATCACTAGTAAAACTATCCAAGGAGGTTAATAAACTAGGTGAAAATCTCATTGGAAATTCACCCAAATATTTTTCGATGTCATATTTTGGAGAATCACTCATAAACAGAAAAACAGGATTAGAGTTATTCTCTTGAATCGAGCTATTAGATTGACTCAGTGTTTCGAATGGCGAAGCAGAAATAGGGCTTAGTTCAGTAGCAGAATACACTGGGGAATTAACACTAGAGTTGACATCAAATACACTTCTTAACGGAGAAGAAACCTCTGAATTTGAGAACTCACTACCATTAAACACCCCAGTATATTGCACAGGTGTTGTAGATCCACTAGATGGTATAGTATTGCTACCAGAAACTCCATTTGGATTGGATGAGCCTGCGTTATGAACCAAAGTTATCCCACAATAATGATATTTGCTCTGTCCTCTAACGCCAAATCTGTGTATAGTAAGAGTCGGATAAACTTGTTTAATTAACTTTCCAAATAAAGAAGTGGAAAGAGAAGGAATACCATTGTCGGTACATACAGTTACATATTTTGCAAACATGTGGTTTCTAGGAATATGCCCATCAGCTGAAATTTTGCAAGCTGTTTTTAACCATGCAATACCAAATAACTGAAGCTTTTTACTTCTAGGCAAAATATCCATCTTAGATATGAATTGATGATCATCTAATTTTGGGAACCCATCCTGTCTAATTGCAGGCATATTCTCATTTTTGAAATTTCCCATTTGAGAAGATTCACCAAGTGTTTCCATTTGACGGATAGTAAAAGCTAGATGTCGTAAATTTACTGTATTTCCAAGATTATCAACAAGTGATTTAAACTCCAAATCAGATTGTGAAACAGATTTTCTAGCACTTTTTTTAGTGACTCGGGCTTTAGGTCTGATATTATTTGTACGTTGTTCAACAGGTATATAATTTTTAGAATCTTGCCCTATTTGACTTAAAATATTAGCATCCATAGAATTAGGTTGAGACCCATTGTTAGATATTTTATTATCATCAGCTCCTTTTCCATCAATTTCGACCAATTGAGTTAAATTTTTATTCTTTTCTGATATGTCTTCTGTAGAGGTTCTAATCGTCAACTGCTGAGCCGGCAAGACATTCATTTGCATCATGCTAATATTAGGATTAGGAATTTGTTGCATATGATTAACAGGTACCATATATCCCTGAAGCTGAATATTATGAGGCATGTATCTAAAATTATTACCATTGATTGTTACCTGGCTTGTAGGGGGTAGGGATCCGTTGCTCACAATAATTTGTTGATTTTCGCTAAATGACATCGAATCAGTAGCATTTGGCAGATATTTGTTATTATTATTCGCATTATGAATGTTACTGGTCATCTATAATAAATGGGCAAAGAGAGAAGAGATCCCTAGAATCTTAAATAAGATCTGGAGGACAAGTAAATAGCTTAGCAGTGAATATTAACCGGAGAACAATTTTTTTTTTCAATAGTATAGTAGACAATTTGATTTCAATTGAGGATTTGTCAACCAATCTGATACACTGATTCTATAAATGAGAGCAGTGATTAATTCTTTGCGTTCCTCTTAAGCAGACCTATATAATTTGTTAGCAAACTATACTTTGGTAGAGAGGGAATTGAAGTACGCAGGCAGCAGTACTTGAAGATTTGAAAAATAACTGAAAAATGAATAAAAAAGAAGATTCTTAAAATTTTTGAATAATTATATAAAATTAAAAAAAGGAAATAAGGAAAGAATAATGAAAAAATTAAGAAAATGGATGGTTGTAAATCACTTTAAAAATTAAGAGTGTGCATCCACCTTATTTTACACTGATTTTTCTATGATGGAAGAGAGAATTCCTAAGAAAAAATTTTAACTTATGAATGTAAGTCAATTAAAATATTTTTATTTTAAATATTTATCAAAAATTTAATAAAAATTATTACTTACTAAATAAAAAGTTTTTTAGGGATAATAAAGAAGCCCAAAATATCTGAGTTGTCAATCCGGATACAGTAGCTCCTATATATTAACTAAAACCTACACAGACAAGCTAATACCAGACCACAAACAATATATGCGGAAATGGGTGAATTTTTACCCGCTGCATTGGCTAACAAGCAAAGAACAAGAAAATAGATAAGGCTAATAATAGTATCAAATAATAAAAAAAAAAATAAATTAATTTATAGTTTAATTTAAGAAATAAGTTATTATAATTTATTTTTTTGCTTTTATTTTTTCATTTATTTATTTTTATTAAGGACATTATTAAAGCCTTATTACAAGGAGTTAGTCTCTACCGTCTACTTTTTAATAGATGCTTATGCGTACATTATTTTTTTTAGATATTCCGTCAAATGTTATCTAGCGTGCCATTACTAAGATGTTCTTACCATCCACCCTTTTTCTAGCATATTTTATTATAAATTTTTCAATTGTTAAGTTTTTAACGTTAATCTCAAGAAGAAATGGCGCAATTTCCTTAATATTCCAAGTACTCTGAATACCAAATAACTCAGCGAATCTCTCCTTTGGTTCTTTACTTAGTAACTCTTTCGGGAAATACTGAATTCGGTCTATTATTGGTCTGGCAAAATTTCCATATAGCCAACTTAATTCAATAGGAACAGAGTAAAATTGAGGAAAAGACTGTTTCCACTTAATAAGGAACTCATTCGGTGAGATCATAGTTCTGGCATGTTCCTGGAGAGTCTCAATTCCATACCACACAGCTACTTTCTTTTCATCTAAACAATACTCACTACTTTCATCTATATTGAATTTCTCTAGTACCGTTTTTATTACCTGTATAGGATACTGCTTATCATCTATTTCCTCATGAAGCTTAAGAAGGTCAAGATTCTTATATATTGACTCATCATCTATATCTTTACCACTATCAGTAGCTGAAGCTTGGATATTTATTATAATTCTGCTTAGACAGTCTGATACAAATGAATTGGATAATATACACGCATATCCGTTGATTTCTGACCCTTTGGCTTCATAGTATCGCTCTCTGAACTCCGCATTCGAGATGGGAGTATCATCGCAAAACTCGTTAATGGTACATTTCAGACAGTACTCTGGAGGAACAAATAGTGAAATATCTTCATCTTTTTTATATATTGGTAATGTTGATAAATCTATTTCTGCATTAGTCTGTAAACATTCAAAATCAGAATCAAACGACGTAAATGTTACGATCCTTTTATCAGCTTGCTCACTTTCTCCTGTTAAATTATGGTACCCTAGAAGAACAGTGTTAGAATGGTTCTTTTTCTTTAATTTAAAAGTTTGGGTTTCTGAGCATAGCACTGCAAACCCATCTTGAGAAGATGATGGAGCTTTGAAATATAACCTATACTGTTAGTACTGCTCAATCTATAATCCTAGAAATACTAGCTACTTACTGTTGTGATGGTTCGTTAATAATATCTAATAGCGAATCATCTAGTTCTATAGTCTTATATGAACTATTTGGCGTTAATGATACATATAGATCCATTATCACTATAAGCCTAGGTCTTGTCCCCTCATCTAATATTTTTAAATTTCGTACCTTTTTTCGTGTCGTGCAGAAAAACGCGTAATGTAAATAAAAACCTTTAATAACCCGTCCATACTTTTTCAAGATAATAATACACTTTCAGGGAACAAGGATAACTGCAGTGAATAATTAAAACTGTCAAATAGTACAACAATAGCTAAAGATAGTATATAAGCCATTAAATCCACCAAAAACTGTTTAAAACACTTAATTACTCTGGTGCTAGGTAATTTATCGCTTGTATTTAGGGATTTCGAGCCCTGTCTCACGGCAAGAAAATTTGTAGATGCGTAAGCAGTAAATTTAGGTGTATTCTTTTGTTGAACGGCATAGGATTTTAATAAGTAGGGACCAAGAACATTTACAAATACCGGGCGGTACAAAATTAGAACGTATAAATAAAGATTAACGGGGGTATAAAATTTGCTCTACTATCAACTTTTGCTATATCATAAGTGGTAGTTCACGGATAAAGAATAATACTTTGGAGCAACATGCCCCAAGCACATCTTAATGGTTTGGCTTCAAACAAGTTACATTCATCTTATAATTCACACAATGCAAACCCAGCTAGAACACCTTCTTGTCAAGATATAAAATCATTAAGTCTTATTAGAACTTCTGATGACCTGCTGAAACATTTGAAATCTTTACATGATTGGCATAAGATTATACCGAATGCTGCATATTTTGTTGGGTATGATAAATATTTATTTGGAGATTTAATAGCAATAGTTTATGAAGATCCAATAACTGAAAAGATAAGTACTGTATTAATTGCAAGTTATGGAGAAAATCAATATAATTCTCTTACTATTGATGCTCGTTCTAGATATTTTCCAGCTTGTGAGAATCTTTTACCTGAATATAGAAAATCAAATGTTAGAAGATCTTTAGCAATTACTTCTTTAAGAGCTTATGCAAATTTAGATTCAAAAATTAGAAATCTTTTATTGCAAAGATCTGCAAGTGCTTATGGTGAGCAAGTTACTTTTGACTGGGATGAAACTAGTGCTGGTGATTTAGCAACTGGTATGAGATTGATAGTTAATAAATCGCCTATGCAAGTTGGAGAAAAGATATTAAATTTAGGATATTTACAGCAAAAGTTTTCTAATGCTTTAATGCTTGATGTTATCTATGTTGATGATGATCAAGAAATTGATGAAAATAATAAATTGGTATTTTTACTTGGAGAACAGCTAGACCAACTTTTTGACCCATTAACTGAGTATTCACCTGAATCTACAGAAAAGATTTATAAAGTACCATCTGACAGTAATACTTTAGAAGAAGCTCACGATGATGAATTAACTAGAGCTATAGTTCAAGAATTAGTAAAAGTTCAAACAAATTTCACTAAAAGTTTAGTTCAATTTTTACAAAGTTTTGTGGTTCCTCTTCGGATAAAAGTATTAAATAATGAGATTCCAAATATGTCAATATCTAAATTGAATCTAATATTTCCACCAACAATTGATGAAATTACACGTATCAATTGTATATTTCTTGATTCTTTAAAAAATGCTGTTCAATATGGAAGTTTTGAAGTTTTAAGAGCGTGTGGAAGTACAATACCCTATTTCTATAAAGCATATATGAGACATGAAGCAGCTACTAAAAACTTTTCTTCACAAGTTACTAACTTTTATGATAGTTTTTCAGACTTTTTGGACTCTAATGGAGGAGAGGACCAGCTGCCTGCTATTGATACCAAATATTTCACAAAACGCAAGATTGATTCTTTGATTCATGGCTCTTTGAATTTGATTAAGCTTAAGCTTATCTTGAATAGATTGGTCGAAAATAATCATTGGTCTTCCAATCTTAAATCTAGAATGCAGAAATACTATTCTTCAGCTATTCAGACTATTGACGCATTTGGAAGAGATAAATTAAAACCATACAATAATCGAGTATTTACTCCTACTGGGAAATTATTGACAGAACTAGCTTCTGACTGGCCTACTGAGCTTCAATATGGATGGTTAACCAGAAGAGTTGTCGCTATATTTGGTGGAGTTAATTTAATAACAACTTCTACACATAACGAAGATATTATTATAATATTCAGTGATCATATTTTATTTTTGACTATAGATGATAAAGAATATTACAGAAAACATCGCAGTAATGGGAAATTAGAGAAAGCTGAAACTCACAGTCTTTACCAATTAGCAAATGGCTCAAATTTTAAAGTTCATGAGCCTTCAATCCCTGATATTTTGATGCATTCTTTGATTAATCAGATACCTTTGTCCAATATTCCACATTTGAGAGTAACTGGTTGGGCAGATATTTGTGATGTGTATCCATCAACATATAATGAAGGGAAAATGATCCAGTTTTTCGTTATTGGAGCTGGTATTAAGAAATCTCAACACGGTGATACAGTAGATTCTATCAAGAAGTATCAGATCAGCGATGTTAGTAAACTTAACAATGGAATGAAGCTTATTGATTTAGTGAACAAGGCAAAGATTTTGAATAAATCTTCTCCATTCCATTTATTTAAGACTAAAAATTTGGGATTGTCAATATATTCTACTGCCCATGAGAAATCTGTTTATAATAATGAGAAATCTAAGTCACCGTTTGCCTTATTTTTAAATATGAATATTAACAAAAGCTTTTTATTTGAGAATCATTTATTTGCAGGGTTAAGTGCAAGATTCGTGAAAAATAAAGGTGACGAGGCTCACGGCAATTTTGGTTCTGGAGAGTTGACTACAATCGAAGGTGATGATTTAATTGAAGTATATGGTTTGACAAAGGATGGTTCTAAAATTCATGAAATATTACCATCTTCTGAGTTTTCCACTTTCCTTGCTGAGCAGTTGAGTAATCTTTATTCCAACTTTTTGAGTTACAAGAATGACTACATTGTGGATTATTTAATTTCGGCAAATGAAAAACTTACTGATTTTTTAATCCAATATGTCAATGATGAGGAACCAGTACCTGAAGATACTTTATTTGAGGATGAAGAGCAAATAGAGGAAAATGATCAGGACAGTTTGGCCCCAGACAGTGTGCACGATGCTCACTTATCCGAAGACTCAGTTATGAAAAAGGGGGTAATGAAGTTACTAATAAGTCCTTCTAAAAGAAAACTTGCTGCTGAAAATAAAACTCATGGCAAATACCAGTCTGTGTCTACCGCTGGCACATCAATTCCTGGTGTTTCAGTTAGTAGAACTGCTTCTTTAGCGACTACAAGAATCGCTGCTACTGGTACCAATTCTTCAAGACCTGACTCACTGAGAGAGCCTGCTGATGACGATAAGAGATTATCTAAGTTCAGTAAGAGTAAAGAAACACTATTGACAGTATTTAGCTCTAATAACGATATCAGAGGTGAGGTAGTCAAGAGTACTCCTAAAAAGTCTCCTATTGAAAAGCCAGTAAAGACACCAAAGGGAAAAATGGTTACATCTGTTTCGACTCCTGTTATCGGATCTTCAGGTAAGAAGAAGCAAAGTTTCTTTGATAAGCTTTTTAGAAGAAAGCCAAAGACACCTACTACAAAGAAGATTTCTACACCTGCTCGTCCAACAGTAGCAGTATCTCCTGTTAATGCTGAGAGTAAACCTTCGCCAATGGTTAAGTCTGCCTCTGTGCAGACTCCTCACCAATTCATTTCACCACAAGAAAGGGATAGAGAATCAACCATTCAGAAGACCTTGAGTATGATTTTCAAGCCATCTACTACTAATATTAAAGCAGATGCTGAGAAGACTTCAACTGCCCCTAAGAGTAAGTTGAAGAGATCTGGTTCAAAGGATACTGTTTCCACTTTTAACTCGACTATTGATCATGTTATAAATACTCCTTACACTACACCATCTAAGGCGCATAAACCTAGAACATCTTTTGCTTCAAAACATCGTTCAAGTACGTTTAATAGTCCTAATGATGAAGCTGGAAAGAGATTCTTTGTCACTGATTTGACTATGGATAAAGATGGAGAGCTGTACACTCCTGTAAAATCAAAGAGTACATTTACTGTTAATGATTATAAGATTAGATCATCTGTATCAATTCATAAGGATGGATTGGAAGATGATATTAATAAAAAGAGCACCATAAGACCAGTGTTCTTGGAAGATGATGCTTCAATTCCAGCCTTTAATAGAAAATCTGCTAGTATCACTGGTTCACCAGCACCTTCAATTAATAAGAAGCGTCTTTCAGGAGCATCTCAAAGTAAAAGAGATTCTGCTATATTAAATGATCTTGGAGATTTAGCTAATGTGAGAAACTTGAGCTCTGGTGACCATAGTAAGGTATCAGAAGGTAAAGAAAATTTCAAGCATTTGGAAGAGAAATCAAAGGTCAAAATGGCATTAGATGAGCAAAATTATTTGGAACAAGTAAAGTCACATCGTACAAGTCTTGATACTGCCAAGAGCGGTGATAATATAATAGGTAGATTACCAGAAGATAGACGTAAATCTTCTTCTTTAACGGGCTATTCTAGAAATAGTGTATTCTTGGATGATTACAGCGAGTATGATGATGATGACTTGAAGAAGAACTGGGTTCTTGCCCGTGAGAATTCTTCGTTGGCTAATATTCAGAAAATGAATAGTATTTTCAGTAATAACACTAATTACAGTGATGTTCCAAGAAATATGAAATCTTCTGCTTCCAAGAATTGGACGTCATTAGCTAGAGACACTTCAAGTCATGCAAATCTCTCTAGGTATTCTTTCAAGAAAACAGAGTCTGGATTTAGTATTTACAATGATTTGATGGATGACACCATTGCGCCTAATTGGATTATTGCCAGAGATAACTCTACTCTTCTAAATATTCCACAAGACGCAGCGGCAAAGAACGGGCCAAAGAGAAGTTTAAGTAGATCTCGGAACATTATGTTGACTCCATACCAAAACAGAATCAAGAACTCCATTGATTCTTTCAAGAGTCCTGACTTGGACGATAATCAGAAATTGTATGCCATGTTATTGTCCAAAGAGACATTTGATTCTATGAACAACATAAGTGGAAAGCCTTCCATCAAGGAAGAAGCAAAAGAAGACGTCACTGCTGAGAACGATGGCTATTATCTCGCCAAATCGGATCAACTATCGGACGACGAGGGAAGATTTGACGACGATGGCGATGAGTTTGATGACGACTTGGAGGACGAAGACGAAGACGAAGAAGAGGATGAGGATGGGGACGAGGACGAAGAAGAGGATATAGAGGTGGAGGATGAGGATGAGGATGCGGATGAGGATGAGGACGAGGATGAAGATGAGGACGAGGACGAGGACGATGATGTGGAGGAAGATGTTGCTCTGGAGGATATCCCACGCCCCAAAGGCATTGACCCAGAGATATTTGAGGAGGATTTCATTACCCCGGACAATATTGACGACGAGTTTGAAAATATCAAGTTTGACAGTATTAATCCGGAGGACGATGAGGAGCCACCGAATGGCAGTGTGTTCAAGTCTTCTTTGTTGAGAGGCAGTTTTGGATTTTTAGACGGTGCGTGCGAAGACGAAGAGGATGGTAGATATGTGAATGGTACTCGGTACAAGAATGCACATCATGACACTGACGAGGAAACCGGGTTCGATGTTGAGGACGATGAGGAGGAGGAAGAGTTTGAACAGGATCTAATCGATGAGGACTTACTTGGCGGATTTAGTGACGATGATAATGAAGACGGAGGCGACGATGACTCTTTTGATGAACCAAAACAACATGGTCTTATGAGCACTTTACCTACTATTTCAAGTTTTGGTGGTGATGGAGGTGCTGTTACTGCTAGAGGATATACCGAGGACGAAGACGACGAAGACGACGAAGACGACGAAGACGACGAAGAGGAACTGGGAATGTCGTACAGTATTAGTAATTTAAGTGGAGGTATCCCGCGTTCCGTTAGTTTAGGGCCTTACAAAAGTCAATCATTTGTTGGAGCACTTGGCTTAGATAAAGCTCAATTAAAAGATATTAACGAAAATGCTGCCGAAGATAATACTATAGAAGATAGAAAATTATTAACTCCTGGATTACGTTCCAGTATTGCTGGGTCAATTCGTTCTAATAGATCATCAGGAAAAAGATCATATAGTGATTTAAGAGATACTCATTAAAACAATTTTAACTATTAATGAATATAAGTTAGCATATAAAAATTATGTATTTACGAAGAACTAATTTTTGTAATATAATTTACCCCACCTGTATCCCTTATTCCCCACCTATCCGATCTCTTGCCATCTCCGGGGACTCATCTCTTCCTCCATCTCGTCTGTCAAAAAAATTTCTGAAAAATAAGGGAGACGTACTTGAACAGACAGCAATACAGTATAATATAGTATGGACAGAAACTATATTAAACCGGGAGGCTCGGTCTTATCAGATGATAAATATTTAAAATATATGTATGAAACTTATTATAAATTGAAAAGTTTTACTACACAAATTATCGATTTAATAAAGCTATGCTTTAATAGTATCTGGAATATATGCGGATGGATATTTGCAACGTTTACAGTAAAGCCAATGAGATTCATATTTAAAATTTACTGGACTTTAGTAGGAGAACCAATTTTAATGTTGATTAGGATGATATTTATTGAGCTCCCATTGATCCCGGTTGACTTATTCTTATCTGCTTTGTTCGATATGAATGCCGAGGGACTATGGGAGAATTACCAATCAGTGACTGTCCCCCAAAGTTACAGGTTAACTAGCGTCCTGAATGTTAATTTCAATAATCCATATTCTTTCCATAAACAGTCAAGTTCAGCGGTATATAAAAGACTTCTTCGCTACAGTCAGGCCAATGCTAAAGAGTTTAACTGGTTCTCGATGGGGTATCTTGTGTACAAGTTTATGTTCGTTATAGTAGTGTTCATGATGTTTTGCGCTTGCACTACAGCGATTGGGTTTCTTATAGTGCGAATGATCGTTAATCCTACAACAGCTGGTGCTGCCTTCAATAAGATTACAGGAGGCTCATCCACGGCGGCTCAGCCGACGACTCGCACATCATCACCTATTTTGGAGAAACCGACGGCGAAAGTCCAATTCCGTGCTAGCATCAGTGACGATGACGAGGATGATATATATGGGGATAACTATGGTAACTTGGAATATTTGAGAGATCTTGAAGTTAAAGGTTCAGGGATTGAATTGACTGAAAATGGGGATAATCTAAGACAACGGAAACCTAGATTAGTGACCCCTCCGCAAAGTAGAGGCCAAAGTCCTACTAGAGTTTCAAATCAATCAACAATAAACCAACAAGGAACTTTAAACTCTGTCTTTAGTAATGGAAATATAATGGACAGTAGTATAACTGAAGAATCAGAGATTTCTGACAAAGAGGCATGAGTCAGTCGTGTTTTCTAGTTACACCCCCGATTACGTAGGGCAGGTACTTATAATATATATATATATGATGTAATAATGCTAAGGATTTTATAATTTACGTAGAAAAGACGATGTAAAATATATTGACAAAATTAATTAAGCCTTGGAGATGTACTCAACCAAGTCAACAACTCTGGTAGAGTAACCGAATTCGTTATCGTACCATGAGATCAACTTCATGAATTTTGGAGATAACCAGATACCAGCTTCAGCATCAAAGATAGAAGATCTAGTGTCAGATAAGAAATCAGTAGAGACAACAGCATCTTCAGTGTAACCTAAGATACCCTTTAAGCTACCTTCAGAAGCCTTCTTAATAACAGCCTTAACTTCATCGTAAGTAGCATCCTTAAGTAATTTAACAGTTAAATCAACAACGGAAACATCAACAGTTGGAACTCTGAGGGACATACCAGTTAATTTACCGTTTAATTCTGGAATAACCTTACCGACGGCCTTAGCAGCACCAGTAGAAGATGGAATAATATTACCAGAAGCAGTTCTACCACCTCTCCAGTCCTTGTGGGATGGACCATCAACAGTCTTTTGAGTAGCAGTAATAGAGTGAACAGTAGTCATTAAACCTTCCTCAATACCGAAAGCATCATTAATAACTTTAGCTAATGGAGCTAAACAGTTAGTAGTACAAGAAGCATTAGAAATAATCTTCTCACCAGCATATTTCTCATTGTTAACACCCATAACGAACATTGGAGCGGTCTTAGATGGAGCAGTAATAACGACCTTCTTAGCACCACCGTCAATGTGTTTTTGAGCGGTATCTAATTCCTTAAAGACACCAGTAGAGTCAATTACGATATCAACACATTCTTGACCCCATGGAATATTAGCTGGGTCCTTTTCACCGAAAACCTTGATATCAACACCATCAATAGTTAAAGATTTTCCGTCACTAGAGACATCACCATGGTAAAGACGATGGGTAGAATCGTACTTGAACATGTAAGCAGCATATTCAGCACTGATAAAAGGGTCATTGACGGCAACGACCTTAATGTCAGATCTCTTTAAAGCAACTCTAAGAACGAGACGACCAATACGTCCAAATCCGTTAATTCCAATAGTAACCATTTTTATTAGTATTTAATTTATTAATTGACTAATTTATTAATTTTATTAATTGATAACAATTGATTGACAATGTACACAATTAAGTATAAAAAAAATTCGATACAGCAAAGGAATCTTTCAGGGGGGGGAGGGATATAGCTTTCCTTTATATATTTAAGCTCCCCGAGCAATGGTGCATGGGTGGGCGGGTCATTTGGGTAAAACCATAACGTGGTGCTGACGCATAAATTTTTTTTCGCCACTAGCTTACATAGCAAGGCAGGAGGGGTAAGACTGGCCCCACTTTATAGTACGTGCATTATTAACCGTCATCAGGAGACGGGACTTTGACATATCTTTAATCATTCATATATGAGAATAAAAGATTTAAAATAACTCAAAGTAATTTGATTAAGGGTTTTTATAAAAAAAAAAAAGGGGGGAGATTTCTAATTGATTACATAATAATTGATATTATAATTCCTTTTTTAAAACTAATTTATAAAACTATACAATCCCTAAGGCTGCCAAATCCTCGTAAACTTCCTCTTTTGAACTTCCACTAAGTTTCTCACCCACACTGAATCCAAATTCTCTATTAACATAATTCAATACATCAAGCTCTTTCTCAATTGCCATGGCCTGTTCTACCTGCTCTGCTTTATTACGCAGGACCCTATAACTGTATTCAGGCGTTATCATATTCATCATCTTACGATCCTTATTAATATCATACCACTTCACAGTTGCCCTGTCCAAAATATTTGCTTTGATTTCTGACTTGTCTTTAAGATATTGTTGGTGAATAGCAATTCTTTGTGCTCTTGTTTGTCGATCAATGCAAAGTAATTGATATTTTTGTCTATTTTGAACAAGTTTTAACTTCTTTGTTCTATGATTCTCAATCTTTTCGTAAATAGATTTTAGAGCAGGATGAGTTCCATTAATACACATCTGAATCTCTGACTCAAAAGCTTTAAGTTTATCCTCATATAACTTATCCTTTAATTTGGCAAACTCTATCTCAATCTCAGTTAAACTCTCAATTGCATCTTTACGGAACTTTTGTCTCATGGCCTCATCCTGCTTTTTCTGCTGGAGTTCTTCATCCTCCTTCTTTTCTACTTGCACCGCCAGACTATCACCATTAACTGCAATATCACCAACGTTCTTGTTATCATCGTCGTCATTACTAAGGCCTTTGGCACCGGCCCTGTCCTCGTCCTCCTCGTCCTCCTCGTCCTCTTCTTCGTCGTCGCCCCCTTCATCCTCCTTCTGGTGACTGGCAGCAATATCCTCAACAACAGCTTCCTCCTCTGCCGTCTCAGCTTCCTTATGTTGTTCTTGCTCTTGCTCTTGGCCCTGCTCTTCAATGTGCGGCGCTGTCTCCGAGTCGTCCGATTTTCGCCTTTTGAGGGGTTCGTGCTCAGCGATATCCTCTTCGCGTAGTTTCCGCTTGGTACTGTCCTCGCTCACTAAAACATTCTGCTGTGGATATTCACCAATTATACTCTCACCATCCTCCTCCTGCACATTTTCTACCTTGGTCTGTTCTGAGATTGGCGCACTTTGTTCCTCCGCCCTTTGCTCCTCACCCCCGGCGGCCACCTCAGCGGCCCTGGACATCTCTAGTAGCTGACTTTTTGGCGCGACATCGTCTGACCCACCTTCCTGTGTATAGTTCATCTTCTCAGTCTCAGCATCTGAGTCTGATAAATCGCTAAGCTCGCTCGACTCACTCGTGAATGTGAGTCGTTTAGCGTCTATCCCGTTGGCTATAGTACTCCCACCCGTAGTAGCAGTCCCATCCGACGAAACTGGCGGAACCGTAGTGAGCTCCGTAGAGGCCGACGGCTCCGTTACCACGTCCACTTTGCTCGCTGTTGCTATCTCTAATTCGCTCATCCTGATCGCTTGATTTTATGAAACGCAATCCACGTTGGTCCTGGGTGTTTCCGTGTTCAGTATCGTCTCCACAGGGTAAAAATTTCCGCGCCTTTTTTTATGTTACTCCACAAGTGCTTGTTGTAACTGTGCTGTATGGGCGATTGCTGGTTCGTGACTGCGCGCTGGCGTTCTGGGTGCAGAAGACGTTCTGTGTAGATGGTGTCGACTGATGGGGAAATGGCTTCAAATAGTAAGGCTGGAAAAAAAAAAAAACAACGCCCGACCCGTCGGGGCGGATCCTCGTGGCGCACAGGCGATAGGCGGATTGAAGCTTTTTTCAGTGGCGGCAGCAGCGAGCGCCAGGAGCGATGACCACGGCACACAGAGCGACGTTCACGCACGCGAAAGCGAAGAGCCAGGCGGCGGTGACGGCGGCCAGCACCACGCACAAGCGGTTCTTACCCGCCTACACCAAGCTCAAGTACAGACACCGGAGCGGGGCCAGCGCGGAGCAGCGGCAGCGCGAGATGAGGGCCAGGCTCGAGGAGGGCGGCGACGACGACGCGGCGGCGGGCCAGCGGTTGTACGACTTGGACGAGGACTCTGATAACCAGGACGGCGACGAGGAGGGGGAGGTGGACGACGTGGAGCTCAACATTGCCAGCGACGAGGATGCGAGCGAGGCGGACGAGGACGGCGAGGACGGCGCGGACCTGGACGGCGACGACTCGGACAGCGACGACGAGACGGCGCAGCTTCTAGCGGAGTTGGAGAAGATCAAGAACGAGCGGAAAGAGCGGGACCAGCAGCGGAAGGAGAAGGAGATCGAGGACGCCGCGAAGGCCAGCAACCCGTTGGTTAGCTTCGAAGAACTGGCGGAGCCGGCGAAGCGCGGCTGGAGGGACAGCACGTTGTTTAACAAGAGAAGAAAGAAGGCCGCCAGCGCGGACTCTGAGTACGTCAACGACATGCTCCAGTCGCAGTTTCACAAGAAGTTCTTGGAGAGATATGTGCGCTAGCGCCAGGTAGAGGCGCAGGCGGGCCAGCTGGAATCTGAACACGCCAGTGGTGTGCTCTGGCCGGATTGCGCAGTGAACTCTTGGAAAGATATGCTCGCTAGTGGGGCTCTGGCAGAGATTATCGGGCGAGTGGTGAACCGCGTGCAGCTAGGCCAGCTACTCACTACGGCGCCAGCGACACGCTACAGCGGCCAGACGGCCAGCGACACGCTACAGCGGCCAGACGGCCAGCGACACGCTACAGCGGCCAGACGGCCAGCGACACGCTACAGCGGCCAGACGGCCAGCGACACGCTACGGCCAACTCCTCGCCACAGCGCCAACTCCTACAGCGTCAGCTACGCTGCACATATTAAAGATACTCATCAGTTATTGAAATAGCTCAGGCAACACTTTCGGCAAATCGTGGACCGTTGAAATGTGCAAGCAGCCGCTAGGCACATGCTCAATGCTGTCGTCGTTCTCAATGACGTTGACGACGCTTTTAAACCCGAGCTCGATTGCGGTTTTGCAGTTCTTGTGGCTGTCGTCGACAAAGTACGCATTCTGGGTATCCCTAACACCTGCGTCGTTCAATGCCTTCTTGAATATACGGGGATCAGGTTTGCAGATGAATCTCTCTTGCTTTTCATAGTCGCAAAATGTCAAGCCGTCAAACAAGTCCCCAATTCCTAATAGCTTGATAACTCTCATTGCATGGTTCTTGTAAGCGTTGGTAAATAACCACATCCGCTTAACTTTACCTGCCGCTCTAAGCTTAATCAACATCTGGCGGAGCTCTGGATCTGGCTTAAGAATCTCATGGAGGGGAAGAGCATCGTCAACGTCGGCATTGTACTCCATGGCATCAATCTTGTGAAAATAAACTAATCCTTGTATAGCGAGGCCGTAGTCTTTATAGTACTTCATATTAATCTCTCTGGCCTCTTCCTCGTTAACGTCAAGATGCTTTCTGATATACTTTCTTATATAAACTTGCATAAGATCGTGAATCTTGTAGCTTGAATGATATAGGCAATTATCTATATCAAAGAAGAAAACTTTCTCATCATCTAAAGGTACCGGACCGTGCAATAGAGGAAGAACCACCTTAGCGCCAGGGTGTGTCATCCTGGCCTCGATCTCCTCATTGGCTGCTACCGTTGCGAGATCCGCAGAAGCAGTGGAGGGCTCGGTTTGCATCTCCTTTGACGTGACCTGGTGCGCCATTTTTCGATGTTGTCCGTAGTTGCAAGCTGTCGTTATCAGTAGCACAGAACTCCGTCGGATACGGAGGATGCCTGCTTGTCTCGAAGCGCTGGGCATCAGCACGTGTGGGAATCTCTGTATGAAAAATGAAGAGAAAACGGCCGATGCCCTCTCCAGCATGGCAGACCGTACCAGTACTACGCCAGCCCGCTCCAGCGCGCCAGCCCGCTCCAGCACGCCAGAAGGCCAACAAAGTGCTGGCGCCGCGGCGCCGGCCGGCATTCTGAGCTCAGTGCTAATGACCGAGCAGGTGGACGCGCTGAAGCTATCGAAGAAGGAGTCCAAGAAGACGGTGTCGCTAGTGGCGCACGACGACGGCTCCGTCACCATAACGAGCGCCAACGGCAAGGTGAAGCACCGGAAGGGCCAGACCCAGGAGGCGTTCGAGGACCAGCTCGCCGAGTTCTGGACCAACGGGCCGCGCATCAACAAGGAGAACTGGCTCATTGACTCTTACGAGGCCGGGCTAAACAAGTACCGCCAGTTGAAGCGCGACGACGTATCCAGCGAGGAGTTGGTACCCCAGCTAGGCTTGTTCAATATCACAGACAAGCCAAACAAGTACCAGCTCATCCACACCGCCGAAAATCAGTATTACCTCAAGAATTATGAAAAATCAAACGAAATATGCGACATATTATTAGAACTTATTAAGCTATTGGACATCGCGGGACGCAATAAAAAAGAAATCGAGGAAATCAACACCATAAAAAGCCACTGCAAAACAAAATCGTCTACAAATAAGGATTAGTATGTTAATGTACATTAATTATGCAAAGAGACGGATAGTGTCTGTTTCGTTGTCTGCGCCAGGCGCCCCGTCGCCCTCTGGGGCCTCGGCCTCTGGGGCCTTGTCCTCTGGTGCCTCCTCCTTCGCGACCTCTTCCTTCGCAGCCTCCTCCTTCGCGACCTCTTCCTTCTCAGCCTCTTCCTTCTCAGCCTCCCCCTTCTCAGCCTCTTCCTTCGGCGCCCCATCCTCCGCGGCCTCGTCCTTCGCGGCCTCGGTCTTGCCCACACGGCTGATCTGATCGCCCTTGTCCAATTTCTCAAACAACTGGTCGATGTTGTACTTGTGGAATTTCTCATAATCGTCGACGACGCTCATTCCCACATTGTTCTTGAAGCACTCAACCATTACAATCTTGTCGAAATGCTTCAAGTCGACTTTATGCTCATACTCATGGCCCATGCATTCGGCAATTTTCTTGATAAGCTCCTCTTTTGGAATTGTGTTAAAGTTACGTTTGCTGATGTTGATTGCGAATTTAAGACCCTTCTGCTGCGTCTCTCCGTTATGAAAATGTCTGCAGAGCACCTTCTTTGCTAGTTTTTGAACCTCTTCAATACTCGCACTACAAGAAAACTGCACCGGAACCATCTTCAACGCATATCTCGTCTTCTTTTCTTTATCTCTAATAGCATCATCAAATATACGCTTTATAAACTTTTCTGGATCAATAGGTCTTCTAAATTTTATAAAGACTAAACATTCCTGTCCTAATGTAATAGGCTGAAGTAATTTGTTTTTAGATTTTCCCTCAAGACCGTTTAATTCAGCCTGAATAGAATCTTCTATCGAGGCTTCGCCCTCTGGTTTAACCTCCTCGGCTTCAATCCCATACTCTTCAATTTTTTCAGCAAAAAGTGCCATCAATTCTTGAGTACAGCGCTGTTCTCTTTTTCTAGGACAAGTAACATAAACTCCAGATGTACCAGGATCAATGATACCACTGGCAAGCTTATATTTTTTACGCCTCTGATCAGAGTCTCCTTTCCCTCTTCTCTTTCCCATAGCTGATCTAAGAGAAATTGTCTGCAGCTTTAAGATCGTTCTCTTCTTACCTACAATAGCCAAAATTTTTCAGCATCCGGACACCGCACATCCCATCCGCACATACATCAAATACAGCACTAGTACATCAACATAAATACAAAAGTTAAAAAAAAATTAAGTTCAATTATCTGGGAATTTAGCATAAGAAATCTTTAATTCACGACCACCATAATTATAATCATTTAATTGTTCAATAGCTACATCAGCATCAGAGGCATTTTCAAACTTTACAACACCACTTCCCTTTGGTCTACCTCCTGATTTTTGAATTTCAGCTCTAACTATAGCTCCAATATTTTCAAGTAAATCATAAAGATCTTCAGTTTGAGTAGAAAATGGTAAATTACCAACAAAAATTGTATCACTAGCTTCACCATCAGCAGTAACTCCAGCAGAAAATTCAGATTCATCATCAACATCCATATTATTGGTTTCTGGTTCTTTTTCAATAATTGGTTCTTCATTAGTATTAGTATTAGTATTATTGCTATTATCAGGAGCATTATGTTTACCTTCACGAACATCTATTGATCTACCACCAAGTTCATATCCTTTAAATTTACGAATTGCTTCATCAGCTTCTTCTCTAGTAGAAAATATAACTGTACCATAACCTTTAGATTTACCTCTATCATCTTGTCTAATATCAGCACGAATAACATTTCCAACTTCACGGAAAATATCCTTAAGTTCTTGCCAATTAACTCTAAATGGTAAATTACCAACAAACACTTCAAATCCACGAGTTTGAGGTTTTTCACGTTGATTATCTCTGTTACTAATATAAGTATCTTTTTCACGATAATTATTTCTATCTCTAGATTTAGAACCTAAATAAGTATCTCTTTGTTGATAATCTCTTTGATTATTATCTCTTTGAGAATAATCTCTTTGGTTATTTTCTCTTTGAGAATAATCTCTTTGTTTTGATTCAGGTGGTGGATTATCTTGTCTAACAAAAATTTCACGTTCTAAAAATGATGTATGATCAAATTTATTAATTGCCTTTTTAACATCTTCTGATGATTTAAATTCAATTGTACCCATACCTCTTGATCTACCATGTGAAGTAACAATATCAGCACGAACAACTTCACCAATTTCCAGAAAATGTTCTTTTAATTCACCCCATGAACAATCAAATGGTAAATTTCCAATAAAAATACTATTAGAATAATTACGATTTGATTTATCAGCAAATGCTCCATTGCTACTAAATCTTGATGGATCTTCAGTTTCTTGACGATTACCTCTACCTCCATAATAATCTCTTGAATTATATCTATCATAATTATTATTACCATATCTATTTCCCCTTGGTCTTCTTGAGTCTCTTTGACCTCTGTAACTATTATACCCATCATCTCTTTTCTCTCTGTATCTTGGAGGTGATCTCTCTCTGTTGTTCGGTGACCGAGAACGTCTACGCTCTGGTCTTGGTGACCGAGACCTAGAACGATGTCCTTCTTCTCTATCAGGAATATCAGACATTATGATATTAGCTATTATTAGATCTCCTCCTAAAAAAAAAAAAATCAATCCAGCAATTTTTCAATGTACTCCTCCAGTATCTATGTCATGGACTTACCCGCCAGATCATAGTATTTGTTTATATTGTTCTATTTTTTGCCTCCAGACTTTCCAGGATTGTTAGCAAGTGTAGCCAACTTGGATTGATAGATAGTAGGATATTCTTTTACGTTTGTGTTTACTTAGCTGTTAATTATGGCCTTTGATAGTCACTTATTAGAAGTTATTAATAAACTTCAAGACTTGGTTTACAATACAATTGGTAATGATTCTTTAGATTTACCTCAGATTGCTGTGATTGGCTCTCAATCCAGCGGAAAATCATCAGTTTTAGAGAATGTAGTTGGGAAAGATTTTCTTCCTAGAGGTGTTGGTATTGTTACTAGAAGACCATTGATTTTACAATTAGTGAGTATTACTCCTGATTCTCCTTTGATTTACCAAAATAATCATGATTATGTGGATACAGCATCTGATCCAGAGAGTATGACATTAGATGATCATTTGAGAAAGCAAAATGGAACTGCAAGTGGACCACCAAATGAATGGGGTGAATTTTTACATATTCCACATAAGAGATTTTATAATTTTCAAGATATTAAAAAAGAAATTGAAAATGAAACATCTAGAATTGCTGGTAAGAACAAGGGAATTAGTAAATTACCTATTAATTTAAAGATTTATTCTCCAAGTGTTTTGAATTTAACATTAGTAGATTTACCAGGATTAACAAAAGTTCCAATTGGTGATCAACCAACTGATATTGAGGTCCAAATCAAGAATTTGATTACAGATTATATTGCCAAGCCAAATTGTATTATTTTAGCAGTATCTCCAGCTAATGTTGATTTAGCAAATTCTGAATCTTTAAAAGTTGCACGTCAGTTTGATCCTCAAGGTAAAAGAACTATTGGTGTTTTATCCAAATTGGATCTTATGGACCATGGAACAAATGCTTTCGATATTTTATCAGGAAAAGTATATCCATTAAAATTGGGATTTATTGGAGTCGTTAACAGATCACAACAGGATATTGTACAAAACAAAACATTGGGAGATTCATTGAGATCTGAGAATGAGTTTTTCAATACACATCCTGTTTACTGCAAAATATCCAGTAAATGTGGAACTCAATATCTTTCAAAGACATTAAACAGTGTCTTGATGGCACATATCAGAGAGAAATTACCTGATATAAAAGCTAGATTGAACACATTGATGGGTCAAACAGAGCAGGAACTCTTGAGCTATGGTGATCCTAAGCAGTACTCTGCTGCTAATAGAAGTAACTTGATCTTAAGACTCATTAGTAAATTTGCTAATAACTTTACAAGCTCTATTGAAGGAAACAAGGTTGATTCTATCATTTCTACTAAAGAATTATGCGGAGGAGCAAGAATATACTACATCTATCACAACATTTTCAGCAAAATTTTAGCTTCCATTGACCCTTGCATGAATTTGTCAATGTTAGATATTAGAATTGCCATTAGAAATTCTACAGGATCTCGTGCTTCATTATTTGTACCTGAGCTTGCTTTTGACTCTTTAGTCAAACCTCAAATACAATTATTACAAGAACCTTCTGTGAAATGTGTGGAATTAGTTTATGAAGAATTAATGAAAATCTGTCATAATAACTGTTCCTCTAATGAACTTATAAGATACCCAAAATTACAAAGTAAGTTGATTGAATCTGTTTCTGATTTACTTAGAGAGAGATTAGGTCCAACTACACAATACGTCGAGAGCTTGATTGAGATTCATAGATCATATATCAATACAAATCACAGTTCTTTTATTGGTGCAGCTAATGCTATGGCAGAAGTTTTAGCTGACAGAAAGAAGGCACAAATAGAGTTCGCCAATGCAAAAGCTGCTGCTGAGAAGAAACTGAGTAAAAACACTGCAGCTATCGCTGAGAAAGACTCATCAAAGGATACTGCCGAAGAAGGGCACAAGAATGAGGCTACTGCCAATGGCACTAGCAAGAAGCATGCTAAAGAAGAATCTGTTAGTAAAGATTCAGTTCTGTCTCCACATGATGGTGGATCTAACGAACTAGACACTTCCAACAAGGAATCCTTTTTAAATTTCTTTTTCGGTAAAGATGCCCCAAAGAATGAAAATGGTGTTGCTAATGGTGTTGCTAATAGAAAGTCAAACGGAATTCACTATAATGGAAGTAATTCATTTATGAATGATGAAAGTAGTTTATTAAATGACTATAGTGGTAGATTAAGCTTTATTAATCAATTACCAGATCAAATTGAACAATTATCTTTATCTAATCCAGATAATCATCTTGAGAATAATATTGGTGATTTAACAGACCGTGAACAATCAGAATGTGAATTAATTAAGAAATTAATTGTTTCTTACTTTGATATTGTTCGTGATATGGTAGAAGATCAAGTACCAAAATCTATCATGTGCTTGTTAGTTAACTATTGTAAAGCAAATGTTGGTAACAAGTTAGTTGAAGAGTTATATAAAGCTGAATATTTTGATGATTTACTTGAAGAAGATAAAGAATTAAGAGTTGAAAGAGAAAAATGTGCCAAGTTGTTAGACAGCTACAAACAAGCAAGTAGAATTATTGGCGAAATTGTTTAAAACAATTATCGCTTTTTTAACAATTCACTTTCATATATATAGTATATATTTGCGTTGTATATAGATAGTTGAACAGCATAGTGCGCAGTACTGTATCGTCGATGTAGTGGTTAAAGCAGGGCTTATAATTGCATAAAAATGGCAGAGCATCGCGTAGAATAACGAAGCGTTTACTATCACACTAATTAACATGATACAGTTTGGATTGCAGGTATCTGGCCAATTAGGGAAAGTGAGTATTATGGCTTATCAGTTAATGACATTTATATTAACAAATCAGGCAGCTAGCTTACTCTATTTGGTGAAATACAACAAATCAAGGCGCTCTATTTACGGCCTTTCATTTGACTTGGTAGTCTTCACGGTAAGTATTATAGGTATAAAATTTATTAGTTCAATTGACTGACATGATAGTTTTTTAAATATATACATTATGTTGTATCTTTCTGGTTATATCATACGTCACTGTCAAATGCTCAATTTGCCCAGAGATATCCCTTACTAAGTGAGATACCACTTTCCATGGTATTATTTCTAATCCAACTAATATCATTGATCGCATGTGCAATATTACTTTTTCAAATATTTTTCGTCTATAGAGCCTCGAGGAATGTTGATCAAGGAGTATCGTTGATGTGTATATTGACAATCTTAGTTCCAGAGCTTTGGAACTTATTTGTATTATCTTGTTTAAATGGTACTAAATTAGGTAAATATGGTATACTATGGCTTGATTTTCTTTATTTCTTCACACTTGATATTAAACTATTTGACATGGCTCGGTTCTTCCCTCAGGCAGCTGTGAACTTTACTGGTCGTAGTAAAGCTGGCTATAGTGATATATCAGTAAAAATAGACATTGTTTCCAATTTACTCATTATATTGGCTAATATGTTTTCTCATTGGGAAACTTATCCTAATAAAGATACTATTATGAACTATGAGTCTTCAGTTCTTTCTTGTTTAGTTCAAATTGCGGCTGCTTCTGCTATATTATACCAACATTACATTTACAAGAATGAGACTCCACTTGCTGCATATAAATATACTTCTTTAAGAGAAGATGATATAGAATTACATAACTTATAATAATATGATTAATGATGCTAAATATATACAATTTTATAAACGTTTTCCAAAAATATTCGCAAGAATCTTTACACCAGGTGTAATAACTCTATCTGGATCTTCATTCTTTTGAAAAGTCTCTAAAGATAATTCTTTAGTATGCTTATTTATATTTTCAAGCTCTGACTGCATTTTAGCTTTTAATTCTTCATCTTTTGTCACAAGAATTACATTAGTTTCTAAATCTAATGAATATGATCTTCTTGTATAATTAGATGAACCAATTACAGTTATAGATGGTATATTTTCCTCTGGTTTACTAACCCATATACCTTTAGCATGATATGACCATCCATTTGGAGTATTAACAACACCATTTTCCCATTCTTTTACCTTTATACGATCTTGTTTACCTTGCTGATGAACATCATTAAGAAATTTTTCACATAGATACAAATAAGCTGGTGGAATATACTTTGATGGCCAGCTAGATTTGAAAAAACTGTTAGCCTTTGGAGATGCAGTAATTACTTCCCCAGAATTCGAAGTACTATTCAATAATCTTGCCTTAATCTCTGGTTCCATATTAAAATATCCAGCAGTGAAAGTCCAATTAATAGTAGACGAATCTAAATATGATAATAATCTAAGAATTGCTGGTTTCTCAGTAGATATATCAGGTTTTAATAAAGGAGTCAATTGAGATATAGGATAAACAACAGTATTAATTGAATCATATTCTGGATCTTCATTTGCAGCATCTTCTTCAATTTTCTTAATTTCTCTATCTTTTTCAACTATTTTTTGATAATCATCATTATCATAATGTTCAATTCTTGAGCCATATAAAATTGGAGCTAGTAAATGAGTCGATTCTACCATAAATCTTTCAACATTAAGCTGCGGATCAGCTGTTAAGTTAGAATTTGGCCAGTCAATAAATATCTTATCCTTATGTGGTAAATATGTTACCTTGTGGCTCATTTGGCTGACTAGTCTACTCAAATTGAAGAAATAGTCCACCAAGTTAGCATGCTTAAAGATGTAGTATCTATCCTGACGATTAGTGAAGTAGTCTTCCGATAAATTGGCCCCTGAGATAATTACCTCGTTGTCGAACCCGTAGATTTTCATATGTTGCAAGCCAAACCCTTCGTTGAATCTTTTTGGAACAACTTTCTCAGTTAGTCCTCTCAAGTTTGGGGTGTGAAAGAGACGAAAATCTACTCTATGATTTCCAAATTTTTTCAAAAGTGTAGAGACTAAACTCAAAGATGAGTGTTTTGGGTATTCTCTAGTACTTCTCAAGTAGTCAGTGAGAATATAGACCTTTAAGTTTGGGTTCCGTTCTAAAGCTTCAGATAAACAGTCAATTAACTCATACTGGGTTTTGCCGATGTAGAGGGATGAGAGAAATATTCTATCAGTGGCATTGGAGATCTTTTCTTTGATAGAAGAATAGAATTCTTTAGGGTCAGTAAGGATCTCTATTTCATCCTTCTTTAAGAGGAACCTCGGGGCAATCATATTTAACTGAGAAATCATTGAATTAATTCTAGGATGAAACCCAATCTTTGGATTAGTTGAATAATTTCTATTCACATGAGATACAGCATGATTTTTAAAATATCCTAAAGCTGCTTGGCCTATCATCTTCATGGCTGAAGGGTGGAGATGGGGAACTTTCTTTCGGGATTTCCTATTTGTGAAAATTCACGTGGAGTAGGTAAGGTTCAAAGATCTTTCGAAAAACCTATGCACAATGTCATCGAGCTATTGGACATCGCGCGCGCTTAATTCTATATGAGCAGCACAGTTTCAAAAGAAGAGAATTTTCATTTCTGTGGAGATTTATCAATATTAACAATTACTCTAAGCGAACATTATGTGAGCTTTTTGGACTCATTTGCCAGTATCTTTGATACCTACTGTATGAACTTTAGGATCGCAATTCTTCCCATTACCACTGGTGAAGTAAGCTATAAGATAGAAAGTGGGAACTGTATGGCGTATATAAACAAACACACATGTCTGTCAAAAGAAGATTATGACTCGTGGCAGCTGTTTCTGACAGTAATTCGTGATATCAGTAACTTCCGATATGAGACTGTGATGGAGCTACTACAAGATGAGAGGGTTAACTGTGGGACAATTAGTAAACAGCATAAACAGCTAAAGAAAGATTTTTTCTCAAAATTTGGTAAAACTGTTGGTAGCTCAAAAAATACATCATTTGATCAGTTAAGAACATTTTTTATTGATGTTTGTACTAATACTGGTAACCGAAATGTACTTAGTGTTATTAATAAAATTAAAGCTATAATGTCAATAAATATTGCTTATGGTAATTTAAAAAATCCTGAATATATTAAATTTTCTAATTTTATGCCAAATATTCTTTCTTATATTTATAATGTTTTAATTGTTTTAGAAGAGATGACTGAGTTCCTAAAAGCACTTCCTGCGTTTGATTCACAGGAAGATCCTAAATTAACTAAAGCTGATATTATACGCAGCCTAAAACAATTTTTATCATATCTCAATAATATATCAGATAGAACTGATGCTATTATACATTATTCTGTTAAACAAAATTATTTACAAAGGATTTATTCTTCGTTTATTTGGCGCAGTATAGAACATTTTAATGCTAATGAAATTCCTGCTCAGCTAAACTTTGATTCAATTAAATTGAATTTTGATCAAGAGATCACTCAAATGGAGACCCCGATCCTCAAAAAGGCTAAACCTGCAATTGATGCTGAAATAGAATTATCAGGATCTTTTGAGTATTTTGTATTTCCTAGCCGTGAAGATTTTGTAATTTGTTCGTCAAATTTTGAATTTCTGGTTGATTGGTCGTTGGAAGTTCTATTAAAATATCTAGGATTTCTGTTTACATTTTCTACAGATAAAAAGATTTCTACTACAAACTTAGAAATGCAAATCAATAGAACTGCGAATGCTTTATTACGAAACCTGAGAAGTCTTAATCATAAAATAGATCAAGAAAAGATGTCAAATGATAATATACTCGATAATATAGCTTCGTTACAATATATTTCTATTATTAAAAGATTGGACTTACCTCCAGTCTTTTGTATTATATTAATAATGATAATATTTGATTCAATAATTTACAAAACAATTGAATTTTATGAAAACATAGAAAAGCTCTATACTGAAGCTTTGAATAAAGAGAAAAATGGAAATATTGAAATATTACCACCTACTCAATTAGCTAATTCAAATTCACAAAAGTACGTTGAGTATTCAATAAAGAAGATGCTTAGACATAATTCTAATGCGGATAAAGAGCCAACCAATATAATTAAATCTGTGGTAAATCCAGAGATATGTGATATCCATATTAAAAGAATAAGGGTAATTCTTAAATTACTAAAACCATTTAAATCATTCTTTATCTCACTTCTTAGCAAAGATGGTGTTTCTGCTAAAAAGTTACTCGATGCTTTGAAGATAGCCAAGGATGATCCTTCAAAACACCATCCAGCTCTTCAATTAAGTGTGACTAAACAAAATCTGATACAGATGATTTTTTTGCAAAATATACAACGTGTACTTGAAGCACTTGACATTGTTGTTCATGATGGTCTAATTGATAGTTTACCAAATTTCTTAGGATGTGAGGATGAATCTATGTTATATTTCCTTCATGGAATATCTCCAATTAACGGACAAAATCCATCAGAAAATGGGAAGAATAAATTCACTATGGGCGCTACACAACAACTTGATCTTCAATTTAAAATTGGTAGTGTTAATATTATCAATATAGTAAGCTTTACTAAACAATTTCTTCAAACTGAACTTCCAGAAAAAGCTGAGATGGTAAGGGCTACTCAAAATATTTGCGCACTCTTTGAAGTGTATGCTTCTGTGAGATTTATTGCTCCACTATAAATAACATTATTTTAACTGGTAAAATAAGTTAAACTTAATTTTCCCAATATAGAATCTGCCTTGTACCATAGTTAAGTAGTACTTCCAAAAATAGAGATTTAGTAAAATGAAGGATAACATGTTGAATTGGCGGTATCTACAATAGTTGCGTTATTACCGGGAATTTTGGGGAATCGTTGAGTGGAAATCATGCATACAGCGGAATGTTGTTGCGATCTCTCGAGAAGTACTTTGATAATTGGGTATGAAGGCTTAAGAGAATGCACAAGATATTTAACGTGAATATATTCCTATATTTCAAATTTAATAATTTTCTTTATTAATAATTTTTTAACTATGAGAATTCTGGAAATCATTGGTAGCATTTTATTATTTTCAATATGTGCTCAAGCCTTTAATCAAACAATTGATTTATTAAACAATAATACTTTATGTTTTCAAAACTATAACAAACAGTCAATATTTGAGAAATTTCTCTTCAATAATTCATTTTTAGTTAGCTTAACTAAATACTCTTTTCTTAATTTTGGTAATAGATTTCATTCTGGATTCATTAGAATTACACTCGATGATGCACATTTACAACATCATTTAGATACAAATCCTGAGTCCTCAAATTTCCAAATTCCAATATTTTTAATTAAATCTAGAACTGAAAAAGATCTGATTTCTGATCAAGTTAGTCGTTTAAATTCAGTTGCTCAATTTTATGAAGATTATAAGAATGAGACTGAATACGCTTGCGCTAAACAAAGTACTGGAGATGTTGACGTAACCAAGAGACAAATTTGTAATGTATTTGATGAGAAACTATTTGGTGAGTTTGCTGCTAAGTCAGATATTAGCTATAATTTAATGAATCAAAATGTAAAAGAGTCTATTTTCGAAATAGAGGGTTTCAATAGTTACTGCATCTTCAGTAAGTTAATTCACTCTAAAGATTTTGAGTATCATTTAGAGCATGAGATGCCAAACAAAGTATCTCTTCCAATTCGTTTAACTAATGAAATTTACAATTCTTTTGGAAATTTAAAGATTTTTGACTTTTTAAATAGCGTTATTATCTCTGAGCTTTTTGTAATCTCATTGATCGGTTACGTTGCATTCTTTTTAGTATTCTTCGGTGTGAAGCTCTTGGTTGGCCAGACTACACATTTCTGGGACGTTCTCACTACATACTCTATCAGTTACATTCCTTTAGTATTTGTGCAGTTATACTTGATTTACTTTGATGTCCATTTATTCAGCTACATGCACTACCTTATCGTGAACAACTTTACAGAATCTGATATTATCAACACTTTTGAGGCATACCACTGGAGACACGATATGGTTCTCACAGTCTCAAAGTTATCTGGAACTTTCATGACGGGCCTCAAAGTACTCTTAGCCAACTTTATAGAGCTCTGCTTACCTGTCTTATTCGTCAAGGGTTACGGATTTTGGGTCAATAATGTAAACTTTGGACACTTCTGGAAGTCAGTCGATTTCAGCACCTACATGTACGATATTAAGTCGTTAAGCTTCCTCATACTTAATGCTGTTGAGTTCACTATTCAAATTTGGCACAAAGACTCAGAAGATTCTGTTGTTCAAAAATTAAGAATTTATCTTAATATTGCAAAAGAATCTATCCTTTTATTCATTATTTTAAATAATTATTTCAGTTATGTGGATTTCCGGAAAATCTCAAATATTGTCGGAAACATTATCTACAACAATCACTCAAACCAACACAATATAGAGAATGATAAAAAGTTAATTAATGATAAATTAGCTGAATTAAACTTAAAAATATTCATTAAAAATACTTTAATGAAGTATAATAAGACTATATTATTAATATTAGTTAAATTATTCTTTCAAGTCTCATTAAACTTTATAGAACTTGGATTTATTGATACTTATCAAGAAGTTAGTCAATCTAAATCAATTTTAGGAGTAACATCAGCTGGCCTGTATGTTGAATTTATTTTGAGTTATCTTGGCGTTTCTAAAATTTTGAGTTTTATGTCTTTATCTTCTACTTTCTCTGAACCATTGTGTGATAGATCTGCATCATCATTGTTAATTCTTAACAGACGTTTTGAAGAAGAGCGTATAATCTTCATAGTTCGCTGTTTAAAAAATGGTATTAATATATCGGTTAATTTCTTAATCGCTCTTGTTAATATTAATTTCTATTCTATTTCAAAGGCATAATTCATTTTAGCTGGTTCAACATTCCCTCGCTGCCTTACATTATCTTATCTCTTCATATGTACATTATTAATAACACTAAATTATTAGCACGGTAAAAAAAAAAAAAAAAAATGTAGATCCCAAAGGAAAGGCACAAGATCCATTCCAACGGTAAGCCTAACGAAATATTTCAACTTGGATCTACCTAAACGAAATTAGCACCTGGCACCATGCATTCAGTTACCTCCTAGTTTATGCACGTGGTACCCACAGTAGGTAATCATGAACATGAAAGGGTCTCGGACTGCCTAATACAGAAATTCCTGCGCTGTATAAATTTTGTTGAGGGAAGTATTAAATTAGCATCTGAAAATTATTCGGCCACGCCTATAACATAATATATTATAGTATATATATAACTGAAAATTTCTTCTGAATTTTCAATATCTACTATATTTTAAACTTTTTATAATTTATAAAAAGGATCAATAAATTGATTTTTATTTCATTTTTAATTAATAATGTCTGAAGATCCAGAGAAGCAAAAGCAACCCTCCGATGTCGTTGTGGAGTCACACGAAACGTCGTCTGACATGTCGATTTTAAATGACTATGACTTTATTTTAAATGAAAAAATGAAACTTATTAATAATGCACTTGATGAGATTGGATTTACTTGGTATCATTTTAAATTATTTTGTCTTAATGGTATGGGATATGCTACAGATTCTCAATTGAGTTATGTTCAATCAACTGTGGCTGCCTTTACACGTAGACAATTTCATCAAGTTTTCCCTTCAGATTCTGAATCTCTTTATGCAGGTATGTTAGTTGGTGCTATATTTTGGGGTTTCTCTGCTGATTTAATTGGTCGTAAAGTTGCCTTTAACTCTTCATTATTCTTATCTGCTATTTTCTCATTCTTAGCTGGATGTATGGGTAATTGGGGTACTTATTGTCTCTTTATTGGATTGGCCGCTGCGGCCTATGGTGGTAATTTGGTTTTAGATACTACCGTTTTCTTAGAATACTTACCTTCTAATAGTAACTGGATGGTCACTTTACTTGCTGTCTGGTGGGGTGTTGGTCAAACTATCGCTACCTTAATCGGTTGGGGTATGTTAACCTACTCTAGTTGTGACCTTAAGGCTGAGGTCTGTGAACCACATTTAAACCGTGGATGGCGTTACACTTACTTCGTTAACGCTGCTATCGTTTTATTCTTCTCATTATTACGTGTCTTTGTTATCCGTTTACAAGAAACACCAAAATTCTTGGTCAGTAATGGTCGTGATGAAGAAGCCGTTAACGTTCTCCAAGGTTTAGCGACTAAATATAATAGAACATGTACTTTAACTTTAGAACAATTAGAGGCTTGTGGAGATATTAAAGGTGCTCACAAGAATGAAACTACTATGGTTCAAAAAGTCAAGATGCATTTAAAAATTTTATTCCAAAACAAAAGAGTTGCACGTTCAACTATTTTATTATACACTTGTTGGGTTTTACTTGGTTTAGCTTATCCATTATATTCTAATTTCTTACCTACTTATCTTTCAAGTAAAGGTGCTAATATTTCTGCTTCTACTACAAGTGGTCAATATAGAGATAATGTTTTCCCAAATATTGCTGCTATTGGAGGTCCACTTATTGCTGCTGCATTATTATATTACTTCCCAAAAACTATTGGACATCGTGGTACTATGGCCATTGGTGCAATTTTATCAATGATTTGTTTCTTCTGTTTTACTCAAGTTAAAACTCGTCCTCAAAATATTGCCCTTTCTTCATTGGTTTATATTTTTATTGATACTTACTATGGTTGTTTATATGCATACACTCCATCAGTTATGCCATCAGCAGCTAGAGGTACTGGTAATTCTTTAGCTTTTGGATGTACAAGAACTATGGCTTGTATTGTCCCAGTTATTGCTTACTATGCTAATCCAAATACTTCTGTTCCTATCTGGATTTGTGGTGCCGCTGTTGGTGTCATTGGATGTATCTCTTTACTCTTCCCATTCGAGCCTTCCCGGATGAAGGTTATGTAATTTCCTTTTTTTTAAAAAAAAATATTTTTTACCTCTTTATCTTTCCACTTCAACTAATCGTTTAATTAAAGCATAATCATCCTTCCACTCCCCATGTAGCGACACATTGGTGTCTCTTCCCTCTCGGTACTATGGCTGTCTGAACACCTCCGTTCCACACCAATTGACAGATCTCTGCCGCATGCGGCTAGTGAAGTAAACGAAACCAAGCCCCACTAGCAAATGCAGAAATTAGTACTACAATTTAAAACCTAATGTACAGTGTATATTGATCAAATACCGGCCCAAATTTTGGCCGAATTAAGAAAAATTAGCCCAATATAAAAAAAAAAAGCTGTTTAACCACCGAAACCATAAAGAGTTCTTCCTTGTCTCTTTAAAGCGTAAACAACATCTAAAGAAGTAACAGTCTTTCTCTTAGCGTGCTCAGTATAAGTAACAGCATCTCTGATAACATTCTCTAAGAATGATTTTAAAACTCCTCTAACTTCTTCGTAAATTAAAGCAGAGATACGCTTAACACCACCTCTTCTAGCCAATCTTCTGATAGCTGGTTTAGTAATACCTTGAATATTATCTCTTAAAATCTTTCTGTGACGTTTAGCACCACCCTTTCCAAGACCTTTTCCTCCTTTTCCACGACCAGACATTTTTTATTTGTATAAGTTATATAATAGAAGAAAAAGAGAAAAAAAAAAAGGCTAACTGCGGTGCTTTTTATTTATATACCCGTTGGCTGATAATTATGTTTATGCACAATTGACTGTTAATCCGCATTCTGCGACTTGCAACCATAATTCATGCTGTACTTTTCGCACTTATTAACTGCAATACATTCCTGGAATTTCGCGCCGCTAGTATTCTCGCCTTTCACTCACTTTGTAATATACTTTTCAAAGGAAAAAGAGACTCACAGTTAATTTATAGTCATATTATTTAGACTCATATAAAAAACTAGACAGTAAAATGCGTTAGAATGAATTTTTAACTACTCATTGAGAGGGTCTGAGTATTTCTCATGCTTTTTCTTTATGCTGGATGGTGAAATTCTCAGAATTCCGTTTAGTGAAAGGGAGGATTGCAGCATGCAAGATGAGGTAAGGTTGTCGTGTGGATGTAAAACGGATATAAAAGAGGTGCTGTCTCTCACTAATTTTAATTTTTGTTTTTTTCCTTATCATCAACAATGGCTAGAACTAAGCAAACAGCTAGAAAGTCTACTGGTGGTAAAGCCCCAAGAAAACAATTAGCCTCAAAGGCTGCCAGAAAATCTGCTCCATCTACTGGTGGTGTCAAGAAGCCACACAGATATAAGCCTGGTACCGTTGCTTTAAGAGAAATTAGAAGATTTCAAAAATCTACTGAATTATTGATCAGAAAATTACCTTTCCAAAGATTAGTTAGAGAAATTGCTCAAGATTTCAAGACTGACTTAAGATTTCAATCTTCTGCTATTGGTGCTTTACAAGAATCTGTTGAAGCTTACTTAGTTTCCTTATTCGAAGACACTAACTTGTGTGCTATTCACGCTAAGAGAGTCACTATCCAAAAGAAGGATATTCAATTGGCTAGAAGATTAAGAGGTGAAAGATCTTAAGCTAGATTTACTGGGTTAGGGATAATGGTAATGTACATTAGATTAATTAATAATTTGTAGAATATTATGCTTTAGAAAACGCAATGCTTTCAGGTAATTTAAAAGAAACGCAAAACATATATTTTGTTGGCGCAACTTTTCTTACCATATGGAATTTGAGATGGTCTTTCTCAAATTTATACAGCATAATCTCATTGATTTTAGCGTGCACTCTATTTTCAAGCTCTGCAATAGAGGGAGCAGGTACTTCTTCAGGTTGGAATTTCTCAAAGCAGTAAACATGAATATAAGGTAGCTCGAATTGCTCATCTTTAATGAAAGACTTATACTCATCGGCTGAGTAGATTCCGGCGTAGTCTTTGAGAAATGTAAGCGCACTGTCAGGCAAGTTCATCACATAATGACTGATATACTTGGGGATTTTGACTGACTGGACTTCTGGGGCTTTCTTGCCTTCTAACTTATCAGCCTTTCTCTTTCTTGAAGGAATCTTATAAGTGATTTCTCCGTTGCTGTCTTTATACCAATCCATAAGGAACTGTGCAGACTTCTTGATCATTTCAGCACCATCAATATTAAAAGATCTTAAAAAGTTATCAGTTTTATTTAATGTGCTGTTTTCCACAAGATACTTGTAACTCTGCGGGTTTAAATCATTTGCCAATACGACTGCCTTTTTCTTCGCTGCCGGTATAGCAAACGGTCCTACACCAGCCATCGCATCACACACTACTTCACCTTTCTTAAAGTAAGTCTCGATTAATCTGAGATGTTCACCCTGTAATCTAGAGTTCCAGTAGACATCTCTAAAGTTGAATCTGAAAACACAATTCAGCTCACTTTGCTCAACGTCAAATTTCTCTTCGCCTGCAATCACCTCCATTGGGAATGTTCTAAATTTGGTTCCAATTAAACTTGTTTTATTTACAACAGTTGTAACATTTGGATTTTTATCCTTTACAACTTCACCAATTAAGAACTTAAATGGTAGATATTTCTCTTTTAAATTGAAATGAGCTATATGTCCCACAATAGTAAAACTTGTAGGTATATCAGATAAAAACTCTTCAGGCAAAATAGAATTTAAAATCTCTTCAGATCGCCAAAAATCATAATTCAACTTTAACTCAAAATTAGCTAGTTTAGCATTGTTTTCTTTCAAGAATTCAATCGTTTCTTCAGTTAAATTCTCCTTTATATTGTCTGACTCTAAATCAGTAGAGTACACTTCATCGTTTAATAAGCACACTTTCACTTTTGGATCTTCTGGAAGTTTCTCTATATTAGATTTTGATCTTAAATTAAGAAGATCTGGACGATACTTTCTCGTAAAAGTCTGAATACACTTACTGTCAGGAAAGAATACAGATACCAAGCTGATTTCACGGTGAAATAAACCTCTGTCAAGCTCCGTAAGACCACGGTGCACAGGCGGTAAGTATTTATCTTTAAGAGTAATTGCAACAGTATTTGACATGCTAGTAAAAGTTCTCCTAGTAATAATAGTCAATATTTTAGGAAAATATATTGGCATACAAATCGCCTAAACCCATCTATCTTCCACCCATAGAAAATCTTTCGGGTTACGTGCCCTGGAGGGATGAGTGAAAAAAAAAATGTACATCAAGAGGTAAGCGCCGGTATATTTAGCTACAAAAGGATGGATATTATCAGTGTTTCTAAATTCACTCAGGTTCCTGATAGCATTGAAGATGAAGATGAGGTTATGATTAATATGGAATCAGGTGCATCTAGTTCTATAGTAACTCCTGGTGAAATTGTCACTGAAGATACTATATGGATGAGAGGACATGGTACTTATTCTGTTGATAATAAAACATATTCATCAGTTGCTGGAACTATTCTTAAAGTTAATAAATTACTTAGTGTTCAGCCCTTACTGGGACGTTATTCACCAGAAACAGGTGATCATATAATTGGAAGAATTATTGATTTAGGAAATAAAAGATGGAAAGTAGATATTGGTGCTAGATCAGATGCTGTATTATTATTAGGATCAGTAAATTTACCAGGTGGTATTCTTAGAAGAAAATCTGATACTGATGAACTTACTATGAGAAATATGTTAAAAGAAGGTGATTTACTTAATTGTGAAGTTCAATCATTATTTCAAGATGGAAGTGCTTCATTACATACAAGATCTTTAAAATATGGTAAATTAAGAAATGGAATTTTTTTAACAGTTCCAAGAGCTTTAGTTATTAGAAGTAAAAATCATAGTTTTGTTTTACAAGGTAATGTTAGTATAATATTAGGAGTTAATGGATATATTTGGATTTATCAAACACCATCAATTGATAAAAGATTAAAGCATGATACTTTATCTGATACTGCTAATAAACTTAGATCAGGAGTAACAGCTAAAAGAACTGGAACTGAATATCAAATTGGTTCTGGTACAGTTTCATTAACACGTCTTGAAGAAGATTCATCATGGGAAATTTATTCTGATGAGAATGATCCTAATATTACTAATACTACAAGATCAAATATAATTAGATATAGAAATGCTATACATGCTCTTTCTCATTGTCAAATTGGTATTAATGAATCAAGAATTAATATGGCTTATGAAGCTAGTTTAGCATATGGCAGTTTAGCTAGTTTAACAGAAACTGAGGTTATGGAAAGTATTGGTAACGATGTTATAAACGGTGAGAAAATGAGAGGTAAATAATTAATGATTAACCTATAATACAATAATAATGAAGAGCATTAATATTTGTAGTCTGTATGGAGTTAATACTATATAATGTATGCTATATATTTAAAACTGTTCTATACCTACTAGAATGGCGGTGCGCATAGCCTGGTGAATATTGGGCATTTTTTTTTTTGGTGAAATACTTCTTACGCCAACGGGAGATCGAAGGATATGTTTAACAAATCCAATTCTTTCAGTGGTCCCTCTAGCGGGGGATTGTTTGGGAACAACAATTCTTTGAGTACTCCTAACAAGCCTAGTGGAGGGCTATTTGGTAATAACAATACCAACAGTACTAATAACAATAGTACTGGTCTTTTTGGTAATAACAATAACAACAACACCAACACCAATTCTACTGGTGGATTATTTGGGGCTAATAATAACAATAACACAAATAATACGGGAAACAGTCTCTTTGGTAATAATAATAACAGCTCCAACACAAATACCAATACAACTGGTGGTGGGCTCTTTGGTAATTCAGGTAATAACGCTAACACTAATTCTGGATTGTTTGGCGCTAATAACAATAATACAGCTAACAACAGTACCGGTGGATTATTTGGTAATAATAATAATGCTACAACAAACAAAGTTGGGGGATTTGGTAACACTAGCGGTGGTGGCTTATTTGGTAACTCTAACAATTCTAATAACTCTACCTCTGGTGGTCTATTTGGTGCTAATAATAATAACAATAACACAGGTAACTCAAATTCTGGTGGCTTATTTGGTGCTAATAATAATAATAATAATAATGCCGGTAGCTCAAACTCTGGTGGTTTATTCGGTAATAACTCTAATAATAAACCAAGCTTGTTTGGTAATAACAGCAATACCAATTCTACTTCAGGTGGTCTTTTCGGAAATAATAATAATAGCACAAATCTGAATACTGGCGGTCTCTTTGGAAATCGTAATAATAATAACTCTGGTACTGGTGGATTGTTTGGCGGGGGTCTCAACAACAGTAATAATAATAATAATAATAATAATTCTGGAGGAAGTCTCTTTGGTATGTCAAGGCAACAACAGCAGCAGCAACAACAACAGCAGCAACAGCCTTCAGTACCCATCACTTTAATGACTCGTGTTGCAGAACTCCCACAGGAGTATCAATTACAACTAAAGCAGCTCAATGATTATATCAACCAGCAAGTACAAATATGTGAGACCTTAAAACTTGAACAGCAGAAGCATGAAGAATTAGTTAATTCTATTCCAAAAGATATTAACTATCTTACTTTAAACTATAAAAAGGTTAATAGTAGTCTTCTGAATGATGTTAAAAACTTGGAAGGTTTAAAGCAAGAAACTAATGAATTAATTCAGATAAGTCAGCATTTTATTTTATTGATAAATTATCTAACTGACGGAAGTTCTACTACAAAGAACAAATCATCAGCAAAGGTTACAAATCCTGTATCAAACTTGTTGGCAAATAATGGGTCTATAAATAAAAGTACCCAATTGGTTCAATTAGATGGTTTATTTAATGACTTCAACCTGTCCTCCTCAGTTATTGACTTCTCATCATTGACTCCGAATATTAAAAAAGATGCATCATCACTAATTTCATCTAATTATTTGCTTAGCTTTTTCCAATCCAAATTAATCACTTTTAATAATCAATTTGTTCAATTGAACTCATTAGTCAAGGATATCGAACTGTCTTTAAAGGAGGTTGAAAGAACTTCAAGTGACTTACTTCTTTCATCAGGTTTCTTACCTTCAAGCACTAAAGAACAATTTACAGAATTACTGGGCTACGACATTGGTGGTTTGATTAACTCAAACTTGAAAAGTCTCGTAGATAGTATCAATGAAGAGTTTTATTTATTTATTGATATTAGTAATGTGATTTCTGATTTACGTAATGAAGTTAAGTCTTTAAGTTGAAAAATAAAAAACTTCAAATGCTAATATAGATAATATGAATATATGGAATATTAAGTATTTAAGGCCCTAAAAATCTAAGTGTAGCTTCAAATGCTGCTAATGCTGCAGCATTAGCAGGGAAACTACGCAAGATAGAAGGCATGAAACCTTTAAAGAATGCAGGAATTCCTCCTCTAGTTTTATAAATCATTCTAACAGCATCTGGCCAACTTTTAATTTTTGGATTATCAAGATTATCAGTCATAATAACTTGTTTAACAACATCACTTGGATATGCAGTGATCCAAAATACTGTAGCACTTAAACCTCCACTCCAAAAATTAATTGACATTTTTGATAAATTTGTATTCTGCTCAAACCATCTAGTAAATAATTCATAAGATCCCCACCAAAATATAAAATTTGATCTAAAAATCATTGTAGGTAATAAACCTCTATAAATTCCCCTAATACCTTTAGATTTGAAAATCTTGAATAAACAATCAACAGGCCCAGTATAATATCTTGATTTGGCATCATATTGAATTTGTAATCTTGCTTTTACTTGCTCAACTGGAGCAGCCACAAATGATACTGTTAAACCAGCTCCTAATCCAGCAATACAGTGACCTAATAATGGTAATCTTTCCTGATCTTGATATACATTATTCATTAAAAAATTTCTATAATTATGCAAAGATCCAAGCATAACAGAATCCATAAACATCCAACCAACTAATGGTGGGGTAAATCCTTTATAAAATCCTTTAATACCTTCCTTTGTAAAGGTTTGAATGGTCGCGTCCAATGGACCTTTGAACCTACCCTGCGATGTCTGCAACCGAACTTTAATAGAGTCAAAAGGATGACCAACTAAATTTTTAGTTACACCTGATGCAAGACCCAGAACGAATCCAATATATCCACTGGCATGTTGGTTTTTTTTTGGTTTAGCCGCTTCGTCCGCCATGTCCAAAATTCAACGGGTATGTCGAGGATCGCGGCCAGCTCAATTGACTCATGCATACGACGAACAGGGTTCATGACTTAAAGTAATATGAAATATTCCTATTCAACTCAGCAGCACTATCTATCATGAGCTTCGTTAAACAAGGAAATTTTCATGTAGGGCTCACTGAAGATGTTCTTGACCCAGTAGAGCATATAAGTTTTGTTAAGACACCAGAGGCTGGGGCTGTAATTTATTTTGGAGGCATCACCAGAAAGGATAGCATTGATGGGGAAGTGGTCAAGCATCTCATCTACGAAACACACGCCTCAATGGCGCTTAAGTCAATGTTATCAATCGCTAAAGAAGCTTTAGATAAGTTTACGTCTATTCAAAATAATGAAAAGATCTTTAAGATAATGATAACGCATCGGTTGGGAGTTGTCTCTGTGAGTGAAGAGAGTATAATGATTAGTATAAGCAGTGCACATCGTAAAGAGGGATGGAAATGCGCTGAATGGATACTAGAAGAAGTTAAATCTAAAGTTGAAATTTGGAAAAAAGAAATATTTGAAAATGGTAAAGCGATATGGAAAGAAAATGACAATTCGATAATATGAAAAGTTATATTAACTATTTAAGTATATGTATGTACATGATTCTTCAATTATTTAATTTTTGCAAGAAAAGCATTCTTATTTCTAGCAATTGTAATGACTTTATTCAGATCGTAATCAAATCTTTTATAGTTTATAGTCTTTTTAGATGGTGCTTCAGCAATAGCAACAGACTCTGGTAATACAGGCTTAAGGAAACTTCTCTTAATTCTAACAGTCTCTGATAAAGAAATAAAGCCAGAATTCTCAGCATCAGAAATTAACTGAATTATTTGTGTCTTAGAATCTTTATTTAATGGTAAGTTTGATGTAAGTTCTTTTAATTTAGTTAAAAGTTCAGCTTTCTTTTCAGATTTTTCCTCTTCAGTAATATTTTTAACAATATCAAATTTACTATTAAATGAAATTTCTTTATCAAGTATAGCTGATAAAGCACTATAACTGTTCTTAAAGGTATTCAAATCTTCATCATTACCTTTTAAACTCACCTTTTTATCATAAACAGTAACAAAAGTTGCATTCTTTTGAGCATCTGATAAACTAAAACCATTACGTAAGTATCTTTCTATTAAGCTGAGTCTATCAGTAGCAAGAGTCATATCAATTCCTTCAATATTTAATGCAGATAACTGTTTAGAAATCTTTTGCTTTCTTAATTCTCTTTTCTCAACTCTATCTTGAAGTTCTTTCTCTAATTTACTCTTTAAAAGCCATTCTTTTCTACTAAGATGACTTTCTTCTTTTTGTGCCTCAGCAGCATCAGTAAGTTCAACATAACCAAATCTTCTGATTCTTGGAGACCAGTGATCACTTGGTAATCTAATATCTGGTAATAAAGCAACACCAACAAATTTTCTACCTGGATGAAAAGGATCCAAATAATATCTAACATATCCAGGTTCCTTAGCAAAAATGGTATGATCTCTACCAATACCAGTATTCTCTCCTGGACAAATTTTAGTACCTCTTTGACGATATATAATTTCACCAGTCTTAACAAGGGCACCTTCATTAATCTTAGCACCTAATCTACGACCAGCAGAGTCTTTCATACTAGTTTTAGAACCTGCAGCCTTCTTGGTAGAAGTACGAATCTGCGTTTGAGAGACCTTCAACAATAAAGAGTGTGAACTACCATTTATGTTGAAAGAGTTACAATTCTTTGCTAGAAGTTGTGACCCCATCAAAGCGCTTCTAGAAAGCGATGAAGATGACTTGGAAACAGTTGTTATCCCAAACATCTTTGTATTCAAATATCTTGGTTCTACCTCCTCTTCAAAAAATTTCATCTTCAACAAATTGTACGTGCCGGGTAACAGTGCTTGAATGTGGTTAAGAAAACTACATGAGAGCGGGCAGCACAACATGAGCGAGCTTAACGGAGAGTGGGACACGATAATTCTGTCATTACAGGATATATGCCAGATAAATAGTTCAGTGCAGTTAGATCTGCTAAAGGATGAGATTTCCAAAAAGCTAGAAAAATATGAGAATGATGATGATGAATTGAAGGCCTTAGATTTAGAGGTCAATAAACATAGAGATAATGCTAATAAGGCACTTCGATTAATTAATCCAATTATAGATAATTTAAACACATTAATAAATTTAAAACAAAATCAAGGTAATAATTCTGAATTATTAGTATCACCATCAAAAACTGAAAGTAGTTTATCACCATCAAATCCACCAATAAGAGGACCTAAAAGAAGAAAGAGTGAAGTTATTAGAAAAGGTAAAAGTTATTATAATAGTCCATATAATTCATCTGAACCAGTTATAATTGGTTCAGAAGTTGCATTTAGATTAAGAAGTAATATTGGATTAGGTGAAGAATGGATTCAATGTGAAGTTACAAAAGTACTTGATCAAAATAAATTTGATGTTCGTGATCCAGAACCTGATGAAAATAATAATCCAGGTAAAACTTATAGAGCAACATGGAAAGAAATTTTATTAATTCCAAATGATGATGATGCGAGAGATTTAATAGCATATCATTTTGGAACAAAAGTTATTGCAAGATATCCAGAGACAACAACATTTTATCCAGCTGAAGTTATTGGAACTAAAAGAGATGGTCGTTGTAGATTAAGATTTGATGGTGAAGAAGAAGTTGGTAAAGAAACTGAAGTTTTAAGAAGATTTGTACTTCCTTATCCAGATCCAAAGTCTCATAACTAATCTTGACTTGACTTGACTTGACTTGACTTCTTCAATTATATTTTTGTAATGTATGTACCACTAGTATGGGCTGTAAGGCGTGGCAGTCAAAAAAAAAAAAAAGAGAAGTGTAGTGATGCATTTAGAGGTACCAGGAGGGGGTACAGTTAATTTACCAACTAGAATATTTATATCAACGGTGATTTGCTTTATTGTTTAAAGTGTTTTTATTAATTAGGGAGATTAGAGAAGAATAAAAGAGATAAAATTAGTAATGGTTGAGGCTACTGAACTGAGCTCAGTTACTGAGGGAATAATGTATTATATTGCTAACTACTTTTATCATTTTATTGGATTTGTTATTATAGTTGGGTTACTATTAGCGTTTCATCTCCGAAAGAAATGGTTACCAAGATACAGACTGTGGAGAAATGGAGGATATTCGGGATTAGCTGGATCATCATTTCAAGATGATCTTGAGAATGGACTCAATTCTGATACATTTGACATTTTAGGTAGTAATATTTCATCAGGAGATTCTCGTAAAGGTCTCAATGAGGCTGCTAAAAAGGAAATAATTAGTTTAATGAATTCTGAGAATATTAGTTTTGATGAGGCTAGAGCTAAATACTCTCAAAAACAGATGAGTCTTAATCAAATTGCGCCTGATGGAATGCCGCTAGATCCGAAAGTTTTCACTTTTGGAAACAATTAGAGTTTCTGCTTTAAAATTCGTAAATAAATAACAAATGGATTGTACATTATACTTGTAGTTAAGTTCATGGTATTCTGGGAGGCGCAGGCCTGCAGTTGACGTAAGATGCTGCGATAAGACGATGCAACTAATAGCATATCGGAACTCGAAAGAAAAAAAAAATAAAAAATAAATAGAAAAGAAAAAAAAAAAAAAAAAGAGGAGAAAAACTTTCC